>VXAD01006403.1:877139-1035379 GCA_013399195.1 Dicrurus megarhynchus | reverse complement strand
CGGGAAAGGGGCGGGCGGGGTGGGGGGGCGGCATCCCGAGCCGGGGAGCGTGGCGGCGGCTACACGCCGGACCGGGAGGGTTGGGAGCGAGCCCGAGCCCGTGCCCGGCGCAGCCCGTAGTCGAGCGCAGCTCGGGGGTTTCGCTACGCGGCTGCTCCCTGGGCGGCCGCGCTCTGCCGCCCTCGGCGCCTGCCCTGATCCTCGGCCCCAGGCCGGTGTCACATCCAGCCGCGGACGGGGCCCTGTCCGTGCGGACGGCCCCCGCCGCCCTCGCGTGGGGATTCGCGGCGCCCCGGCCGTGCCGGTGTCGTGCCGGTGCCGTGCCGGTGTCGTGCCGGTGCCGTGAGCCGTCGCAGGAGCCCGGCTGTCGGCTGCCTGTTGCCGTGTGTGACAATGGAATTCCCCGCCGTTGCCATAGCACCGGGCACTTGTTGCGAGGGGCTGGGGGGAGATGCTGTATTTCCTCTGGTTCACCCCGACTCCCCCTCCACCGCCCCCGTGTCGGCAGCTGAATGCTGCTCCGTAAAACCTCGGCTACTTCAGCCAAAATAAAGAGAAGTTGTAATAAAGCAGCTCTTTGTCTTTCAGATTTCAGGTACTCAGACTCCACCTTTACCTTCACCTATATTGGAGGCTCCAAAAGGTACTTTTTATACAGTAATGACTCCATTTCCTGCTGGCAGTAAAATGCAACAACGTGGCAGGTTTTTATGTTTCCTTGTCTTTTGCAAGAAGGATGATTAAATCATCGGCCTTTGTGCAAACGTAAACTGAGGAAGAGGTGTGGAGGGAGGTGATGAGAAAGGTGATCCTAGTCGTCAGGGGCTCGTTCCTCAGTCCTGCTCTGTGAAGCTTCATTGTTTTTTTTCTCAATTTATGTAGAGAAGTGGAATTCCTGCCGTATGTAAACCTAACAGAAACGTAGCAAAGGCATCAGTGTATGGTGTAAAGTTAATTCATGTTAAAAAACTGGGAAAAGTTAAAGATTGTAATAACAAATAGGCCAAATTTCACATCAGCAGCTTACTTCCATGCATGAGAGCCATATTTGGTCCCATGGCAGATGCAAGGCTGTCTGCAGTTGACCAAATTAAATTCCTGAGACATTAAATGAAATGTCAGTATAACTTGGAAGGCTAAAAAATTGTTTTACTGAATGCTTAAATATTATTTCTAAGTGGATCCAAGCTTGTGGTTATAAATTGGATTGTACCTGTACACCTTTTCAAAATGTATTTCAGCATCTGTTGTGCTTGTCAGTTTTCAAAGGGAAATACAGATAGAAACTTGGACACATTCTTTTCCTTTCCCTGATTGTTAGTTACCTTTTACTTAGTAACGTGTTAAAAGTAAATGGTACATTGGTCTCTTTTAGCTGGATTTTTAAAATTTGATATAGTAAGAAGTTTTGTGTTTATTTTTTTGGTTAATTTTTTTTTAATAATTCAGTTTGTCTGGTATCTTTGTCAATTATTTTTTTTTCGCAGGGTACATATCACGTTAAAGTACTGCATTCTTTTTTATTCTTTGCAAGTGAACCTGTCAGTGGAGGCAGCACTCCCACAGCCATCAATGCTCCCTCTGTGCACACTTTGGGATCTGGCTGTAGGACCAGACTCCCAGATGGTCCCGAGGCTCCAGGATTGCTCAGAAAAATGTTTTCCCACCTCACTACCCTCCTGCTTCCTACTAAAGGAAAGGACAACTTCTGTCATTTTCAGTGAAGTAGAATAGTTCACGCAGTAGCTGAGAATCGATGTATTTTTAGGTTGCTCATAGTATACTTCTTCATTTAGTATTTTAATATATGTTTTGTTTTGGTGTGGTTTTAAAAGACGGTTTCAAAAGGATTGATACTGAAACCCAGGCCTCACTTGACATAAGCACCTCAGCACAGGTATGAATTAACAGAACCTTTAAGGTGTGACTGCTGCGTTTAACTGTAACCACTTCTGCAAGCACGGGCCTGGCCCTGGTGGGCTAAGGTGATAAGAAAGGAGAGGCATATTAACTGCTGGTTAACTATAACTGCTTCTGCAAGCAGGGAACTAGCCCGGTGGGCTAAGGTGATTAGAAGGGAGAGGCATATTAGCTGTCATGAAAGGCTACAAAAATGCAAAGTCATAAGTTTTGTTTTAATAGATAGAAAATAGAAGAACGTAATCAATGAACTACAGTTATAGAAAAGCATAGCACCAGTTAGATAAATGTGATGAATATGTTAGATAGGAACTATCTACCATGTCTGTAACCCTAAGATAAAGAAACCACAAGTTATATAAGATCCCAGCCCTTAAAACTGTAACTTTTAGATAAGCAAACAAACAAGGGCGGATGCCAGAATTGTAAAAGTATAAAAGCCTGTGTAAAACGAACCACAGTCAGACATGCACATGGAGGTACTAACCCCTGCATGTTCTCTTCGTGTTAATAAAGGTGTGCTTTTCTTTACAGTACCTGCTGTGGCGTAGATTCCTTTGAATCAATACAGTAAAAACTATTTAACAGAGATACTATTTATTGTTTAACTAAAATGATTGAAGTTGAAAGTTACTTTGAAATGTTCTCTAAACCAAATACCATAGCAAGAAAACAGGAAGCGAAACCTGTCTATTGTTTCTATCTTCCGAGCTGAATAAAGTAAAAAGCCTAAGGGCATAACTGATGGCAAACAAACTGGTTTATCGGTGTTGAAACAAAGCGTTGGCACTTGCTCAATGAGAAACGGAAGAGGGCCTTACATTCCCCAGCCTTGAATTTAAGAGGGGTCAGCATTTGCTTAGGAAATTGATGACTGAAAACCAGTCTCAAGACCTTGATGATTCAAACACAATTGAGAAAAAATTGTAATGCCTACAGAAATTGGTGAAAGTGGGTTGTTACTTAGACCACTCTCAAATTTCACTTTCCTTTTCACAGTTTAAGGACATTTAAAAAGCATCCTTTTAGATACAGGTTTCGCGTTCCCTGTGTTGCCTGCTTATTTGTGTTGTGATTTAGGAAGTTGTTTTGCAATATTCTTAGTGTACAGTGGTGTAGTGAGTGGCAAGCTTATGGCAGTAAGCTCTCATGTAAAGTGTGTAAAATGAAAGCTATTCAGAACAAAATTTCAGCTTCTTATATCAAAGGTGTATGAGTGGTTTCTTCTTAGAGAAGGTTCTCATAGAGCAGCAGCTAAACTGCAACGTGTGCAGCATTCAGGCAGGTCTCCAGTACAGGGTCAACAGCACTGACTTGCACATGGTAACAGTTTAGGGGAGAGTACAGTGTCATCCTAGAACCTTCTTCTTGGCCGTTGGGTATGAATTTTTTCTTGCTGACACTGCTGCAGCTGTGCACTTCCTGAGTGGTAACACCATTTTTTGCTTATTGCAGTCAGGAATTGTCCCTAAATGATACAGCCTCTTTTAGATCGTAGTCATGGACTCATCAGCCAACAGGCCTTGTCCAGTTGCTTCAGATACTCAGCCTGATGACTTTTGTTTTTCCAATCCACAGGAACACAAGCATTAGAGTAATGGGCAAATGAGTGGATGTTCACTGAATGGATGTTCAAACCAAGGACAGATTTGAATGAGTAAGAGTAGAAGTGGGGTGTAAGGAAGATTACAGTACTTTACTGCTCAATATTAGCCATGCCTGGAACTAAGTATTTTTCACACTTTGCTTCCTTTAGATATATTTTTTTAGGTCAGTGTGTAGTATGGCTTTGGTTTAGCCATAGTGGTTACATGGAAGAGCAGGAGCCCTTGAAAGAAGGCATTCTGTTTGAGAAGCAGGATTCTTTGGCAAGTGACAATACTAGCAAGTTAAACATCTCTCTGGGTCTTCCTCAGCATACTGTAGTTGCCTCTAGTGCCTGTTATGTCCATTTACCAGTGATCTTAATTTATAAACCCAGAGCTAGATTTGCAGTACATCGGCGTAAGTCCGTGGAAGTCAGTGTACCAGTATTATCACAGGTACACTGTAATTATGAGGACCTAAGGTTTATTTGTGTTTTTTTTCTTCAAACTGTTAAGTTTATCTGTGTGAGATTTTTTTTCTTGGGACCAGCTTCTCAGACTTAATGTAATTTTACCCTTGTTGCTGGGGTTGATTGCACAGCCTCTGTCTGCACTTTAGAAATATTAAGGTAGGACATAAGCATGCTGCAGATCCATCCAAATAGATTGGCCTGATCCAGAGGACATTTATTATTGCTTATGTGGAGATTACTTGTAATCCCATAGTAAAGTAGTAGTAGTTCAGACAATCCTTTTAGACTGTATTTCATTGTGGTTTGTTTTTTTTCTTAATGCATAGTGTTCACATTTCCAAATTGTTAGATCTGCTTGTCACTGCAGAGATGTGACCTGTTTTGGCAAGGTTGTAATTAGCAATTTATTAGTAAAAGCACGTCTTTGTGCATAATGTGGGCACTGAATAGAGGACAGATAGTTTATCAATTTAATAATTTTTCATTTCATTGTCAGAAAGCAATAAGTAGGTTGATTTCTTATAAAAAGAAGTGTTCAGTCAGGTGCTGTGACTGTGCAAGATTTACTCTCCTTTAACTGTATGTAGAAGAAAATTAAAAATTTACTAGATTCTTTGATTTTTTTTTTCTGCAGGATCTAAAGCAGATGTTTTGAACGTGTGGAGTTCTCCATTTTAAAACAATCTCTAGTTTCCTTTTTCTGCCCCTTTATGAAACACTGTTCCTCCAGAAACTGTGCAGACTGAACAGATCTGCTGATCTGTCATCTTTCAGATAAAAATGCGTGATGCCCTGAAGTTGTTTTCACTTTATATGTCATTTGACATGCTTTACATAGAAGCAGTGCTTGGTTGTCCTGAAAAAAGATATTTTCTGTTTTTAGTATTTTTCTCATCCGGCTTTTTTTTTACCCTGAGGCTAAACAAGGACATCATATCAGTCCTGAAATACTTCTTAATTCAAATACGTTCTTAACTCTCATTGGTAGTGAAGGACAATGACAATAAGGTTGTGCATGAGAACTAATAATGAGATCTAATACTGCAGTATATTGTAAGTAAACTAGATAACACCTGGACATACAGGTTAATTTTACCAGCAAAGCTCATCTCCTATTCACACGGTGGACTTAACATTCTGCCTTCTGTACTTCAGCACTATGATTGCAACAGTGGCAGTTCTGAAAAAGCAAGGAAATTTTGGTCCGAAGTATTTGTTTATTTTTGCTTAAAATAATGTCAGTTTATTATCTTACATGGTTTTGATTTTGAGTATTTGGCTTTTTATGTTTTATTCAGGAGGTTATTGTAGTATCAGAAGCTCTCATGTAAAATGATGAGTTAATTTCCACCTCACTGTGGTAGTGAAGCATTTCACAGATAAGGAAGTGTGCCACTGAAAGAGTGACTGAATTGCTTGTAACTTTATAGCTAGAGATGAAACCACTGTCTGAAGTTCTAGCACATTATGTCCACCAGGTGTTTGAACCACTTGACAATAAATAGATATAGATAACCTTTTTCTCCCCTTTTGTGGTATGCTCTGTTGCTGCTTCTGTGGATTTATAAAGCTGCCTACATGAGATATTCCATTTGGTGAAGAGTTTTGAAATTCTGGTGTAACTGATAACACTGAAGTCTTTGGTACACAAAGTTGTAAAGAAAAATGTATTTGGGATAAGTTATTCGTGTCTTAATAGTGATGTTCAATTTATGTAAAATACAGGAAAAAAGAGAAAACTGAAAAGCAGTTTTTAAACTAAAACATATAATTGTGTCTATCAGAAAATACCAAAATGGAACACATTTGGCTTGGTTTTTTACTTCCAAAATCATCTAGTTTAAGGCCAGTGTCTTTTGGATTGGACTCTGCTCCTCTCTAAGGTTCGTGACATGGCAGTAGGCTCACTGGCTGTGCAGGCATTGGGATGGGAAGGTTAGACTGTTCCTTTTGGAACCACTGGTAGCTTATATAAGATGAAAGTGTTCATGAAAGTATGACTTCCAGAGGTGAGAACGGGATTGTAATGGAATCCATTGCCCTGAATGGTTTTAGTTCAGATGTAATCAGTTTTATGCAGAGCCTAGGAAAGGCTGGTGCAAGCACGGTTCATCTTCTCGTGCTGATGGCTGTGTGTAACTCTGTGTTCAGGTTATTAAGTTGGTAATTACATTCCTAAAATCTACTATTACAGTAAGAGAGGGGTGAAAACTAGATACACAGCTTTTACCTAGCCGTCTGTTTAATGTTGTTCCAAAATACCTGGAAGTTTCTACATCTTTCAGTTTTAAGTTTCCTATCAAATATAGCTTAACATTTTTTGCTGTTACTACACTGTTTCCACGAGAGAGAAGTCTGTGGTATGAGATGGGAATCTGATTTAGATATAACATGGCAAGAATTGTGATTCTCATTTTTTCACTAAAGATTCCGTAGATGAAGTAATGTTGAATACAGTGTTGGGTACTTTAAAAAAGCAGTTTTGGGTCAGGTGTTACTGAAGTTTTAAAATCTCCCTGAGACAAGCATTTTCCATTCTATGAACTTCTGCTTCTGTACCCTCATTCTAACTTTATACTACCTTCTAATATTGTCTGTGTGCAGTATGTACGTGAAACCTACCCATACATTCCTACAGATACTTTCTTGATAAATACTGCAAGAAATTGAGGAGGTGTGGTTTAACAAATTACTCATCCTTGAAAGAGATCTAGTAGAACACAATAGTAAAAAAGTGCATCATGAAGTGCAGTGGTTGTGAAAAGCAGTATCACCACCAGCGTTCTGCTCACTGTGTTACTGAGCTTGCCTTGTTTTGCTGGGTTTGTGTCTGACAGCTCCTTCTTGCCTTGCTGTTAAAAAGCCTGTCTGAAATTAACTCGGTCCCCATCACTGCATCATGTAAAAAACAGGTACTTTGTTGACAGCGTGGTCTTGTGGAGATTTTTTACAGGTCTGGTGAAGCAAGTTGCTGTCCTCTTTCAGCTGACTACTGTACCGATAGATACCAAGAACAACTGCGTCAAATTGTGAATGTCTTCCTTTCAGTGAGAAAAATGTGGTTTCAGGCATTTAAATTAATGGTCTAGTTTTCAGAAGCGTCAAGTTGCCACACCACATGGCAGTCTAGGTATCAGCATGGGTTGTTTAGCACTTTTAAAAGCATCAGTTTTTATGCAGGTGTTTTTGCCATACATATGTATGCACTGGTTTTTGCATGGTTTCCCAGCACAGAGGGTTGCGGAGAGTGCTTGAATGTCACAGAAAACAATTTCAGTAACTTCTTTCTCTACTTTCATCACATATTTTCACTTATTAGTACCCAAAAATAAATGTGTAGGCTGTCACTGTTAAAGTGTTAATGTGGTAAGACAAATAAATTTGAAGTAAGAGTTCACCTGCCAAAATTAATTTAGATAATTTTTCTCTATATTGGGACTAATGCCATTTCTGCCTTTTCCTATTAGTCTCTACTAATTTCCTATATTTTTCATTGTTCATAAATGAAGAGCTGAAGATACCTATTGGCATATTTCTAACCACTCCCAAGTCAAAATACTTTCAACACCTAGAGTGAAAGTAAGTGCTGGGAGAGTTCACTTGAAATTAGAGCTAAGAAATGACAAAATGTGAGTAAATTTTAAAAATCTCCAATGTATAATTCTGCTTTGGCATTAAATAAATCCTGCAAAAGGGGGCAATTTATGCCCTCCTTACTACAGGAAGGTGAAGATTTTTAAAGGTATTTCATGGAATATGCCTCGTCTGAGGAAAAGGAGCTCCTTTTAACAACATAACATTGACTCATAAGGGTAAACGTACTGTCCCATGCAGCAGTAGCTAGAAAATCTTACTGAAAGAAGAGAGCCCGAACAAGGTACAGAATTAACATCTCCTTCCCCTGACAGCCTTCTGCATGCTCACACAAGACAGCATCCATCCCACTTCTATGGGAGGAAGAGCAAGAAAGAGCCTTACCTAAGGAACAGGGGTAATTGTTGCTTTTACCAATCAGAGTTCTCCTGGGGGACCCATTATTTCCTGTGAGTTTTGTATCAGCAGTTGTATTCCCCTACTGCAAGGGCATCCAAGTAAGTCATGGTCTTGCGTGTGCTCATGCAAGGCAGCAGGCAGAAAGCATCCTTGGTTCAGTGTTGGGGGGCCAGCACCTTCCTGTAGCTTGCTTGTAGGCAGAGGATCTGTGTGAGCCTTGTCTTCTGTCTGTCCTAGAAGATGGTGGTATATCCTGGCAATTAGGATAGAGCTGAATTACTTGTTCCAAGGGAAGTCTATAATGCTCAGTGGGAGCCTATCTGGAGGCAAAGAGGAAGCTCAGAGAAAGCAGCTAACCCTCCAGATGTTTCCTTCCAGCCTCAAGGCATTGATCAGAAATAAAAGGGGCAACAGCATCTCACCTGGATAATGAAATGTACTTTTTGCCAAAACACAGTGCAAAAAATGGTCACATACCATTTGTAGAAAGTAGTATATAATTAAAGGATAAGTTCTTTTCAGATTGTGTAGCATTCTGCATTTTATCTCTTGCAGGTTGCCATCTTCAAATACTGCTGCTTTAAATAAGTGTTCCATTTTAAGTTTATAGAGAAGAATTTTTTATATTGAGAGCCAAGCTAGAAGATAGGATTACTTTGCACCTTTAAGCTGTCATGTTCCTACCCAGGAAGGTGCAAGGTGTTTGTGACAGACATTGTTCTCAAGTAGAAAAAATAGGCTGTGGATTAGACTGAGTATTCCAGGTCATTAGCTTTTCTGCAAATTATATATATTTATGTCTGTGTGTATAATCACTCGTTCTTGCTTATTCTTCTTCCTTAATGCTGAAAAAGTCATCTTTGATAGGGAGTTCTCACCCGAGAATAATCACACATACAGTAAAATATGAAAATAATTAGGATGTTCTTCTGTCAATCTGGAGTTGATAAAGGTGTAAAAACGGGAAGCATCTCATTGTAGTAATAGTACCTGTTGATAGTCAACTTCTTGATTTACAGCTCTGTAAGTCTAGAGTAGTTCTGCTGATGTGATGGGGCACAGTGTGTGCACAGTGATACTTGATTTTGTGCTAACTACGCATAGTGAACAGCAGTTTGAGTGATTTTTTTCATCTGAGTGGGGGAAATTATGAAGACCAGAGTTCTGTTTTCTGCCATCTTGGCAGATGTTTTCTCATTTTTGAGTATTTTTGTGGATGGTTGGAGAGCTGCAATCTATCCAAGGAAAAAAACTCTGTTTCATGCATGCTTACCAGGTTGGTGATATTGCTGAGGGCACAGACAGATGGCCAGTTGTCAAACTCATGCTCCTCCTCCTGTCTTTTTAGCCTTAGCATCTGAAAACCTGGTTGTCAGAGAGTCCTCTTTTGAGAATGTAATCTGCTGGACCACATGAAAAGCCTCTTTACCTGTCATTCAGTCAGAATTAGTATAAATTCTTAAGCTGAGCCTGAAAATGGTTCCAGATCTTTTTGTAGGTATAACCCATTAGTTGAAAGAGAAATGATGATTTCTTCTCAAGGACAATTCAATAGAAAAACCTAAAAGGATCATACTGATTTTGTCTACATTTAAACTGTGTGAAATCTGGTCATTTCAATATATATTTGTGTAAAACAGCGGAAACATAGGGAAAAAAGTTTTACAGTATTTCAGACCAAAAAAAGGTGACCTTTAAGTATTAAAAACTTCTGGAAAACATACTGTTTTATCAGTGGATGACAAGAATAGTGAAATTGGGTATGTTTAAGTGGCAAGAGGAGAAACATAACCTCTACAAGAATTTCCTTGGTTACACAACACTAGTTTTGTTAACTCAGACCAACAGAATAAGTTTAAGTAAGTTTATCATTGACCTCTAGAGTACGAAGTAAGAAGTCACCATCATCAGGATACCAAAGATGCAAAGCTGCCTTTAGCAGACAGATGAGCACACTTTTATTTATTTTATTCTACTATCTGTATAACACTAGAGCAGCATTGCCTTTGGTATACAGTCCTGCTTTCTACATGTTCTCTGTGCCAGATTTAGCTGTTGATGGAATTTTTACAGAAAACTTCAGAGTTGGTTAAAGCATTAAGTAAAATTACATGGGGTTAGCAACCACCAGTTTAATTCTTGTTAAACTGCTTTGCTGCGTAATCTGAGGACATCTACAATTCCATGTTTTAGCTGTTACATTTTTCTTGTTTGTTTTGGTATTCTATTTTTAAAAGATGAGTTGTGAGTGATTCTAATATTTCTTTGGTTTTACCTAGATACAGTGAATTAGAAGAAACACTTTCTTGCTGTGAATCACAGACAAGGAGGAAGGGAGTAAAGGGAGACTCCAGGCTCTTTTTGTACCTGAATTTATATCTTACTCATAAGCATTTACTTGTTTTAGATCATCCCTCCTGTGATGAATAATTGCTTATTATGCTGTTTCTATGTTTAAACATCAATGATTAGATATCAAAAAATACTCTTTAACTAAAATGTATGCCTTTATTTAAGGCATGAAGAAACACATTCATCTTGTAGTTCAGCAGAAAACTGACCTTTGCCAAGGACAACAAACAGAGATATGTTGGGTAAATACCTTCTATATCTAGCACTGTCTGGCTTCAAGGCAGACATGGATGTGTGGAAGATGCTGGCCTCCCAGTAGACTCCTAAGGATTAGGCATTTGCTGTCCATGAAGAGAACAGGAGCTGTAGTTAAATGAGTCAGGATAAAAATTACAAAAGCTATTGGTTTTATGGAGGACATAAATCGATCACCATTTGGGGTCAAGAAAAGCTGGCTACAGTCTTTACTTATTTCACCTATTAAGAAGGCATAATCAGCCAGCAGGACAATGAGTCAAGTCTTTGACTGGAAGACTGCTGTGAAAGGTGGCCTGTCTTGTGTGGCATGGCAATTTCTAAAGTATATTTACAGCATATGTCAGTGTACGTAAGTTGCAGAACTTTTGACATAAGTACTTAGCAGATCATCATAAATCAGTGGTATTAATGAGCATTTTGCCCTTCTTTTGGCTGCTTGCAGCATATTCCTCTCTTTATTTTGTCCCAAGTTACTTCTCTCTTGTACTTTTTGTGATGTAACATTATTACCGTATTCTCAGCTAATTTAAATTGACAAATTGCCATGGAATTTGGTAAAGTCATGCCAATTTACAGCATTGCGGACCTGTCTATAATTATATTCATCTTGTTAATGAAGTTTAAATAGAGCAAAGCTAAATATAAACGTTATCTTCTTTGACTTCTAATAGAAAAGTTTAGAGTATGCATGATTGGTTACATACCAAAGTGAAATTACACATTATTTGCGTTTGCATTTTAGGTGACAGGTAAAGACAAGTTTCATTGAGGCTGATAAAGTGAGATATAAAGTATGGTTTTTAGGAAGGGCTTGTATTGAAGGAGGGGAGGACCAAAATGGTGCAGAGATTCCTGAAGGGATAGAGACCTGGGATGTTCTCCCACATAGCTAACAGGTGTTCTCAGCAGTGTGGCATTTGAGTCTCAGGTGTGCATGTGGTGCAACTCGTAGGCAAAGGCCAAGACACCGCAGTGGTCTCTTTTTTTGAGTGCTAAGCTGAACTCGGCAAAGGACTGACCGGTTTGTTTGCAACAGTGGTGGTCCCACAGGCTACCTCTGGCACAAGGAAGACCTTGTCCCACAGAAAACACCACCTCTGACCTCCGCCTTGGGCGATGATGATTACTTCAGTCTGCAGAAGTTAGAGAAAGTTTGACACCAGCTCTGGCCTTGCCATTTTCATTTTGTCTGTGCCACTCTCCTTGCAGTTGTCTTCCTATTTCTCCCCAGCTTATCATTTTCCATCTTCTTTCTTACAGCCTTTTGTTTTCCAGAGGTGCTCTGTGTACTGATTTATTCTGACAAAAACTGCTGTTTGTTGTGCTCATATTGTTGAAGCAGACAGACGTGAAACAGTTGGCATTACACAAGTGTGCCATGAAGGCTAACAACATGGAGCAGCTGTAGACCACGTATCTCCCAGTTCTTTTCAGTTTAGATATAGATTCTGAAACGCTTGTTTCAGTTTTTCGGAAGTTTCGCCAGAATAATGGATGCAAATGTTCACTGCTGTGTGGCTAGGAAAAAAAGAACCCAGAAAATCACTGCTGAAATAATTGCAGCTTCTGCCTGAGTTGTTTGCTGGTTTAGGTTTAAAAGTCTTTTTAAGCTGGAGTGTTTTTGTGATTTCTGTTGTACTTGAGTAAGTCTAAACAGGTGTTTAGAAATGGTATGTAATCTTTTAACTGTAGATGCTGCACAAGTGAAAGAGTGAATTTTAGCTTGAACCAATAAAAGTTGTATGCTCTTAGCATTATAGAAAATGTAAAACAGAATGGCAAAGCAAATAAGCCTAGTGTTGCTTTATAGGGTTTCCAGTTCTATGTATTACAGGCTTCTTACTCTTTAATGAGCAACCTCTGTGGATCTTTGTGAGTCTCTCTCCAGTAACTATTTTTAAATTCTGTTCCCCTAAATAAAGGAAATCTGGCATTTCCATCAGTAACAATGCACAGATCATTAGGTACATGGTGCTCTTAATTTTCACTGTGAACACTGAGGGTGTTCAATATTCACTTTGGGGATCATGACAATGTTCTTTTCATGTATTTGGTCAGTAATAGGACACTTGACAGCAACTTTTTGCTCTTTGTAGTGCTTGAGCTTTTCCGTGGTTGGATTGTGCTTTGATTTATAATAGTGTAAGTCACAGATGAATTACTTGTCCTGTTAGTGGAGTCCTGATAGTGGAGTTCCGCTAGTATGAACTGGACGCCTTGGGTATGTCTGTGTTTTTTTAAGGGTCAGACTTGAAAACAGGGCCTGTAGTGCCTAGGAAATCTGCCAAGGGGGTGTACAGTAAGTACAGCAGGGCCATGGACTGTGCCCTGCTCAGCCATGTACGTGGTGGGAGTGTGAAATTCTTGTGCATGCACCCCCCCTGAAGGCTGCTCTCTCACACCTCCCTTAGTGCACTGGGATCCACCTGCAGTGACTGTCTTTTTCAGAGCAGGACAGAGCACTGCCCCAGGTGAGCTCTGCTGTCTGTGGGGCGGAACCTGACAGTCTGCCATGGGAGACTGTGCTTCCAAAAGGCTGCTTTCCTCCCCTCTCAGGGCAAGTGGGACTTGCGGACTTGTGTCAGGCTGGCAGATAGCAAAACGCTGCAGGGTAGTTTGGTGGAAGTCAGGACAAGTAAAATAAGTAATTAACTATGTCAATGAAATAATATTGAGGCTGGGGGAAACCTTTTCTTGCCAGCAAAAAGCTTGCCAGGCAAATGGAAGGAATTCTGTAAGTTCAGTATCAGTGAAATTTGGGAAGAAAGGAGTTGAAGAAGGATCACAGACCTTTTTTATTACGTCTGCTTCTCAGAGGTCTTGGAGTCCTTCAACTTAAGCATAAAATATTTGCTACTGAAGAGGAACTAGGCAGAGAGTATCTCTTTGGCATTGCTGATTTTATGCAGTAATCTAGTATGAACCAACCTGCAGCATATGCAGCCACTCCGGACCATATCCAATGTGTGCACACACATTGATTTTGGCAAGTGGTGTCAGCTTTCTCGTTAGCATTCCATCCGTTCTCAGAGGATTTATAGATCTCAATACATCTGAGCTCTTCATAATAAGGTTTTTTTTCTTTTCATTTTTTTTCTGTTTCAAATCTGTGTGATTTTTCAAATATGCATGGAAATGAGTTTTGCCCTTTGTTTCTGTATTAAGTTGTCACAGTGGCCCTGAGGCTGGCAGAGGTTCTACCACATTGCTTAGAGTGTTGCTCATGGGTGGCTGAAGGTGGAAGATCCTTGTCACAGGAAGAGGCTCACTTGTTTCCTTTTTGTTGCTGCTGCTGTTGCATGAAGGACTGCAGAAGTGAAATCAGGAGGAAGTAGTGCAAAGAAAGAGCACAGGTTGGCATTCAGCTCTGAGTTACATCAGTTTAAGGTGCAAGTCTGCCTGTGTGGGGGAAGGCATCTTTATTAAAGAGATTGTGTTAAACAGCAAGGACAGAGTGAGATGTACTTTCCTCTACAATTAATATGTGTTAAAAGACAATAAGGGCAATGAAAGTATCTGTCTTCTCATCATCTGTTTGCCTCTTATTTTCTTTGAGCTGCTTGTCATTTTTTTTTAATGGCACTAAATAATTCTGGCAAGAGTTTGAAGCCGGATATGTTACGTGTTATAGTAGTGTTATTTCCTTAAGAGATACAATGCCAGGTTTTGTCTTATTATAATTTGAAGGGCTGAGTATGACCAATACCACAATTGATTCAAATTTTCTAACTAAAATTGAAAAAGTAATGATTTATGCATCTGGCTGATGTGCATTTGAGGCGCAGATAGATAAAACAGTTGAGCTGTTCTGCCCCTGGTATCCTTAAGTTCCTTGTTGGATGCAGCCCATGGCTCTGCAGTGGCACATTATGCCAATGATTGGGACATTAGCTGCTACTGACTGAGTGAGAATCCTTTACAGCTCTCAAACTTCAGTGATTTCAATGTCTAATGATTGCAATATGCTCGTGATTAACTACATAATATACTGAACTGAAAAAATCCTTGGTTGGTGAGGTGAAGGCTGAGTGGGCTGGGGTGATGTTGGGACTTTCCTGCCTAGATTGTTTCAATTTTGAAGTCAGTTGGTCAGAACTGCTGAGGATTTTATTGTTGTACTTGATAAGTTTCAGGAGATTACCACAGAAACATTTTCATTTTGCTGCTGATCAGTACGTTGACTGAAACAGAATTTATAAAAGGTTTCTTCATTTAGCCTGATCCTCTCCACATCTAGACTATGTAAACTGATGAGATAACACAAGCCTAATTAAGAGAAAGCCCAGTTTAGTTTCTTTTATATGGTCATTTTTTACCTTTACTGTTCCGTTTTTTTCAGTTATAGTTTATTGGACTAACTGAGGCAAATATTTAACTTCTGGCCAAATTTAATTTTGAAATAATTCCATATATAGTTCAAATTGCTTTGATTATTTTGTTGTCTTAATATCTGTAGCTGCAGTCAACTGCATAAAGTTGAAGCAATTATACTGGCTTTATTTACACTCCAAGAACCTAATCCAGTGTTCCCGCTTCGCCATCTATCTAACTAAACCCCCCCCCTTATGTTTAAGCATAATACATGTTTATTTACAGAGGCTCAAGGTACTCTCTGATTCGTTGATTAATATAATTTTCATTAAGACTGACCATGTCACATGGTCAATGTCATCAATAGCATTTTGAGAAATTCAGTTTGCATTATTTCATAACCAACTGCTTCACAGTTCCATTTAGTAAAGTGGCAAATGAGCCTGCAGAGGTGTCTTAGCAAACAGCATGGTAAGTGCTGTTCATCTTTTAAAATACAATCTAGAAGAACTTTATTTTCCACAGGCAGTGTTGCCTTTTTCAATCTAGAAATGAAACTCAAGGTAAGATTAATATGGGAGGTAATGTAAAAGTGGATCTTTATATGAAAGCCTCCAGGGGCACTTATGGAGAAGGTCCACAGAAGCGCACCTACTTGGGGTGAATACAGTTTTTACAGGTTTTAGGAAATTAGTGTAATTGATAAAAGCACCAATTTGGAAGACAAGTGGTGGCGCCCCCCCAGGGCAAGCTCCTTCTGTGGAGTCCCCCACTCGGCACTAGCTGTACTTTGTATCTCCAAGAGTTGTTCTCAACCTTGGTAGCCAGGAAAAACCAGGATAGGATAGGGGTCTTGTACCCCCCAGTGCTTGGAGCTCTGGAATTTGTCTTTTTCCTTAGGGAAAGGCCATGGAAAATTACTGGGAAAACCAGCCGCTAATACAATAAGCTACAAATATATGTGTAAAGAATACAGAGACTGTATAAGGAAAAAAAGGCAAAAACCGAAACAGCATCAGCAGTGAAGGTGGATGAGCATGCCAAGCAAGTGCCAGTGTACTGGTAAGAAGGCAGTGGGACGTTTGTGTCAGAGTAGCTTACACTTGCTGGTCTTTTGAATGATTCACAAAGTAACTGTGGAACTCACTCAGGGCTTAGAGCACCTGTCTCACAAGGTGTGCTGGCCTCTCTCTGGTTCCCTGTGCGCTGACCCAGCTGGGTCAGGATGGGGACCCAGCAGTGGTGGGACTGTCAGGGTGCTGAGGAGAGGCTTTGCGGAAGGAATATCTTGAGGTGCCCCGTAGGAAAACCTGCCAGGCTTGTGTCAGGACTTGCACGCCCAGGGAATTTAGGTACTTGGCTCCTGTCTGGAGACATGTAGTATTAGGTATCTATGCAGGCCCTTTTTGTTTCAAAATATGACTAAATGTTTGTGCCAGTGGTTCCCCTCCATTCAGTAGCGTGTGATCCTGCTCTATCCCCAGGGTAGAGGTGTTAGGGTGCTTAACTGTGAGACTACACAATCCAGCCCCACAGTTAGGCTGCGCTGGTGTGAAAATAGAGCCTAAAAATTTCTTAAAACCTCTTACTTTTTACCTTTGGAGGTTTCTAAGCTTTGGTCTCAGGATCCCTAAATCCTTTTGTAAGGATTTTGTGGGTGTGGCTGTGTAGGGCTGCTTGGATGCTGGCAGCTTGGATGAGTGCTTTGGAACAGCAACGTAGGTGCTTGGTGGACACGGCTGGTTAGGAATGGAGCTGTCAAAGACTTTCTAATGAGCATTCAGTCTTCTGTCTCCTGGGTCAGCTAAAGAGTTCTCTTGGTGAAGTGAAACTCAACTGATGTCAGTTGACATAGCTTCCTGTATTTTTCAATGAGATTTTGAAAAATCCATCTTTTAATACAAAGCAGTTGTGAGATTCTTGCCTTACTGTGGTGTTTTGAGTAAAATGACAGTACATCTCCAGGATACTCTCTGTGTGACATTCAGGTGCCACTGAAATGTGACATCAGGCTTTTGACATCTAAAATATATTTCACATATCCCAGAATTTTCTGAGTTGAAAGGGACCCACAAGGATCATCAAGTCCAACTCTTAAATGGATGGCCCATATGGGGATTGAACCCACAACTTTGATGTATTTAATCAGTAAAGAAAAATAACAGCTGATTTTTTTCCCCCCACACTAGTAAAGTCTGTGTATTGTATCTTCAAATCAATATATCTCATTCTACAACTTGACCTCAGGCTGCCTTGGTACAGCGTGGTTTATAACCAATTTCTGCTCCTGTGTGTTTTCCTTTTTAAATAGACCTTAAAAAAGGTCTCCTTAAAAAAAGGAGACTTTTAAAAAAGGTTAGAGATACTGGAGGAGAAGGTCTGGATGAGATTGTCTTTCACAGCTGAGTATTGCATTGATGACATAATGTAGCTTATGAACTCAAGCTTCTGTACTGTATGAATGCATATATTTGCATTCAGGTGTTTGAAATCATGTTTGAAGTGATATCTAACAGCATGGGAAAAGTGATGTACCGTTGCATCAGCATGAACATCTGTGGATCTCGATGAGAAGTGCTGTTATATCAATTTTAAAGCAATATGATTACGCAAGTCTTGTCCTAATGTAGCTTTGGTGAATGTCTCATGACTCAGTGAATGCTGTTGTCTCATTCCATTATGAAACCTACAGATGAAAAGGTTTAGTAACATCAGGGGGTGTCCCTGGCTTTACTGGAGTGCTTTGGGTATTTCAGGAATAATGACCTTTCATTGCCTCATGTCCAGCCTTACACCTTCAGCAGCTAGGCAGATTGGAAGTCTGGCTCAGGAGCATAGCTCAGCCTAGACACACAAAACCAGTGCTCAGCTGGGTGTGCTGGAGCTGCCTTACTGATTGGGAGCCAGGGATAGGTGCACCAAAAAGGATAATGAGGAGACAGCAGTGGAGAAACAGAGGGAACTGAAGATGGCTGGGTATTGGTAGAAAGGGCAGAGGGAGCAACAAGGAGATAAACATGTAATTTGGAAGGGGAAATGGGCAGATAGGTGTGAGAGCTTGAGTCAGAGAGAAAATGCCGTCAGTATGAGCATGTGAGAAAAGATGGTGTCTCAGGAAAAAAAAAAGTAACACTCTTGAGAAAAAAGGAGAGGGATGTGTTATATTCTAAGGAAATGTAGGATTGCATTTTGAAGTAATTGAAATAGGCTTGGAATAAAAGGAAGAATAACCTTTGATGCTTTAGGGAAAAAATGGACTACACAGTAATCAGAGTAAAAATCAGAATCTGTAACTTTATATGCATTCAGTGCTGCTGTGTAGGATAAGACAGGTTTTATCAGTATGTATTATGGACAAAAGTCCATGTGGACAGATACCTGGAACATAATTTTTCGCTTACCGTCAAGTTCTTGATGTAAAGCTTGAGGCTTCCACGTCTTGCAAATAAGTATATATTTTTTTCATCTGGGTGAAAAGATAGTCTTCATTAGTCTCATTCTTAGAAATAATTGGCCCATTTTAGGTTTTACTTTTTTTAAAAAAGAAAACTAAAGATAATGTGTTGGAAGAAGTGCCCCCTGAACACTACAGTTTGATAAAATTGTAGGATATTTTTAATGGTGACCATGATCAGATTCAAAATTGGATTTAAATTGTGTCCCTATAGCTTGTGAGTGTGATTGCAAACTGTTATATAATCACTAGATCTAACTCCTGGCTGAACTAACATTTTTGTTTCAGGCAAACAAATTAAAATTGAGTTAATTATACAAAACCATTTGGGTATATATAGCTTAGGTTTCTTATTAAAATACTTTCTTGTCTGCAGTGTGAAAACTAAATACTTCCATATTTGCACACATAAAGTTGAAGCATTTGTAATGTTTGTAACATCTGTCAGTGGGATTTTAAATAAGGATTGTAATCTAGATTCACATAAGTTTACTCATATAACAGGTTACAGCAGGGAACGATCAGATAAAGGTCCACAATGAGGTCTGCAGTAATACATAGGGACTGTGATGAGCCTCAGTGGGTGCGGGTCTGTTGCTGGTCCTGTTAACGTGTATTTTAAAAGTAGCTGTCACAGTATTCCAGAAGTAACACCTGAAACAAGACTGGTTATCATTGAAAAGATGTTATCCTTAATGGTTTTCAAAGTTCCTTCTAAGCTGGAGATGTACAGTCATTCTGGGACCTGCGTGAGTTAAAATGGAGAAGGGAGATTAAGAAAAGCACATCCGGATGTATTTGAAGTTTTATATAAATACCTGAAGTTTTTACATAAATACTTGAAGTGCTGCTATATGAAGTGCTGCTATATGAAATCCAAGTTCACAGGGTGTACTGTTAGGAGCATCCTCCTTTTGCTGTCCCTGTGAACCCAGTTGGGCAGCTCAGCCCCACACAGCACTTCCAGTCACTTGCTGGCCCAAGTCACTTGGGGTCAGCCGTGCTGGCTGTGCCCCCTCCTAGACTCTTGCCCACCCTCAGGCTATTTGCTTGATGCTGTGTAAGCTCTGCACAGCAGTACCTAGAACAGCCCTGTGTTACCAACACTGGTTATCATAGAATCATAGAATTGTTTGGGTTGGAATGGACCTTAAATAGCATCTTGTTCTGAGATGGGCAGGGACACCTCCCTCTACACCAGGTTGCTCAAAGCCACACCCACCCTGGCTCTGAACACTTCCAGGGATGGGGTATCCACCAGCTCTCTGGGCAACCTGTGCCAGTGCCTCACCAAGCTCACAGTAAAGAATTTCTTCCTAATACCTAATCTAAACCTATTATCTTTTAGTTTGAAGCCATTCCCCCTTGTCCTATCCCTATCTGCCTGTAAAAAAATCACTTTCTGTCTTTTTTATAGGCCCCCTTCAGGTACTGGAAGGCTACAATGGGGTCTTCCCAGATCCTTCTCTTCTCCAGGCTGACTTCTCAACTCCCACAGCCTGTACTCACAGGAGAGGTGCTCCCTGTGATGATTTTTGTGGCCTTCTCTGGACCCACTCGAACAGGTCCACATCTTTCTTGTGCAACCAGTTCTTCAATATTTTTCCAAGGAACATGAATTCCCTTTTGATATTTTGCCATCTCCTTGTTGCAATCTCCTTCAACCCTACGTGAAAGAGTTGGACTGGTCTCTTCTGGTGACATACCCAAAACACAGAACCATACAAGTTGTTGTGAGGAAAATTAACTTGAGCCCAGCCAAAATCTGTACAGTACCATACTTTCAAACTCACAATTCAAGGAATAGGTAACACATAAACTAATAGGATGTGTGTTAGTCTGCACTGACACTGGCATTTCTGGGAGTTTTTCTCTCTACAGGAAGAAAGAAATAAGTTGGTAATTAATCACAGCTCAGCAAGTCCGTTTCTGCCCTCACTAACAACATGGGAATTGTGAAAAATTTCCTTTGAAACCAATAAAGTTTGCAGGAATTATAATAAAGCAAAAAGAATAAACTTTTTTCTTCTTCTGTGCTTTCTTTGCCACATCTTAGACTGCAGATCACTTTGATCCAAAATTGGAACCATTGCTACATACCTATTTTTGCATAAAATCATAAAAATGTTTTAAAGTGCAATTGAAGCATGTTAAACAAATATTTGTATCTGTTCCTAAGATTGCTTTAATTTCCATACCTCATGTTTCGTATAGGTGTAGCCATTAAATCTGCATGAAACTAAACTGATGAAATGAGACACCAGGTGCACTTCTCTGGGTTCAGGGAAATCAGGTTAGGTGAGGACAGCATTGTGCATTTTATTCTTCAGAGGATTTGTTCATGTGACCGAGAGCTGTTTTCCTTTACTGATTCACTTCAAATTAAACGTTCAATCACTTCTGTTCAACAGGAACAAAATGTGGCTGAGGGAGAATATGATTTAATTCAGATCTTCTTTCTTACTTCAAGACTTCTGGTAGCAGTGGCAACCCAGAGATATATAGTACACCTGAAAGAAAGATGATTGACATTTTTATGCATGACATTTTTATGTCATTTATTTAATCCATCAGTGCTGAGACACTTCAGAATTAAAATATATGGTCCCATTATCTGTTTATGTTTCCTAAAGCAAAGAAGAGTGTCTGATAAGCATGCTTAGAGCAGCGACAGGCTGTAGGTTAGAGACAGCATCTGTGTGAAGGTAGCGTTGGGAATGTCAACCCCCTGGCTCCTGTTCTTTGAAGAATGTCCTGTTTTCTGTGAGAGGAATAAGATGTATGTAAATGGCTGCTGCCAGTGCTGTTCCTTAACAGCATCCCTTCCAAAGTGTTAGAAATCTGCTGCTGAAACTGTATGATCAGTGAGGTCTCTAGGTACTCATACTTGCAGGCAGAGCAGCAGGTCTTTGTTCCAGCTGTGCAGAATGCTGTTTCTGAAGGGTTGGGAGGGTGTAGTGGTCATGCTCTTAGTCTGTTCTTTGCTTGCTTCGGAATCCCAGATGTATCTTTTCTGTAACAAATCTTAGACTCCTAACCTTGCTCCCATTTAACCGTAAGTGCTCAAATTCTGCTGGGAAAGTGGCCTCTCTCTGTAGATAGATGTATGTTAGCAAGTCAGTGGGTTTATAAAACATCTGTAGATATTTGGCTTCTCATCCTATGGAAGCTGAGGCTCTTCTGTCTGAAATAGCTCTCAATATTGAAATCTCCTTTCACAAAAACTGTTTCTACTGCCACGTTTTCTGCATAGAAGGTATTTTGTGTTGTGAATGTTGTTTTGGATAGAAATAGAAAATTGTGTTAGAAATACGTTGACAGGAAAGCATTATTGTATATCCTAGAGATGCTTAGAATGTGGATTTGGCTGATCCTCCCTAAGGAAGTGAAATGTTCCCAAGTTATTGTTTTGTCCTTGTCTTTCACATAGAAGTCTACCTGGTCACCCATGGTGGTTTTGAAATGCCACTGTCTCGCTTTTGACCCAGCAGTGTCTGACATGTCTCCCTAGCTAGATAAGGATCTTTCAGAGAAGCAGTTTCCTAGCCATGTGCTTTTAATTCAGAAGAGGCCTTTTAGAAGCAGGTCAGATGTAGTACTAGCTTCAGCTCTTGACTGGTGTGAGTCCTCTTCCAAAAGCAAGGTGGTGGGGTGGCAGTGAGAAAATGGTAAACCAGGACAGGGAGTTGGATTCCAGGACACAGCAAGGAAAGCTGCAGGGCTGCTGTTACCTCTGTTCAGTCCTGTACAGACAGTAGGAGATGGCGTTTGGGTCATATAATTGTAGCTTCCACCTTCTTTGGGTTTTGTAGAGGCTGCCAGTCTTTTTTTTATTTCCTGTGTTCCCTGAGAATGGCCACTCTATTGCTCTTCCTCGTTTGGGACCAGGTAGCGTACAGGTCATGGAGCACCTGCTGATGCCTCAGACTCTGTGCTGCTCATTAACATTTGTTTCCAGACCTTCACCTCTAGGGAATTTTTACACTTTAACTAGTAGCTGTCAAGTGAGAGGTAAAGGAATAGAAGGGTAGGTTTAACATGGGTTTCTTGTCTCAGTTTTGCTTAATGTAGCCTGTATTATACACAGGGGATGACTGGCTTGTTTCCTTGCTGCTGTGAACATGCTGTGGCCTTGAATCAGGGTCAGGCTCTTTGCTGATGTGTAAACCACCCTCCCAGAGTCCAGGCTGACTCCAAAACTTGGGGCTTGCTGGCCTGCTGGAAAAGCCCTACCTCAGCCTGTCTTTGGCTTGGCACTTCTGTCTATATGTCCCTCCCCTCAGTCCCCCAGAGATGCAGAATAAAACATTGGAGCCTGGACTCTGTGTTGTTTGCAAGTTATTTATTTCCAGACTTAACACCTTTCCCAGAGAAGTCAAAAAAGACATTTTGTGTTGAAATAACCATGCTCATTCCTTACTAGCTCTTAATTATGGTGTTGGCTATTTTTTTTTCCCCTGACAAATCAGTAGTTGTTATTTCTCCTTTTAGTGGAAGGAGCACAGTTCAATATGTTGAGAAAGTGAAAAGCAGCTGTTAGACATAAAAACAGAGGCAGTTCATAAGGCAAAACAGAATTCTTACGTTTTATGCACACAGATTCAACCACAGCACTGCAAACAGCATTTTCAGTTTTCACTTGTGCCATCTCCTTCTTTCTGTAAAATTTTTGCCATGCCTTCAGTTTTTCATGCATTTTTTGATCTGTAAAACTACAGGCCTAAGATGCCCAATGCAGATACTCTTTTTTTCGTCACTCTTTCTCTCTTGCATGTTGCCTCTGCTGTCTTGTCCTTCTTTGGATTTTATGTGCCTGGGTGGAGACTAAATTTGGAGAGGGGTTACTCCTAATATTGTGCAATTCTCGTTTCCTCTAGCTGCCATCCCACACAGCAAGCTCCGTACAGAACCACAAAGGTCCTTTGTGAAAGAAAGGCTGAAACACTTGTTGGGAAGGACGATACCTCTTTGTAGCAGTTTTGAGGAAGGAAACTATCAGTTTCAGAGGCATGTATGGGTAAGATCTCATAGTGTGTTGCCAGACTTAATGTGATGAGCACAGAAGATGCGTAGTTGTTTACACAGTGGCTTCACAACTGAGATCTGGCAGAAAGATTAGTATGTTCTAAGCAGCAGAGTTCCTGTTTTGCAGTATATGGTATTCAACTGTGTTGGTAAAAATAAAAATTTTATTTCTAATTTTTTTTATACCTCTCAGCTGTCATGTCCTTAATCTTTGTGTTGTCACAGAACAAATGATCAGTCCAGTGAGTTCAGTTTGTTGCAGAAAATATTTGTTCTCACAAAAGCAAGACTAGAGTATATGCTTGATGGCCAGAAAATAGGGTTTAACTATCAACTCTTGTAGTACCTCAATTTCACCAGTACTGCAGGGGAATAATTTGATTTTACTTCACAATAGTAGTCTGATACTAGTTGATAGTGCTTTATTAATACAAAACTGGGACTGTGAAGCCTTTTCATTGTGAGGATATCTGAGGTTCAGGAAGCAAGAGCAGTTTTACAGTTTGAGCACCAGATGATCGCTGCTTCTTCAGCTGAGCTCTGTGTACTCGCCTGCTGTGGCTATTGTGAGAATTGTGAGGTAGTCCATTTATATGTCTAGCAAACATAACTGTGTGTTGTTTTTTTTTTTTGACTTTCCTTGAGCAATATTTACATTTCTTCTTTTCTTGAAACTACATATGCAGTTGGTACTTTAGATCTCTGTGGATATATACCTTAGGACCAGACATTTCAGGACTTAGCTTTTTGATGACTTATATAAAGAGAATTTCACAGTTCATGCTTGTGGCTATGCAAGTTATTCTCTCAGGGGTTCTGACATTCCTCAATACATCTGAAACCTTTTTGTTGCAGTTTTGATACTAGATGGGGAAAATGTCTTCATAACCAAGATGGTCTCTCATGTGTACAGCTTCCCAGACTGGAAAGGTGAAGGCAGGTAATGCAAATGCAAGGTTGAAATGAATAAAATATTTAGGGAGATGTGAGTGTAGAGGCTGTGAAGTTCCAGAGTCTGTTTTCTCATTGTATGTAATCCAGCCTAGCTGCAGACTGCTGCCCAAATGCAACGTTTTCATTGCCTCCTGGTAAGGAGGGGTATAGGGCTATATTAATATACCTTCACTTCCGTCACGCATTGATTTGCTAGAAAACTGGTGATTATGGCTACACAGTTGTTAGGTGCATTGCAAGGGAGAGATTAAATAGGTTGCTGGTTCTTGGGAACAGTGAGAGTGATGAGGGGAGAGAAGGGGGAGTCTCTTGTTGTTGGCAGCCCAGTGTTTAGGTCAAATTAACCACAGTACAAAACTGCTCTCTTGGGTGCCTAAGATTTAGTCATCTGTGAGATCTTTTAGTAGCACTGTAACTCACTGCCCTTGCTTGCTCATCTCCCCTGTCAGAACATTTCATTCTCCCTTGGTTTAAGCTATCTTTGCCTCATCCGTTATATTTATATATTTGTCATTGCAGACGTAGCTGTATGCCATACCCATTCTGATAGAGAGAGCCATAAGCAATCTTGCCTTGCTCCCCTGTGGTCTGGTTTGGATTTCATTAAGCATACACCTTCTGGTTCCTCTGGTGCCTGAGATGTGATGCCTGCTGTAACATCTGCTCCTTCAGACTCGTGTCTTTATGCAGAGAGCACGTTCAGACAATCTCTCACTGTCTTGCTGCAGCGGCAGGACCAGGCACATCCTTGCTGCACACAGACCAGTTAAGGATTCAGGAGCAGTTCTCCCACTACGCTCTGGTTATAGCTGTTAGGGTGAGAATTAGCTATCAGAAAATTTTCATAGCCTTAGTGTTAATCACTGTAGGGCAGCAGTGATGGCATTATGGCTTCCAGCTATTTGTGTTTGTAAATAATAATTGTGATAACTAGGCAGCCACGTGAAGAGAGAGCTGGGAAAGGAGCAGGCTTGTGTTATTAGACATGCTTTGGATTTGCCTACCTATAATACCACTGAGAATAAGATGGACTTCTGAAGATAATGTACGCTGGTGAGAGATCTGGCTGGAGCTTCGAATATAATATTGAATAGATTCTGTAACACTGAATCCAGGCTGTTTCTGGGCAACCCTCTTGTGGTAGTCCACTTGTTAAATGTATAAATCTCCAGAGAGAAATTGGTGACACTGGGAGATGGTTTTAGACACCTTCCTTTTAATTATTAGATGCTTTTCCAATTTCTGACCACACTATAGGTAGTGAAGCAGCATCTCTCCACTTGTTCTTGTGAAAATGTTTTCCTTTACGTTAAGTAGTTGCTTTTCCTTTTGCAATTTTGTCAGAAACAAGCTACACGCATCACTGCTTTGTTTTTGCTTGGCCTCCCTGGTTGGATCCCTCTACCTCATTGTTCAGTTTGGAAATGACTGTGAAGAGCCTGGTACTTGACATCTTGTTTCAGGCTGAAAAATAAACTCTGATCTTTGTCTTTGCTCTTTGGATCATTGTGTTTTTTGCTTTGGATTATTGTGTTAGGGCCTGTTGAATCGGTAGTAAATGTTTGTTAACTGCACCTTTGACAAGTGTATATGCTTACAAGAAAGAGACTTCTAAATGAGAGGTTTGTAACTGAAAGACTGTATTTTCAATGCTGCATTTAATTTATTCTGCTCAGTTTGAAAGAATTCAGCTGTTTAAAAAGTGGCACCATTAATGTGGCATCTTAGAATAGAGTGTTTGCATCTTCTGTTGAACCATCCATTCTTAGTATAAGCAAATAGTGTAAATGCAGGAACTCAGTGTTCCTTAACATTGTGTAACAGTCTTTGTTTGTTGGACCTGGTTGTTCTATTGTAATGGCTAATTTATAATACAGTTTGATATATTGTAGATTCACATACAGTAGAGGTGGAAGTAAGAGCCTGTGGAGAGAAGTTTCTCAGTGCTTTAATGAAAGTATATATTGCACAGAGTTCTGCTCATAAAAATTGGATGAAAAATCTATCCTGGTGATTAAGGGCATGGCTGTCCTTTTCTTTTATGCAAAAAATAGAAATTTTAGGATAAAATTAAAGCAAGTGTAAGTATTTAAGAATACTTGATAATCTACATAATTAGTTTCCTGACATTGGTGGGGTGTCTTAATACATGGAGTGTAGACACAGCTCCAGAATGGCTGTAGAAGTGCTTCCTTTTCTCACGAGGCTAAAAAAATAAAAGCTGCAGTGACATCTCTTTTTTCACTGGTGTGTATTTTGTACTTGCCTCTGATACACTATGCCTGATAAACCTATACTCGGATTTATATTTACAGGTTACCAGCTTCTACTTTGCATATTAAAGAGAGCAATGTACCAGCTGCAGACTGGGCCCTCAGCCAAGACTCATTTCACATGTATGTGTCTTTCTGCAAGGGCATGCCTTCATTTCTCAATGTGTGTCTTCAGATTAGGTTTCTTGATGTGACACAGATGTATTCTAACTTCAGCTACTTGCCGATAGCAGATGCTCCAATGAGTGGAATTGATTGAAAGGTGTATTATTTAATATAACTCTCTAACTTTCTTGAATTAATATAGCATTTTATTCTTTCCTGTATTTTCTGTCTCATATTTGATGCTGTGATGTTTGATTATGTGAACGGTGAATGTTCAAAATAAGCTGTTTTTCTCCATGCATTCTCTTCTCAGCTGTTCTCTTTTCCTCACAGAAAATAACCTGTTTTCCTACCTCTCTGCATTTTAGGGAAAGCAAGGAGTTACAAATCTCCTTTTGTGTAAGTCTTTCAAATTCCTGTATTAGATCAATAGGTGCTCTTCCCTTTGAAATCCATGATTTCTAGACTGTTTATTGAAGTAGGACCATTTAGATTGGCATGCTGTATCATATGGTGCAGTGCTATAGCTTTTCTTTCTGTTCTGCATTGCTGTGTTATGAAGATAATTTAGCATTGTTGACACAGTGTATACTTCTGTTTGAGTTTTTTCAGTAATATATTTCCATGTGTAGAAAGATTCATTAAGAAAGGAATTTTAATAATGCATGGAGAAGGTAGGGGTTCTGCTAATGAACGGACTCCAAAGTAACAAAACCAATTAGCTAGGATCCATTTTAATGTATCTGTAAGTAGGCAAAATGTTAAAGTTGTTTGGAACTCCCGGATGATCATATGAAATAGCCTTAATAGCTTTGCACTAATATTATAATTCAGTTATTATGGAGACACTGGGATTTGAGTTTTGTGCTTTATTCCCTTACTTGACCAACATAGCCTGTGTGGAAAGTCTTAGGGGATGTACCTCCTGTATCCTCAGGTTATGGTGAGTTTCCTCTGCTTGCACTATCATTATTATTATTTTTATTTTTTGTTACTACTAGCACTTAAATGGGAATTGTTAATTCTGTGTCCTAATACAAATGGGGAAAACAGGGAGAATATTAATTTAATACAGAAGTCTATGTGTTCTCTAATGAGGCTCATGCTTCTCATCCCTGTTAGTGCTTGTGTGTAAAGACTCTCTAGTACTTGGAAGGATAGCCCAGGGAGGATTTTAATTGTCAGGTGCAGTTTTCAGCCGAAGTTTGTTTTTGTCTCCCATGAAGAGGCAAAAAAGTCCCCTGTTAAAGTGGTGCTGAGGTAAATCTTAGAAGGACTGAGTAAACTGAGGGGATGGAGCAGTACTAGGCCTCCCTCACAGCTTAGGTCAATCCTGCTTTGCCAAGTAACTTGTTTTGTTTCTCAGTCATTGACATTGACTGAAAACTCGTGGAGCACTGGTCCTACTTGCATGGCAGTGTTTATTGTACAGAAATAGTCATGCAAAGGTATTACACTTCTTTTCACTGTTTAGTCTGCAGTGGTATTAGTAACCGTAGGGAGGTTTTATCAGTGATTATCTGCAGGAGTTTGAAAAGATGATCTTAGTGCCTCCTACCAGGGCATAGAATATGACTGCTTAATTTTATGGGTGTCACCTCTAGGTCACCTATCCTAGCAGGATGGAAAATAATTGAAAGGTCTGGATCAGTTATCTGTGCAGTGTATGTAGGTGAACCTACACTGAACTCAGAAAAGCCACATCATCAGATGTGGCTTAAGTATTTGCCAACTCCTGGTATGGCCATTCCCTTCCTGTTTACCTTCAGTAACTCACATCTAAATCCACAAATTTTAGTCCAGTTTTGCTGCATATTTATGTGTTCATGTAGTAAGAGACCTTGATTGAATGAGGTTGTAGCTTTGCTTGGGTAGATAGTCTTGAAATATATATTTATGCAAGAGACGGGGAGCCCCATTCTTGCCTGAGTTAATGTTACTGCAGAATTGATTAATTTAGGCTCTTCATAATAAAATTCACTTAAAGTGATTTTTAATAATAAATTGTCTAATTATAAAAGTTTGTAAACATCTCAGTTGAGATACTGGCCTAATACTATGTCTTGTCTTCCTTACTGTGTTGTTGCCAAGGAAATAACAAAGCAAACAAACATCACTGTTCTGTTGACCCCTGGACTTCTACTTTGCGCTTGGTCTACCTGGCAGCTCAAGGCAGCAAAGTTTAAATTTCTTATTTCAGCCCAAGACATTTTGCACTTTGCCTCCCATGAGGCTTCTGCGCCTTTTGTCCCTCTAGAATTCCTTTTATTATCTCTTTGTAATGAAATGTGTGGTTGGTTGGTTGGTTGGTTGGTCGGTCGGTTGGTTTGTTTTTTTGCCTGTGGTGATGTGCAGGAGAGTCTGACACTGTGTTAAATATGGGATGCTTACTCTGTTCAGGCCACAAAGGACATGAGGTTTCTCAGCTCCGGTTTCCAGGGTTCACTAAGGCCATATAAATATATTTCAGCTGTAAGATATTTACCATTTTGATTAAAACTCATCTGCATGAGGGGTATGTTTCTCATGGAACTTTTTGTTCTGGTGGAGACATGATTTTCTATGGTTAAATAAATGATGGGGAATTCTAAAATCCATTCCATTTTGCATAATAAACTACAAACCTTTTAGAGCTCTGTGCAGATCACGAAAAAAGAAATGGATGTAAGGTGAAGGTGAGAAAATAAAATGCAGAAGAAAATTGGAAAGAAGGAAAGAATCTGATATGCAAATCAGGAAGAAAGACTTCTCAGGGGAGTGAGGGAATGGAGAATTTGACAGTCTCGCTATATTAGAATGAAACGAAGTTTGTCTGAATATTAGTAAGTGATTAAAGTAACAAAGAAAAAAATGTCTCAAGTAATATTAAAGCAATGCAATTTTAAATGCAGGAATCCTTAGCAAAAGTAATTTTAATAATTTAATAAGTAAATGTGTACTTTAAAATCATAAATGCAAACTGTTAAAAATGCTTTGGAAATCTTCACTTTCCACGAAACCTGTAGACTTCTATTTGCATGGTCAGCAGTGTTTTCTTAATGTTATTTTGTATTTGAAATACAGATTTTAGAAAGTGTCAAATTAAAGGCCACCAGATTTTACTTGTATGCTGAAAATACAGTAACTTAGACATTTTTAAGTTAAAAGCAGTCCTGAATTTATTGCCACTTTATGCATTTGTTTTACAAGACAGAGAAGCAAGTTGGCATGGAATATGAATAGTATTTTTTCATGCTGCTCAGTCCTGAGAATTAAATTGGTAGGGGATATGAAAAACAAGTGTTCTTCTGTCTACTGGCTGAGGGTGGCAGAGGCCCCAGGTCACCCAGGCAGAGCTCAGCTGGAATTCTTCTCATCAAACCAAGTGCTGCACTTCATCTAAACATCCTGCTTTAGGTGGGGGAGAGGGACAAGGATTTTTTCTTTTAATCTTCAAAGTAATCTCTAACACCTCGACAGGACTGTGTGCCATTTGCCATTGGGTTCTTCTGGTTTTCTTTCCAGTGACTTCCCCCGCCTCCTTTTCCTCCTATTAATCATTGTGAAATACACATCAGCAAAGATGTTTCTGCCAGGCTTCTGACCTCACCATATCTAAATAGGGTGTCTAGGGTGAAAAGTTTATCTCTCTCTGCAAAGGAGGTGACAAGCTATCACTGAAAGTACAGGATTGTCATCCTGAACAGTTTGAAATTGAGGGGATGACAAATAAGCCTTTCTCCATTCTTTTGTGTTAGGGCGTAGGGCATGAATGGATTAAAAAACACTCTGAGACAAGAATGTGAGGCTCTTTCATATTCAGCCTGAGGGTTCTGTTCTGACCTGCTCTTAAAAGAAATAAAGTATAATACAGTACCTTGAAAGAATGGTGAATCTTTAAACCCTGTCCAGACAAATCATGCTCTTCAGTGATATATTGTTTTGGAAGTTCTCAGCTGAGGAGGGATTTGATATACCTGCAAGTATTTTAGATGAGTTACGACTACTCATGACTAATACGAAATCTGAATCCCAAATGAAGATGTAGTTGGACAGTGGTCCAGTGAAACCTGAGTTCTCTGAAGTTCCACCGATCTTCAGAAAATACGTGTCTCTTGTCTGTTGTTTAGCAGAGGATAAGTGTTTAGTTATTATTTCTGTACTACAAACTCAAACAGATACGGAAAGTGTGTGGTCTGTGTTTATAACTACAGATTTACATGGTGGATGTGTTTCATTTATTGTGGCTTTATGCCTAATCCTGGGAGATACACAAAGGGTAATTTCTTCTGTAAGGTCAATTATAGAATAGTAACTCATACTAGATTTTCTTGGTTTAGCACCTGCATTTGTCAAGATTTCAGAAGTGAAAAGGTTCACCAGGAGAAATAACCCTCCATGTATGACAGCTGTCAGTGCTTTGACTGTGTCAGTAGTTTCAAGAACGTCATGGATGAGTTGGAAATGCAGTGAACACAAAATCTTAGTATTTCTGATGTACTGTTTTGCAGTTCGGAACCTCTCATGTGCCTCTGTTGTTTCTTTTTTATTTTTGTTTTGTTTAGTTTTGTTTAGTTCCCTCGTCATATCACACACATATTAGTCAGTCTATTTACCCACCTTTAGGACTGCACACAGCAAGAAGTTTCTGGGTTATTCTCACGTTGGGAAGTCTGGAAAATAATCTGTAGATGTGTATTTTGGTAGTGACTTGAGACATGAAGAGTATGAAAAGGTATCTTCAGATCTGCGCTCAGATTAGCAGTCACTGGGCTGAGGAGTTCATCCACACAGGAGACTCATCATTCTGTCTATATCTTCAGGACTGCTCACACAAGTGCTCTCTGAAAGCACTGCTCTTTTGGGTATACCTGTGGTTGCTTCTGAACATTTTTGTCTCTGCCTAGAAGCACCTGTCCTCTCTCTTTGTGTGATCAGACTTTGATCTTTTCCCCTTGTACGTGTAAAATCACAGTCAGTCTGAAAGACTGTACTCAGATAAAGATCTATGAACCGTGTTAAATATTTGTTATTGAACAGGTTTAACTGGACACCTCTGTGTTCAGTGGTTCTAACAGAGAATGGACTTGGTGCTGTGTAATGTTTAAACTTGAATAAATAAGTAAGTTTATCTAGTAAGTAAGGAGAGAGCATGGGAAAGAATTCCTGAGTTGCCACAGACAGCCTTATAAAGTAGTGACTTTGCAACACACAGCAAAGCACTAGAGAAAATTGTCTCAAAGTAACAAGAGGCTCTTGAGTTAAATTAATGTATATTCATATTTCATTGAAAATGAGTGTATATGGCTTCCTTCTTAAGCTAAGAAAAGGCAAAGCTTGATTTATGTTTACCTACAAAACATAGGACCTCTTGGGGTAATCTGAATTTGGATAGCCTTGATCTATGGAGAGAGTAACTTTGCCTCTTTCCACACCCAGAAATATTGCTTTTTGATGCTTGCTCCTTCCATGGTGGCAAAGAACAAAGTGTGCTGGCCTGCCCCTCGTGTAGCCTTGTCCTCTCCTGTCTGTGACAGGCAGTGGAGCACCCAGGAATGACGGCAGAATGGATGGTCAGAGTGCCGGATGCAGCGTGGCTCTCCGGGTTCTGCTGCAGGGATACTGCATACTGGAGGTGTATAATAACAGGGATACTGGAGAGTGAGCAGTGCCCAGTCCCTCTTACCATTTTATGAGAGTTTTCTGATCCCCAGTGAAACGAGCTTCTCCTAGACCCCAAGCTTTCAAAAAACCTCTATTTTTCTGTCACCCCTTAACAACTCACTAGAATTTCATTACAGTCACTGCAGGATGAATGCATTGCTATTGCTGGGAAAGACTCTGTGCCTGTGCTGCTGAGAAACCATGAGTCAGCTTGCTCAAGGGAAGGAGGAGGAGGCGAGGAAATCTCCTTTTATGATGAAGCTTCCCACACTTCCTGCTGTTTCTGTTTTGGGCACACTGGTTCAGAAGCTGTGGGCTGTTTTCTGCCTGGCTCTCAGTGTGTGAAAATTGTTCCTTCCCTAAGAGGGATCACCTACTTGTCCTGATAAGAGGTGACAGTATCCCACGCCTTTCCCCACTAGAACAAAAGGAATAATCTTTCATCTCCACTTGAAGTGAAGCATGGTGTCATGGGGGGACTAGGACAGGAGAAAGCCCTTGCTGAATTCTGTAGAGTTTCAGAGTCCAGCAACATTGCAGAAGTTTTCTGAGCCACTCTTTACTCTGAGAGGCTGCTGTTTAGTCTAATTCTGTAGGATAAATATATTCTCATAAAATTCACAGGGACTCTCATCCTAACTTAACTAAAGCGTGACTGGACTCCCAACACTAACAGCAAAATTTTTTTTTGCAAGTAACATACCATACATTTGTGTAGGTTATGCAGTAAAAACCCCCACTTCTGCCTCTTTGTTTGGAAGGTCATATTCTGAGGGTGAACACAACAGTGCTGAAATGGTTTTAATATAATATGATTCTGGATAAAAATGATGACAAAGGTAACAAAACAGTGCTGTTCAGTTCACTTGCTGGAAACATATTGCAAGTGCTTCAACTATATTTCATGCTCGAGTTGAGAACTGCTACAATAGTGACAGGAGGAAAAAAAATAGAATTGCTTCATTTCTTTTCTCCCACCCACGGATGTTTCTCAGTGTGGAAAATGAGTCATCAAGAAGAGGGATTTTTACTTTGCAACAAACATTAGAGAAATGTTGATCTTCGGGCAAACTGTGTGTCAACTGATCTACTAGTCAAAAGGTCTGATCCTGCTTGCACAGATTTCATTTCCTTTGGAATCACTGGGAAGTCACAGCAAGAAGCAACCAACACCAACTCCCCAGAATTCACAGTCACCTCAGGTGTGGTTCCCACTGTGGCAGCTGTGTGACATGGCTGACCTGAGGGCTGTGCCAAGCTGCTGGGATATGAGTCTGCTTTGATGAAACTGGGGTAGATCCTCAGCAGAGATTGATGGTCCCAGGCCCCTGTGCAAGCACTGCCCCAGCCCAGTGGCGATGGCATGGTGGGTCTGCCAGGACAGGGCCTGCTTGCCAGCTGGGCCTCAGCTCTGTCAGATGTGGCCAGCGACACTGGTTACTTTTGGTGGTGGAGACAGACATATTGCAGCTTTCAAGAAGTATTTTAGAAGTCTCCTGTCACAAGTGAAAAGTTACCATGAACTAAATCATGAGCTGGACTCTTGGTTTGAGAACATAATCAGCTGGGATGTCTGTGTCTGCTGCTGTTTGCCATCTGAGAATTTGAACACTACTACTCCAAATCTACTTTTAATTTGTATCTTATTTTGGAGTGTAAGGCCTCAATATAATGTGCAACAAACATAGGGCTTTTATCTCTCATTTTCAAAGCACTTTGCAGAAGGAAAAGAAGAAGCTTGAGGCTCAAAGCCATGTAAAGGAGTTAATCAGTTGCCAGGTGCAAAGTGCAGGCCTCACCCTCATTTGTTCTCATTAGACCACACTTTTATTCCTCTAAGCTCTTCAAAGATGTTGATGGCTCAGATGAGCGTAAAGCAACAAACATTCAACAACAGACTAGTATTTCTCTCCCCCAAACTAGTATTTATCACCCAAAACTTATTTTTCTGGCAAGCCAATGTGACTTTTGAATTAATGTTTTTCCCTTTTACTACCCTTTACTTTTGTTAGTATTTACTCTCAGGTATCAGGTTTGCATACCTGGAGAGCTTTCTATGTTGTTCTGTATAGGGTTTGCATGGCCAGGTTTTGGTACGATGTGGACTAATGGGGTGAGTTCTGTGAGAAGCTGGCAGAAGCTTCATCTGTGTCCAACAGAGCCACTGCACCTGGCTCCAAGATGAATGTGCTGCTGGTCAAAGCTGGGCCTATCAGAAATGGTGGTAACACCTTTGTGATATTTAAGAAGGGAAAAAAAAAAGCTGTTGCACAGATTTAATTGCAGCCAGAGAAGAGAGGAGTGAGAAGATGTGAGAGGAGCAACTCTGCAGACAAGGCCAGTGGAGAAGGAGGGGGAGAAAGTGCTCCAGGTGCCAGAGCTGAGGTTCCCCTGCACCCCATGGTGAGACCATGGTGAGGTGTGCCCCTGCAGCCCATGGGGGACCTCAGGGATTCAGAGATCCACCTGCAACCTGTGAAGACCCACAGTGAAGCAAGTGGATGCCTGGAGAGGAACCTGTGAACCCATGGGACGCCTGGACTGGAGAAGGCTCCAGGCAGGGACCTGCAGACCCGTGGAGACAGGAATTCACACTGCAGCAGGTTTCTTGGTAAGACTTGTGGGGGACCCACACTTGAGCAGCCTGTCCTTAAAGGACTGCACCCCATGGAAAAGAACTATGGGATGGACTCATGTTAAAGAAGTTCATGGGTAATTATCTCACATGGGAGGGACCCAGGCTGGAGCAGGGAAGGACTCCTCTCCCTGAGCAGTGGCAGGAGCAATGTGTGATGAACTGATCATAACCCCCATTCCCTCGCTCCCTGCATTGTTGTGGGGGAGGAGGTAGACACCAGGAAGGAGGGAGAGGTGGAGGGAAGGTGTTCTTAATTTTAATTATCGTGTTCTGATTTTGATTAGTAATAGAATTGAGTTAATTTCCCCAATGCAAGTCTGTATTGGGGAATGGTATTTGGTACGTGGTCTCTCTCCCTGTCCTAATCTCATGAACCTTTCATTACCTTTTCTCTTCCCTGTGCACTTGTGGAGGGGAGCGATGGAGAGGCATTGGCAGGTACCTGGCATCCAGCCAGGGCTAACTCACCATGATAACTGATCTTTGGAAGTTTGTTAGGATATCCGTAACCATACTTTGGTGGCCATACAGTTCTTTGTTTTTGGATATCACATAAGGAGTTGATGCTTACTTGTGTAAATCCAGAACAAGGACTGTGTCTGCCAGTAGTTGTCGATTGTGAGAGCCTGCCCAAGGTGAGGCTGACACAGCTCGATGCTGCTAAGTCCAGCTGGTAGTGAGGTTGAGCATGTATTCCCAGTAGGCACAATACTCATCTACATCTCTATATGCCCATCCCACCATCCTGCTCACCAGCTAGTCCAGCTTGCTGCTCATGAGGAGCTCGCTGCCCATGCTTACGCAGTGCAGGGCAAGAAAACAACAGTTCTGCTGACACAGGACCAGCCTCTTTTATTCCCTTGTCCCTGTGTTTTCCCATGCCTGTTGCTATTACTCTGTCCCTCTGTTTTATTGCTGTCCAGACCACCTTTGTCCTTCCCATTGCAAGAGTTCAGGAGTTGCCAAGTGCACTTCCCAGGAGCCTTGTAAAGTGTCCCCTGCCCTGGCAGTAACCTTGCAGTCTGCAAGATTCTGCAGGAAACATCTCCTATTGACACCCCTGTGTTGGGTGTCAGCCCCCAGCCATGGAGCTGGTAGCTCCCTGGCTCAGCTGTGGCTCCCCTTGGGCTCCCTGGGTCAGACCAGGCTGGTGGGCTGCCTTCACTGACTGGGATCATTATGAATGGGGATGATTACCCAACTTGCAAGCAGCCCGAGTGTAGAGCTGAGAGTCCCCATTTCCAATACATCTGTTCAATGCTTCCCCACCCCCAAGGGAGCTGCATGTTGCCACCAATGGCTTCAGCTCTAGATCTTGTTGTAGGTGTCCATGGTGAGTGAAAGCTGTGGAGATCTCCCTCAGTTGCTGAGTTGTACTGACTCATCAGGCCGTTTCCATGTGTTTTATCTGTCTATTAATAATGTTTACTTTCATTTTTTCCTAGGCAGAACTGAACTCCTTGAACCCTTGTGTTGGTTTATTTAAATTAAGTGTGATTTGAGTGCAAACTGACTTGGGCAAATTACAGTTTTTTTCTTTTTTTTTTCTTCTGTGGCTAGATCTCTTAATGGCTCATATAGCAGTTGCATGAAAGCTCACTTGCATTTCTCGTGCTGGATTTTCACTTACTGAAACATCCCCTTGCCTGATCCTCTGTGAAGCTTTGTAACCACATGGAAGCAGTTTTTCCCTATAGAAATGGAAGTCAGGGCTCCCACTGGGTTTAGGAAGAGTTATATTTAGAAATGTAATTGCTATGCATTACCAGTTCATATTACTCTCCATGTCTTTTCAGGCCCACACGTTCTTTGGGTTAAAGCATACCTCTCATTGCCCATCTGTTCCCCTGCCCTCTGTTACAGAAGAGGGGCTGATGTGTTGTTCTCAGGTCTTTCTTAAGGAAAGGAGGTTCATTTGTGCCTGTGGGTTTGAAAGAAGAGGTGCAAATAGAGAGATAAAACAGCTTTTGCCTTAGAATTCTCTTTTTCTGAGGGCATAAGATCCACTGAGGTCATGGAAGGGATTGCATGACCCTGAAGAATGGAGTCCTACATTAAATACTTCATACGCCTAGACCTCCAGTTGCCTGAGTCAGCTGTACCCTTTTTTTTTCATATTCAGATTTAGGTTTAGACTGTAGTTTCTGCTTGCATAAATACTTTGATGAGAACAAATACAGCTCAGTGGAAATACATTGTGAAAGTAGTTGTTGCCTATGTTTGCCTACTTTATTAGGCACATTTACAGTATGCGGCATTTCTGTTTCTCTTCTGATCTAATATAGTAAAAATAGTACATCAAATTAAATTAGCTTCATTTTATATTTACTCAGTAGTGGATGTAGTATCTTGCAGGATCTGCTTTTTATTTTTAAAACAAATCAAACAAATGAAACGTAGTTATTTCCTGGTAATTTCATTTCTTTCTAATTATAATTTTCTGAGGCAAGTGGTTTTGATATTAGAAGGATGTAGTATGCATTATACTGGTGTTCATTAGGTTAGAATGACATGGTGAATTCACAGAAGGGGAGGGACAACAAATTGTTTGAGAGATTGAATTTGAATTTCCGTAATTTCTCATTTAAGCCTGGGTTCATTAGTGAAGTATATCAAACGAGCAATTTTCGTTCTCACATTTCTATGTGATCTGTGTTGCAAAAAATGTTTTCAAAAGAAATGGAAGAAATTCTTTAAAGCAGAGGATTTGCTTTTCTGTAAATTGAAATCACATAGCTAGCTCTGTGTGATCTTTTTCTTTCAATTTTGCTTACCAGTTTTCTATAGCATTGCTATGTCTGTGTGGTCTGTATTGGCTTTGCTGCTGGTGTAAAGCTTTTGTCAATGTTGGGATGGTGGCTGTGGAAGTGTGCTCACGTTCAATAAAGTCTTGTATGATTGCATTGTCCCAATTATAAGAGGTGTAGCTATACCTCTGACTCCCAGCGGAATTACTACTTCTTCCCGTTCTCTCTTATGCTACTTACAGACCTGACATTAATGAAATTCCAAGCTTTTTAAAAATCAAGATGGTTACTACACATCTGGTTCTCTTTGCAGACAGATTAGCAAATATGAGGACAGTAAAATCCCCTTACTTTGAGAAGCAGTGGCAGTTGGATGATCCGCTGCTGTGACCTGATGTTTAGTGGAAGTTTGGTAAAAATGCATAGGGAGTGTTCCAAAGGTAAAGCTCAAAATCTTTATTTTATTGAAAATGCAGTCACTTTCATGTGAGCCTTTTTGCTCTTTTGAAAAATGGAAGTGGCAGGGTTTTGCAGTTTGCAGGGGAGCAAAGCTTTGTTGTCTTTATCACTTGGATTTTCGTTTCATAACATACTCACAGTTGCATATACCTAGCTAAACTAGGCAGACAGTAGATGTGACACTCTGGTTGTATATCTGATGGCTTGAAAATCTGTGGCAAAAGCTCAGTCAACCCACCTATTAGGAAACAGGTAGTAAATCACCTATTGGGATTGAAAATATCTCTATTTGGCAGGAGTCAGTCAATGTGAAAGGCTTATATCCTGTGGATAATAGTAGTTTTGCTTCATTGAATAACATGCTGTCAGGAAGGATGGTTTCCATCTTGTACCTGTGATAGAAGAGATCTCTTGTTATCTGGCACAGACTATCTGTGGAGCTGACACAGTTCAGTGTCATTCCTGAGTATTTGTTTCCCACCTATAAAACAGAATCATCCACATTGGAAAAAACCTCCAATATCATCATGCCCAACCACCAACACAGCACTGACAGGCTTAAAACCAGACCACATTCCCATGTGCCACATCTATGTGTACCCTAAGCTCCCTGCAGAGATGGCAGCCCCACCATCCCACAGGGAAGCTGTGGCTTTCCCACCAAGGCATTGTCATGGCACCTCTGATGGTGTTTCCATGAGTGCAGAGGCCCAGGGAGAATGCAGCTGAGAACAAGAGCAGGAGGTATGTCCTTTGGTGGTCCACCTGCTACAAAAGTCGGGAGGAGGGAAGGAAGGGCTTATTTCTGTTCCCTTTGACTCAGAGTTTTGAATCTGAGGAACCTGGGGTGACATAGTCAGTTATTTGTGTGGTGATGGGTTTTTTTGGTTGTGGTTTGGGTTTTTTTTTTTTTAAAGCTTGAAATTTGTTTGCTTTTACTATGAGCACCATTGTTATTAAATGTTGTTAATTAAAGCTTTTTGATCTGATTCAGTCATTTAGGCAAAATTTTGCTTGAATTTTCCTTTGAGCACTGAGGATCTTACCCTTAGAAGTGCTAAATAACCTTATGCTCTCACAGCCTTCTCAGTAGGAGCTGAGAACACTGCACACCCCAGGAGGTGACTGGATCTTCATGAGGCCAGGCCACACACAGTCTAGCATAATTTAAAAATAGGATGAAGGTTTTCAAATGTGTTTTGGTTAATACGTCATGGTCTCTTCTACAGTAATAGTTCCTGTGGCTTAATGTATCACCAAAAGCATTTTGTTAAACAGTAAAATCTTGGTATATTTTTCAGGCCCTCTGTTACTTGTGTCCTGTTGTGAAAGAAGGCTGCTATTTTTCCTTTCAATTTTGCTGGTGCAAATAAGTGGTACAGCTTTATCGTTCCATTTCACCACAGGCAGTAATTTCAAATGGTTGTACCACTTCTTTTGGGCTTAATGACGCTATCAGATGATGGAAAGTGAGTGACCTTTCAAAACAGAGCAAACCATAATCACTCTGCAACCGAGTTCCTGGTTTTCTGCTCTGGAAGGAACAGCCTCCGCAGTAACCTTCTGGCACCCGAGGGGGCTGTGAGAGAGACGGGGGAGTTTATTGATCAGGTGCTCGCATGACTCACATCACCAGTGCCTCTGTCATAAACAGTTCTGTGAGCAGGTGAGCAGCTTGACCCATGTCTGCTTGTAAGTTCTCCAGGGTCATTCTTCTGAGATTAAAATGTGGTGTACCCATCCACTTAGGCCAGTATTACCTGAAGGTTTTTCTCTGTGAATTCTCTTCCCTCAAGACCCCAAGCCTCAAATTTGGGAAGCAATCTTCACATGTGCAGATACTTATGTTATTTTGGCTCTCCCTACTTGTAACTATTTGCAGTTTGGTGTTTGTGTGTTTTGTGCATCCTGACATGCCTTAGATGACACTCCATATCTTGGTGAAACTGACCCAGATTTTAAGATGTAGATGTCGGAATCAGATTTTTTTAATCTCTATATTTAGGTTCCTCTGTACAATGGCCTCAGTAAACAGGATGACAAGCACTTGCAGCTGCATTAATGTTTCCACTGATGCTTTCTGTGGAGTCTGGGCCACTGCTAGCTGAGCAGTCCTTCTAGTCACTGCAAGTGCATGTGGTGTCAGTGAGACATCCAGGACAAGTTATTCTCCAGTGTTTGATCCTTTCTTCTTTCATTCTATAGGTTAATTGGTTTTGTTGTCTTCAAGCCATCTAATTTTTCTTTACTTTAAGTCTTCCAAGCTCTGTCTTTATAAAAGGCTCAGAGGAGATCTTCAGATTAAGAGCTCTGTTAGTGAAAGGCTTACTGGTCTTAATCTCACATTAGTGGAAGACTGAAGTTTTCTGGCTGTGTTTACTTTCATTCTCTAAATGTACTAGAAATGCTTAATAATAGAATGCCTGAGTACAAAACTTACGCTTTACAGGTTGTTTCCCATCTTCTGGATGCTTTTCAAATTTTGGTGATAATTTTGTTGGGTGAACATGCTAAACAGTGTAGTCAGAGCAAAGAGTAAGGAAGACTTGAAGGGAGTACATAATGTCTGACGTTTCTTAATTGCAGATTTTCTCATGAAGAAGCTGACAGAAGGATAAACCTTCACTTTTTTGCCTGAGAGTTTTGCCTATGAAATTTCACGGGACCAGGATTTCATTGTGTGTTTTGAAAAGCATGTCCCAGTTTTGAGTACCTTAGCATGAGTCCTATTTTACCATTTTCTCAAAGGTATTTACATACTGGCCTTGTAAGAGGTGCTTAGGTAGCCAAATCCCTTTTAAGATACCTAAATTTCCATCGAAATCTGCAACAGAATGGAAATTTTTATACCTTCGTGAGTACATTGCATTATCTAAAATGGTGGATATGTACTGATGGTATTTTCAAGGGAATATAAACAGTTTAGTTTTCTAACTGCCATTTCTGCACAATTATTGTTGACTAATTATTTTTAAAATCTGGACTCTAAGTCCTTTTTTTCAAAACTGCTGATGGTTCCTGCTGATTCCTCTTGGAGATGTAGTGGTTCAGCACACATAAAAGGTAAATCAGTGACTATAAAGCTTTGTAGTTACGGATTGCTTTTTGAAAAAGTGTGCATTTTTTCTTGCTGGGAGGCATATAACAAGACACAGCTGGGAATAGAACCATCTCTGCCTTTGCAAGAATACAGGGGCTTCCTAAACCAGTGCTTCATCTGACATGTAATTAGTTTTTTGAGAAGACAGGGATCTAATTAAGACTGGTAGAGGGATTTTTTTAATTTCATCTTTACAAATTAAAATGGTATTTAAAATCTTAACTACATGTTGGGGTAGGGTACTAAAGTTATCTGTTGTTTTTTGTTCTGTAGTTTGCTTAGCATTTTCTGTAGGAATATCTGTCAGACAATATTCAAATATGGTTTATTTGGGTATAGTATAAAATTAATATTCAGTGAACAGTCATGCATCTTGAAGCATTCTTTGGCTCAAGAACAGCCCATATATTTAAAATTGTTCTTTATTAGATGAACTGCTACTAAATATATGTAAATGCAAAAAAAGAGAAGAAAGTTCAGTGTGCTTTCTATTGCTTTCTGTCATGAAGAAGAAACAGATTGTGTGATAGTCAGGATTAGCTAAAATTCGTGAGAAGGTGGAAGAACTGTTTCAGATCCTCGCCAGTGCTGCCACTTCAAATGTATAAAAAGCTCTTGAACTGAAATTCCCTGCTGCTGTTATGCTGCACCCTGTTGAAATATAGTACTGCGTTATGCTTTGAATTTTTTCCCTGAGTCACATTGAGAGTTGTCAATGCCATATTCAACCTACAACTTTGCTCTCTGAGCTACTAGTGAGAAAGGGAGGTAACATTTTGCTCATTAACATTTTACTCATGGAAATTAGCAATAGGAAACACAGTTGTTAGTAACATTGCCAATGCAAATTTTTTCCATTAATTTTTCTTAAACTCCTTCTGCATCCTGGCTTTAAATGGTTATGTGGCTAACGCTCTACCCATTCCCTGGAAGACTAACTCAAAGTTTAACGGGGTTCTCCATTTCTGATACTCAGTCAAGTCATACTCTTTCCTCTTATTTCACACGGATATGGCTTGCCGTTTTCCCCTGGGCCATCACGTAAAAATTACACCCATCTTCATGTTAGCACTCTACAAAACATGTTGCAGCAGTCATCACATTTCCTACCACACTTGATCATTGGTTTGCCATATTCTGTGTACCTGGCTGTCTGGACCCACATGAGTATTTTTGCTCACTGGTCACTCTTCCAGATGTGTGCTTGTTTCTTGATGACTGCTGTATTCCCCTCAATTTACTGATATCTTTATAATGCTAAGGACACCAGGACTGAATGTCATGCTACGAGTGTACCTGTGCCCTCAGACTGAAACTCTCATACCTGAAAAAAAAGGAATAAAAAAATATTTTTGTGTCATCTCATACTGAATTTTCCATTTTATTTGCTGTTTGTGAGTGCACGCTCTTCATGACCATGGTGTAGTGGCAGAGATAGGTATCCCAGTGAGGCTCCAGGTGTGAGGAATGACCTACTCTGCTTTTCGTATTGCACCTTTCATCACTGGTCTTTTGGGCAGAGGAGACAAACCCCACTGGCATTGCCCCAGCCATGTAGCACCTTCTTTTGTGTTTCTAACCACAGAAAACAGAATGTTTTTGACCATGTTAGTGTAATGGGACAGGAGGATGAGCCAACCCTTCAGGTTTGCAATCAGTCCTTGCAGCTGTGTGCAGGAGCAGCAGCTGTTGCCTTGGATTTAAATGTGTGCAGGATATGGGTCAGTGCTGTATCACAATCTAGCCATTTTCAGAGGTGCTGGACTTCACCTTAATGATTTGAAGATGGGACTGTGTGTACCTGTAAGCAATAGATAAGTAACTGGCTGTAGGTATGCCAGTGATTCTGAATTATGCGAATGGATTATATTGGCATAAATAAACTGCTGTGGACAATTTCACAGGTGACTTTTATTGAAAATGTTGCTCTGTGGGATTTTTTGTTGCATTGAATGTGTGCACTTTTAATTTAGAATAGTTTTAAAAGCAATAGTTTGACATTCAAATAATATATTTGGAAGTTACATATTGAATTTGTACTAATAATAATGGAAGTTGCAAGTATGGAAAATGGAGAAAATAAAAATTTTAGTTCATAAATACAGTATTTCAGCTGTACCAAGTATTGAGGGCTGACTTTAGGGGGAAGGGGAAAAATTTGAGTTCTGTGAGATATATCAAAGAATGAATGAGAAAGAGTATTTAAATTTGTTACTTCCCTGCACAGCAGTGCCTGTCACACACCTCATTAGATAAACAAGCAAAAGGCCAACTAATTAATGAATGTCTAGAGTGGTCGAAGAACAATGCCTGAGACTTCCCTCCTTTGCTGAGCACTGCATGCAAAGTAAAGCAGCCCTTCCACTTGTTAGGGATATAATGAACTTAAACAGTGAATATCTCCAGGGACATATAAGGGCTTAATTTTTGGTTTTTGTAACTGCTAAAATGCTGAAATTTTGAAATTATCAGGTAAAATTTCCTGTGACAAGCTCCTCTCTTGTTGCTCTTGTTGGATAGCTGTAACTGTTCAGTTTGCAGTTTGCCTTGTGTCTCTGCCTTGGGTTTGTGGTTGTTTCTTTTTGTGTCCTTTTATTTTATTTTTGAAAGATTGCAACACGAAGGCTTTGCACAGGGGCTGGACAAGGTGTTTCTGTTTAATTAATCTGAATTGAAAATCCGGTTACTTGAATTAGAACCACAGTAGCCTCAAAACAGCCTTCCAATAGGAACAATGTGGGTCAAAACCTAATGGCTCTAAGATAACTCTTAACTGGCTTCAAAAAGAGCATATCACAGTATCTTCTAACAGCAGTGTTCCAAAATTAAAAGATGGAAGCTGAAGAGAGGAAAAACTTTCTTCTCTAAACTCCACCGCCCAAAAAAAAACAGCCAGAAAAACCCCACAAAACCACAAACACCATAAAAAAAAACCCCAAAACCCCCTGAAAACCCAAAAAAACCCCCATAATCAACTTCTAGAAAGCACATGGTGGAAGAAGGTGGACCTCATCATGTAAATAAGGTGCCCAAAGGCACATGGTACTATGTGCTGCTCTGGCTGATGCTGAGCTGGGTCAAGAGGTTACTGTTCTGAGTTTGTTTTGTGCTCTGTTTCCTGGAGAAGACTGAAATTGGATGAAGAGCTAATGGGAAACATGCAGGGAGAATTCAAACCCATGGGATCAGTGGACAGAAAGAAGCATACAGAAGAGAAGTATAAAATGTATCCATATTGAGAAGACGGAGCTGGACCCAGTCAAACAGGGCAACTTGATGCACAGAAAGCTTTAGTTGTTCTGAGTGAAATGGTCAGATTCTGGAAGAGTCTGATTGTGGACAACCTGGTTTTGCTCATGTAGACATATTTGGATGTAGCTCCTTCCAGAAATCTTTGAGCTGCAGTTTTCCGTGTCCCCTTTATTTGAATGACATGGTAAATCAAGCAGGGCTTTATGAGTAACATTCCCCGTTTGATTCAGATGCACTTCAGTTTCATGAGAGGACCAGTAGCTCAATTATTCTTAGTGACAAATGCAAACTATAATAATTTTGACTCAGCGCCTCTATACCCCCAGGTTATGTCAAGAAACAAAAGCAGTGCCATTTTTGACACACTGACACTGCTCATCTGTCTTTGGAGTAGTTCGGATCTGTCATCAATAGATGTGCCTGGGTCTTCTCATATGTCATCACACACGCACGTTCTCCGCCATCCAGAGGAAAAGATTACTCAGTCACTTGTTATTCTTTTCTGTGTAATTGCTGGTGCATCATGGGAAGTTTGATGTATGGTGAAAGGGGCTTGTGCACAAATTTAAATTCTTGCCAAGCATCCATCTATATCTAGCAGCAAAAAATAGCTGTGACTAATGATGGGTCATCAGTTGTTGGATCACAGGGAATGCAGCAGCTCATTGAGCTAAGGTGTTTCAGAAGATCTAAAGTGGCCTGAATATCTGTAAAAAAAATTGCTCAGATGCAGACATGTACATTCAAGACATTTTAAAGGATACTTCAAAAGTTGTTTAGAAATCCATGAAGATTGTTTTAATAAAGAATCTAGAAAATGGTATGGATGTGAAATGGTTGGCAGTCCAGTTGTGTAGCAAGGTGCAAATTAAAAAAAAAAAAAAAAAACAGGAAAAAAAGTGCTCAAAAATATTTGCACCCTTTGGAATACATACTGAAATTTTTAGCAGAGTGATGAAGTACTTGTTTCTAGAAAATAACAGAAGTGTGGTAGGGGGCCAGAAGTCTTTTATTTTCTGTGCAACTTGCCTGTAATCTTTGACAAGTACTAAAGTCTCCCTTGGACTTCAGTGGGATTTAGTTCAAGTTCTATATTCTCTAACAGAAGAGAAATTAGTCTTTAATATTGTGAGATTATTCTTGCTGCACTTGACTGACAGTCACTTTTTCCATAGCTGTACAAATATATGCATGAAAACTTAGGTCCAGCTCCTTTTTATTTTTGTCTCATTTGTGGATTCTTATGCTTTCTCCCAGAAGAGAAGGTTTTTCTTCACTAATCATTATTCTGTTTAATAGCATCAGTTTTAAAATCGCTGCTTTAAAAAAAGGTGGAAGTCCTGTGCTTCAGTAGTTATTTCCTCATGTGAAAGAGCAAAACCCCATATAACTGTTTGTATTTTAAAAAAACCTTATACAAGTTTTTATTTCCAGGAGCAGGTTATGAAATCATTACTCTCTTCCATATTTCTAACTGTCATGATCCTAACACTGTCTGTCAGTGTGTTTGGAGATACATGTTACTTTGTGGTTAGTGTTTTATGCAACTGAAACATTTACTCAGTTCTGTTTATGGTTTTGTCACATTACTGAGACTGTATTGTAAAGGTGTTGTGAATGAATGGAGTGCAGCATGTACTGATTTGTATTGGCTAATAGTATTCATGGATTCACTAAGTTTTGTGAACTTTTTGTATTGTCTCTCTCGACTTCAGCAAGGTTTTGGTCACTGTCTGTCGCGATATCCTCATGGCATGCTCAGGAAGTGTGGACCGGATGAGAGAACAGTGAGGTGGATTGAGAACTGGCTAACAGCAGATCCCAGAGGGTGTACTCCAGGGGTCAGTACTGGACCCACTATTGTTTAACCTCATCAGTGGCTTGGAGGAAGGAGCAGGTGCCTCCCCAGTGAGTTTGCTGATGACACAAAGTTGGGAGGAGTGGCCAACACCGCACAGTGCTGTGCAGCCCTTCAGAAGGACCTCAACAGGCTGGAGAGATGGGCATAGAGAACCTTCTGGAATTCAGCAGAGACAAATGCAGGGTCCTGCACCTGGAGAAGGAATAACCCCAGGCATCAGCACAGGCTCAGGGCCGACCTGCTGGGAAGCAGCTCTGTGGAGGAGGACCTGGGGGTCCTGGCTTCTATGAGCCAGCAGTGTGTCTTTGTAGCCAAGAAGCACGATGGTATTGTGGGGTGCATTAGGAAGAGCATTGTCAGCAGGTCAGGGAGGTGATCCTGCCCCTTTACTCAGCCCTGGTGAGTGAGGCACATCTGGAGTGGTGTCCAGTTCAGGGCTCCTCAGTATGAGAGAGACATGGAACTCCTGGAGCAGGTCCAGCGGAAAGTGACAAAGATGATCAAGGGACTGGAGCATTTCTCTTACGAGGAAAAGCTGAGGGAGCTGGGCCTGTTCAGCCTCAATAAGAGACAGCTGAGAGGGGGTCTTATCAATGTCTGTCAGTGTCTGCAGGAAGGGGACAGAGGAGAGGGATCAGGCTTTGCTCAGAGGTGCTGAGGCAGTGGGCAGTAAAAGATGCACAGGAAGTTCCACCTGAACAAGGGAAGAACTTCTTTACTGCACAGGTGACCAGCCCCTGGAAAAGGTTGCCCGGAGAGGTTGTGTAGTCTCCGCTAATGGAGATACTCAAGAACTGTCTGGACACAGTCCTGTGCCCTGTACTTTGGGGTGACTCTGCTTCAGCAGGGAGGTTGGACCACATGACCCACTGTGGTTGCCTCCAGTCTGACCCATTCTGTGATTTGTAATAGAATAATAGCATAGCTGAGGTTTGAAAAGGCTTCTAAGATCATCAAGTTCAACCATTAACACAACACCACCACGTTCACCACTAAACCATATTCCCAAGTGCCACATCCATACGCCTTTTGAATACTTCCGAGGATGTTGATTCCATCACTTAACTGGGAAGTCTGTTCCAATGCCTGACCACCCTTTTAGTGAAGAAGCAGAATAAAATTTGTTTCATAATTGTAAATGTACATTTATAAATACATTCTAAAAGTCTCCGTATTTTTTTGCTGAAGACAAATGTGAATGTCAGCAACAGTTGATTAGAAAATCTACCAGATAAGAAAATCCAGAATGCTGCTGTAGGTCTGTGTATGTTTCTGAATATGAGCTTCAGTGGAGCATTTCCTCAACTGATGTGTGCTGAATGGGACTCAATCTTTCAAAAGCTCCAGAGTGGAAGTGCAATATTACTTTTCCCATGCTTCTGTTGTTTTTTTTAAGAGCTCCACTGAAATATGATGAAGTGTTTCTCAGCACAGCACTCATACATACCAAGTGATGTAATATCTTACTAATTTACATGTTCATAGTTTGTTGAAAAACCTATCATCTATCATTGACTTTTACTTGTGGCAGTTGAACACCAAATGGAGAGTTTTTGTTAAGTTTCTTTGTCCTAGCTATACATAACACAGTAGTAATTTTTGCTTATTTTTCAGTTGCTGTTAAAGTTATTTTATTTGTTCCGCTTTTAACATGGAATGAAATGGTTGTCTCCAGGCTGTGACTTTTATATCAGACTTGTCTTTTAGTGGTGTCCGTTAAACAGAAGATACCTTTTTGCCATAGAAAATTGCTGCTTCTGGCTTCTAAGTCTCTTCTGTTGTTATTTGCATGCGTGTAATCTGTGTACAAATTGGAAGAAAGGCTTGACATTGAAGCCTTTTACAGTGTGTTTAAATACTAGTTTTGAATTCTTTTGACATAGTCTAATTCACATGAGGTCAATTACAAAAACAAAAAAACTTAAGTTTTTTTTTCTGTTAACTTATCCTTTTGATTTGTGTAAATAGTGTACCTAGTTTTCCATCTGGTCAATACCTGAATGCCTTCATTTCCTACCAGTTATCAAGGCCCTTGTTCAAAGGTCATCTATTTCAGAAATGCAATTTGATAGTTTTGTTTGAGTGCAAGCCCACAATATGTCTTCTGGAAATCATAGTTTCCGCCCTGTATTTGTGATGTGATTTATTGTCAGGTTATAAGGTTTCAAACTGGATCTCAGAACAGAGCATGCTGAGAATGGCTTGTGTTCATGGTGAAATGCTTTTTGGAACCAATTTTGTTTTGTTTGAGGAAAAAGGCTGGTCAGAAGTAAAGCAATATGAATGGTCTGGTTTCAGGATCAAATGGTGGTCTTATTGAAGCAGAAAAGGATACTGAAGTGACAGGGATAGAAATCCACTGAAGAATTTGGAAGCATTTTCAAAGATAAGAAAACAAAGATTTGAAGATGGCAGTATTTACTGTATTATTACTGTACATTCATGAAATGTTGATCTGCTGTGGCGTCTTATGTGTAGATACTGAAAATGTAGGAATTTTGTGAGTTGATAGCTAGAAAGTGGTAAAAGAACACAATTTCAGTTGCATCTTTTCAACTGGACTTTATTCCTTTCTACTGCTTCACCTCAAAAAGAGTAAAAGCATCATGCCTGTATCATGTTATACTTTTAGAAATATTATATTGGTTATTAAAAAGGTCCTTTGGCCCAAACTTGTCACCAGAATACTTTAATTTTTTGTATATAATAATATACATAATATTATTATATATAATAATAGGCATATAATAAATATATGCCTATATATAGGCATATAATTAATACCATAATAGTATTTATTACTTCAAGTTTATCTATAGCTTGCTTTGCTGAGGCTTAGTATTCTTCTTAAGGTATAAAATTTTGTGCATCCCATTAATTTACTGCATTAAATCATTGATGAGCTAGATCTGAGGTTTTGGCATATTGTGAACAAAATCTCTTCTGAATTCTGTAGCTTCAGATGCATTATGATCAAGTCCTATTTACTCTTTTCTTGTATTTTGTTATAGATTGCATTAGGCTACCATCAGATTCCACATGACCAAAAAAATCTTGTTTTCTTTCTTCATCAAGTTTACAAGCTACAGCATTAGGACATAGAGCTCTGGCTCTAATACAGATGACTAAAACTGGAATAGAAACTAGATCACAATTTCCACACTTAATAAGGCAGTAAGTCAGTTGTTGCCATGGGACAGAGCTGGTTGAATTGTCATAACTATTTCACAGGCATAAATCTTAGACTTGCACCAGATGCTTCACAGTGTTCCTGCTGTGCAAAACAGCTGGAAATTCATCTTAAAGGATTTCTTTCTTAGAGAGAAACGATGGGTGGCATAGAGCTGAGATAACTTGAAATTGATGGGAAGCTACATCCCAGATACAGCGTCACTGTTGTGGCTTTAGGATGTGTGTTAGATCCTGGAGTTTGTATTCTGATAGGTAAAACTGCAGTTCAAGGCTCAGGAAGCAATCTTGCAAATGGATGTAAGGAGGTGAAGCTGGTTGGTTTCCTTTTTATGAATGTGCTTTGTCACAGTAACTTTTGCTTTGCTGTCTTTTTCAGTTTTCACGAGTATTTTTCTTTGCCCTGGAGATGCAGTCTTGGGGTAACATTTTCCCTGGTAGTATAACCAGGCAAGACTCTCCACCCCTTTTTAACTAGCTTTGAGAAATTGTAGTAATGTCAAATACAGATGAATCTGCTTATTTTGTATTCAGTTGGGAAAGATTTATTTGAAAAATAGCAATTACATGATGCATACCCATCTAGTTGATGAATTAGTTCTCCAATGGAGATGAACCCTTGCAGAATAATTTTTCTGTTGAAGGAATAGAATGGTTAAAACACATTGGAAAATTCTTGCAATGAGACCCCTGTGAGTAAAATTGTTACTAAGCCAAGGCTGTTGATGTTGTTATTATTTCAGGCGATAAGAAGTTTACATTAAAAACTTGTAAGCTGTGAAATAAGACAGTTCCCACTAATTTCTCATAACTGTTTGTTAAATAACAAAAATTTTACTAGGCCATTTTAAGTATGAAGCTTGTTCTAAGCTTAAGGGTTGAGCAACATATGTACTGCAGGATGTCTTCTGTAGAGGGTCTGAGCTGAAAGAAACCCAGAAATAGCACCATCATGGAGGCTTTGTTTACACCCAAGAGTTCAACCGTTCCTGTAGCTAAAGCAATATAACTGAACGAGCAATGGTGAATGTGTTTATGGGAATGGGAATAAATTATACTGCTATAAGCTGTATTTAGTAACTGCAATAAGGTTGTACAGAGGAACTGCATTGCCAGAAGGAAAAATCACTTCCCTCACTGGAGTAATCATGTTGTACTTCTATGTGAGAGCCAGGCCTAAATTAATTCCAGTTGCGTTTCTGAGTTCTTAAATGAGAAAGCGGCTTCAATAAAGGCTTTCTTTGACTTTGGGAGGATTTGACACTGGGAGGTGTTGAACATCTGCATCTTCACTGAAATCTGTGCAGTTTAAGGTGCTGTAAGTCATCACAGTCTTGTGTTTGTGGCTTGGCTCTAAATCATGTTGAAGTCAGTGGGAAAACGCTTGGGTGGCTGGAGGACAGGAACCCTTAAGAGACCTTTGTTTGCCTGGTATATCTTGTTCGCTGACAAATCAGGTGTGCAGTCAGTAGGAAGCAGTTTATCCTGAGAGCAGAAAAGTGTGCCAAAGGGTGGCCGTGTGTGACAATCACAGAGGCGAGCTGAGACACAAATCCAAGTTTCTTTTTGTTCAGTAGTTTTATTTCCACTTTTTTGCTTCCATGGTCCACACATAACTAACACAAGATGACAGCAAAGCACTACCACCTCCCTCTGGAGGCTTAAGCCAGTTTTTTTCCCTGTTGCTGGATTCACTGGGCCCTGGATCAGACCCTGAGTTTGAACAGTCTGGTTTGAGACTGTTTCTAACTTACATTTTCATTAACCTTTTAGTTTATTCCACCTCACGAGACAAGCAGTGTATTGTTTGGTTAGTAGTTTCCGTTTGGCAGCACCACAGCTGCCGCTGCCAGAGATAACCACATGATGAAGAAAAAGGAAGACAAAACTCAGTTCTGTCAGGTGTCTGCACATGTGCACATCGAGTAAGCAGAAGTTAACTTTGAAGTCCAATCCAGCTTCAGAGGCAGGTTAGGTTGCTGCGGTCCTTACCCAGCTGCGTTTTGAGTATCTGCACTCATGGAAGGTGTGAGACACTTCAGCCCCTGTTCTCATTCTCAATATTAGAACAAACCCATACACAGAAATTCTGGAGGCAGCAATGGGGTGTGCAAGCAGCCAGTCTAAAAGAGTAAGACGGAAGTACCTCTTTCAGTAGTAGAAGGAAGAAGTCATGGTTACAAACATTTCTAGAAGATGGGGTTTGGTAAGAATAGGCACTCAGTTAACTTCTCGGGAATTTTTTTGTGATATTCTTTTTTTTCTGCACTGCAGAGCAAAGTTCTCTATACATGACTGCACTAAGAATAGCATTTCCTTATTTTGGAGTATTTCCCTATTTAAAATAGTGATATTTTACATGAAGACAGATTAATTAGATTTAAATAACCCTGTCCTTAGGAAAGATACTGCAAGATGAGGGGATACAGATGCTGCCTATTCAAAATGCCTAAAAAATAATCAAAACAAAAAAGTCATAAAATGTTGAATTTGCACAGTGATGGGATTTTAATCAGCTTGACTGAGGCTATCTAGTTGTATGGCAAAATCCATGGTCAGCTCTAATAAATACTCCTTCTGCTTCAATTTATAAGAACATTTGCAGCTGTTGAAGAGACCGGCATCTTTGTGTCTTAATCAAACAATACATTGAATACTCTAGAATAGATGATGTGCAAAAACAGGTGACAGAGCTGTGTGTTAATAGATCAACTTGTGGAAGCAAGTGTGAGGGACCTACTTTTTCTTGCTGATTAACTCTTACAGTCACTGGATTGTGAAAGTGGAACTCACTTAATGGAAGCCCTTGAGAGAGAAAAATTAAAAATCATACCTGGCTTCAGTTTCTTGTCTACATGGAAGCTGTATTCATATCATTTAAAAAGATCCTCTGAACTGATTTTCAGCAGTTTTTCAGCTAGTGCAGTACATACCAAAATTTCTTAAGAGGGCTGTACTATCCTGCTTTGACTTAACTCACTACAGACATGAACACACACCATGTATTATTTAAATGTGCAAGTTGACACAGTTTATAAGATTTAGAATTGGAAAGAATATTAATTATACAACAGAAACCTTTCTGTGTGCTTCAGAGTTGAATGTTTTTAATGCAAAATTAAGATGCACACTAAACTTAAAACCAGAAGGACTTGGTGGGTAGTTAGATAACTGAGCAGACCATCATACCCTGAGCACATTTGTCCTGCTCTCAGCAGTGAGTTTAGTGAAGGTCTCACTGGAAGGTAGGGAAAGCAGATGTGAACTGAGCTGCAGAACCAGGATGGTGCTTTTGAGTGACTGTTTCCTGATGAAACAGATTCAGGGAATCCACATAGTGAAGCTGCTGTTTAGTGTGACTGTGGCTCTCTCAAATTTTAATTTGAACTCAGCTTGACAAAAAGGTACAGATACTACATAAAACACAGAGTTTTGATGGAAGGAAGGAGCCCAAGACATCCAGAGCCTTTGCTGAAACTAACAGAAATGTACAACAATGAGAAAGGCCTCCTTCTGAGTCTTGAGTCAAACACAAAAACCAGATAGAGAGAAAACTGGACTTTACTAGTTCTCTAGTTCTGGTGTTCAAAGAGTGACCTTTCTTTAAATCAGAAGTACACATATTGTGAAATATTACTCTAAAGGGAATATAATGCAGCCTTGATTCTCCTTTTAAGAACACTGAAATCAGGATGTGCCGATTTAGCAAAGTAAGCTTTCAAAATGGGCATGACGGTTTTTATTTTCAGCTGAGCACTTCAAAAGCCATCAAAATAGATGTTACCTTCTGTTCTGGAAACTGTCAAGAACCTATAAATAAGCATAAAATAACACAGGAGCAGGAAAAAAGTGTTGTGCCAGCAGTTAATGTTGTTTCTAATTTTGTTGTTGTTGTTTTTTTTTTTTTTCTTTTTTACAGTGTGTCCTATTCAGTGCATGTCTCTGAGGACTACCCAGGTACAGTGCAACATTCTTGTCCATGACACACATATACATGTCAGTTTGGTGTATTCAAATGAGAATATCTGAAAGGGTGTTGATGTTTTCCAGGTGCATCTTGTGCTACTCATTTTTCATTAGTTAAGATTATTTTCACAGTCATTTCTCCTTTTCGGGAATCATTTATCAGCTGGGTCAGGGTGAGAACACAGGTTCATGAGTTTAGATAGATCATAGCTTGGGGTGCTTTCTGTGTCTGGAGCCAGCAGCGATAGGAGTGAGAAAGTGCCCAGCTTCTCTTTGGCATGGTATATAAAGCTCCATCTTTCAAGAGCCCGAGCAGCCTGGTGCAGGGCCAGCAGAGCACTTCTGCCTGAGACCTTAATGAGGCTGCTCATGTTCTCCAAGTGAAGCCTGCAGACTGCGCTGGTGCCTCTCGGCGTCAGCTGCAGCCAAGCACTCGTGTGTGGCTCTTGGGTAGTGTTGGCTTGCAAAGCTGTTCTCAGCTGCTCAGTGCTGCCTTGCTTTCCTACTTTGAGCTGGGTTGGCGAAAGTATTTGCGTAACCACGTTGCCAGTCTTGACAAGGGGCGTTATTCATAGGAAACAGAAGCAGGTAAGAACAAAAGCAAGTTTTCAGGAAGGTTATTTCCCCAATGTCCTTCATAAAGAGATATCCTGCACAGATACTTCAGGCAGCACAGGCTATCAGAAGCAGAAGAGGGAAGCAGGGATGACAGGTGCTGTGCAAGTAAAGGTTCATGGTAGCATTGTTGGACTGCACCACATTGTGCACCTGTGATTATTTAGTAGTGCAGGTACCGTGAATGATATGAAACCCTCTGTCCTTTTTTGATCTTTATCTGTAGCTTCTCTGAAATGTTTCTCAAAGAAATATATCTTGTTTCTTTTAAAAGCTCTGAAGAAGTGTGACTTTGATCTTCTTCACTGATAAGCAGCAGATTCTGTCTGATCAAAACACCGGTGTTTGAAGCAGATAGAGAAAAAAATCAACAGTGGTGCTAAAACAATGGATTCTGTGAAAGAATGCTAACAGCCTTTATTAGATTGATTTTTTTAACCAGTAAAAACTGGAGAGGAGAATGATACTGATACTAACCTATTCAACATCTAGAAATGGGAGAAACTGAGAGTCACATGCACAGTCGTACCAGTGATAAGTGGATTTACTGATTACTGCATTGAGCTAACAATGAATGGAGGGACAAATAGCTGAAAAAAAATCTTCACCATGTGTTATTAACAGTTTCTTCCATTAAATATCACAAAATTTGACCTCTGTGTACCTCTAAGTAAATGGTAAGCTGAAGCACTGAACCAGCAGCAATTACTCGCACAGCACATGAGATGTCATTTCCTGGCAAACTCTTCTGTCCTATGGACCTCAAAATTTCCTTGTGAGTGTTATTTGCAGCATGTCCTGATAGCCTACAAGCCTGAGTGACTTTAGTGTCCCTAAAAGCTGATGAATATTCTGTGCCATCACACCCTATATTTTAAAGGCAGATAGCATTTGAGCATTTCACGCTGTAGTTAGCTTGGAGCAGAGAGTAAAACAGCACATGTTTACTGATTAAAATCCAGCCCTTCAGGGCTTTAGAAGACCTGATTTCATTCACATCTCAAGCTTTTGCAGGATATATGTGTGCTTTATGATGAAGAGATGTTCATTGTGTTAGGAATGATACTGACTTTTTGCAGCTTTGATCATGAAACACTCATTTTGACTTGGTGAGCCAGATTCTTTGTCACCTGTTTTTGTCCTCAATTTCTAACCTAATGTTACTGCTGACTGTGGCTCCCTTCTCTGACATGTATCTTAAGGAAGGTTTCAGGAACAGGTCAGGGTGTGATGGTGTCAAGTCTGGGAAATTCTGTGCTGATGCCCTCAACTTGAAGGTGCTCTTCAAGTACTGCTGCGAGCTGATAGAGTTCAGAGCAGCACGTGCTCTCCAATTAAATTTCTCACAGGACAGATCTTTATAGATTAAGGTTTAAGTCCATTAGTGCGTAGCTATACCAAACTTGTATCCTGTGTAGATTAAGAGTGTGTAACACAGAGTGGATCAAATTCATAAATCCAGGACAAGGCTGTCAGAGTTGGTCATCAGATAAATTGCTAATGCATGCAATAAATATATGAAAATAGAATAGATTAAGTCACTATACCAGTGATGTAATTCAGCTGAAACAATACCACCAAACTTAAATTTCAGATACTAAAATAAGAGGTTTGGGTAGTATGCATACTGCCACAGCCTGCATTGTTGTAATGTATGTATCACCACTGTGTGTGTAGCTGTTGCTGAATTACTTCTTAAAGCATCAAATACAAGCAGCTGAGCATTAAATCGTACCTATGGAAACCGTAATGTGACATGACAACTTTCAATAATGGAAGGTGTTTGAAAGTTTCGTAATTATGAGTGAAAGCTAAAAATGTACTCACAAAGGCACAGTGAGAACTTAACAGGAATAGTGTTGAGACAGTAATGTCTGAAAGTTACATATCCATTGCTGAAGTTGTGAAAATACTACTGAAAAGTTTAGAGGCAGGTAATAACAGTTTCAGCAAAATATTGCTGTAACAATCTTCTCATAGCATTGACACAACTGGGGAAGATAATCCTTCTAAGGAGCAGTTACAGAATGTAACATCAATGAGTAGACTGAAGTCCCACTAATGTGAGTGTATCATGACTCCTGTGGGAACCATCAGAACAGCAAGGATTTTGCTAATGAACTTAGGTTCAGAATGATTTGTGTTGTCTGACAGAAGCTTGTAGAACTGCTGTGGTCTTTTATCCCAGTGATTTGTAGGTTACACATCTTTCTTACTCTTCAGTAGATTGCAGCAGATATGGAGAGAACCAGTTTGACAGCAAGTAGTTTGCTGCATCCCTCTGCTAGGTCCAGGCACTAGGTCCTCCAGTGAAAAGGAGAGGTGTTCCTAGGTGTTGAGTGTTAGAAACTGGTTGTTGAAGAAAGCAATCAAAGCCATTATCTTAATTTTGAGTCTCATCAGATTGATGGAAGAAAAAAAACCCTAATAGCTGCCAAATAGCAAAGGAAAAAAACAACTTGGCAGTGAAAGTCATATTATTCAGCTGCCAAGAAAGAATGACAATGGACATAAAAGTATAATTAAAATCTATAAAACCTGTAGCTGAGCAGTCCTTTTTTCCATATATGTATGTCTATTCTGTACAGAACATACTGTTTTTCCTGGTTTTCTGTACAGCAATAAGCTGTAGCACAAGAATTTCCTCTCTCCCTTCCATGTATGTGGTGTTAGGTATATTTAGAGCCAAATGATGGCCTCAATTATCTCAGCTCATTAGACTCTATAGCAGTAACTTACACTCCCAGAACTGGGAAACAGGTGGGCCTGTGTTGTGTGTGCAAGGTGGACACTGAAATACTGGTGACAACAAGGTGGAATATGTAAACAGAGGCAGGGCAGGGCTTCTTGCAGAGGGCAAGATGCAAGCTGTGCTGTGGGTATAGCTCACAGCCCCTCCTGCCAGCAGACAGAAGTGGGAGAAGGAATGAATGCTGGCAGAAGGAAGCCCACTTAGTTCACACGGTGTAAAACATGTCCCTGTCCCCAGCATGCAGCTGAGCAGCCACAGACTGGTGTGTTGCTGTGCCCACAGGAGTGCAGGGCTTGGGCAGCAGTGGGGCTGGCCTCCTGCAGCATTGCCTGCACACAGCATGTGTGTGTGGAGCCAGCCACAGATTACTCAGATTGCCTCGCGGGACAGTGCAGGAGTGGGAGTAGGCAAAGGTGTGGGACAGCGTCAGACTTGGCAGATGTGTGTGAACGTGGCAGAAAGGCTGTTTCCCAGGTGGCAGCCAGGAAAACCCGCCTGTGTGTGCAGTGTAGCAGCTGCTCTGCCCTGTCTGGCACACCGTGCAAGGAACGGCCACAGCCCCCGGCTCCCTCCTAATGAAGGTGGCTAAGAACTGCTGTGATACAAAGGATGAAATTACTGAACTCTCCCCCCAATAAATGTTGACACCTTTAACATTTCACTGGAAGCACTCAAAAGCTTCAAGGTTGCAGCACTATGCTTAAAATTGCATGTGAGTTTGTGCATGTTGCTGATGTGGGACCAAAGTGTTGAGATTTGTAATAGATAAGTCCTTCTTTCAGTTTCTTATTTGTCACTTTATCTGTGATTATCTTAATTGTCAGCCTTCCTGCTCTAGCACATAGGTTTCAATTTAGCCCAGATCATTAGCAAACAAAGCATCATTACTTTCATAGTCAGTTCAGCAGTACATGCAAAATTAGCTTCTGCAGATAGTACTCAAAAACTTGCTGTTTCTTGGTTTTTGTTAGTCAACATTTAGTTGGAAAGCAAAAAAACAAAACAAACCATAAAAACCCAACAGACACACTCCTCAGCCTAATCCCTACATTTTAAAAGAAAATTTAGTGAAATTGAGTTATCATATTCATATCCATACCAATGTTTTTGTTAAGTGGGAAGAATTTTTTTTTTCTCCCTGAATCAGGCACAAGAAAGGTTATCCACTGATTAGAAGACACTTTAAATAACCTTTATGTGAGTAGGCAAAATGAGGCACAGGTATTTTACATAATTGGCTATTAATACCCAGCTCTCAGTTCAGCTTTCACTCTGCATAGCAGATATAGCTTGAGTTTTGGTATCAGACACAGCAAAAACTAGTATTAGTTTTGGAAAAGGTTGACCACTCTGAGCCTTGTGGGTTGGTTCAGAGCAGTGCTTGGTGTGATTCACAAAAGCCATGACATCAAACTCCAGGGTTTTGCTTTATAAAGTTTGGGTCTGAATCTCCCATACTTGTAATATTTTTCTTTTCGTTAACGATCTCAGGGGAAAAAAGCCAAACACACCAGGGCGATGTTAGTGCCCAGCTTCCCTAAGAATCTGGGGAGTGCGTTCCTTGTGGTACAGTGCGGGATAGGAAACACTGGAAGGGGCTGACAAAGCACGATGGAACTTCACCATGCAAAGTGTTTTTCTTTCGTAGATAACACTTACGTTTCCAGTTCTGATAACGATGAAGATGTGTTAGTTACAACAGAGCCAATTCCAGTAATTTTCCACCAAATTGCTACAGGTAATCCTATGTCCAGAGAGTTTTATCAAGTTCATAATTTTTGAGGGAGATATGTTAAAGTGTTCAGCAGTACAGATTGCTACTTTCTCACAGTCTTGTTCTAGTAAATTGTCCTACATTTCAGAATAGAAGAAATTAAAATATTTATTTTGGGGATCACCACAATTATGTGTAGAATGTAATTTTTTCTTCTAATGTCTTGCAGCCTGTGCTAGAGCAATTCCCCTTGAATACAGTTATAGTTGCTTAATACTTTCCAGTTACGAGTTTTCATGATCCTTTGCTGAAAACTTCACAAAATCTTCACCATTGTGGATGAAACAGTCTATAACTACCACTGCCTCTGGTGAATTATTTCAGGAAATTTCAAACAAAATGGTTCAGCTGTTTCACTAAATTCGACTATAGAAAAATGATTTATTTTTTCCCAGTGATTTTGGGAACCTCTCATTTTAAATTATTTCCTTATTTTCAAAAAGTACTTGATACATGAAAGCGTATGCTTGTCAGACATACAGGCACATTGATGCTGTATTCAATAAAGATTTGTGCATACTCCATAGAGATATTTTAGATTCTAGCAGACAGATTCTCTGATTGTTTCAGGCTGCAGGAGAAACTGCACAGAGCACTCTTAATTCTGACAGTTCTTCAGATAGGGACACTTGACTTCGTAATTTTTATTATTATTATAATTCTTTAGGGCGTTTTTTTGCATAACATAGAATTACTTTGAATTACACTGGAAGACCAGTATGATCTTCAGTCTCTGATCTCATTTATACAGATGTAAATCAAGAGTAATTTTACTGCAGTTGTTGCAGTGGCACACAAACAAAATCTTGCTGTTATTGTCAGAAGTTTGAGATAAATTTTACTTTCAAATATTTCTGTAACTTGAAAAGAAATTAAGCCCATAATTTTCCAGTAGAGTAAAAACCTATCTTTTACATAGAAGATTTTATTTTCCTGAGGGGTTTTAATTTTTCATCCTCTTATAAATTATACTAAATTAATGAATGACACTAAATTGTAAATCACAGATTGGGAAAAACAAATGTCCTAGATGGATCATCTGAGTTTCAATTCACACTTTAAAAAAGTCTTCTGGGAAATAGGGGCTTCCTAATTTTAGACTGTTGCATTGTAAATTCTTTGATGCATTTCATATCTGTAACTTTTTGTTCGTTATTTGCTCTACTTCTGCAATTAAAAGTTCCAAGGCTGCATATGCAAAACTATTTCACTTTTTTTTACATATGTTCCTTATTTTCCTTTTTTATTTTTAAGAATTAAGAAAAACCAGTGATGTCAACTATTGCTTATCCATAAAGTCAAAATTACAGAGGGAGAATGGAGAGGTATGTATTTCTCGTGTGCATATTTTAACGGAAATTATTTTAAGAAGCAGAAGAAAATAATAAAATATGACTGTTTACCTTAGACTTCCCATCAAAGTGTGCATATTCAATTTCTGCATGTTTACATGTTTTAAAGGGTGAGCATATTTCTCTGTGTTTCATACATGGTTTAGCCAGTGATTTACTTAGTTGGGAGAGATCCTCCTCCTATCCTAGGAAATATGTTTTTGGCGTTTATTTCATTTTTTGTTCAACAGTGTTATAGACCCTGTTGGCCCTAAATAGACAGCTCTCCTGGAGAAATAGATAATGGTTCCATTACCTTTTAACCTGCTCTGGCACATTAGACCTCATCTCAATTACTTAGCTCACTGCTTCTTCATGTAGCCTGCAGCAATCCCACTGCAGACTCGAGACCTCTGCAGGATTCTTCCACCATAAGCAGCATCTTGAGTATTAGGGTCTTCCAGGCATGGTGGTGTTTGTCCTGTGCCAGTCTCACTGAGACATTAAGAAAGAAGTGGCACTAATGTGAAATTGACAGGGTTGGCAGTGTTACAGCCTCAAAGAAGGTACCGCATAGGCTCCTGTCTCAAGCAAGAAATAGAGCATTGTCAGGACTTCAGGTGCTTGACTTAAAGACTTCCTTTGGTAAGGGTGGGTGCTGAGTTTCTTGATCCTGGAAAGGGGAGATAAGCATGCCTAGATGCTATTATGTTATTTGTATAGGTTTTTTAGTAAATGAAACCTCATTTGGTGTGAAAAACTGCACTGAAAATAATTTGCTTCTGCTGCCTCATCATTGTATTCAGTGCTCTGTGAACATAAGAAAAACAAGTGTGGGAAGAATTTACCCATTTCCTTAAAAGCCTAAGATATAGTTAGCTTCTGTGGGACCGTGTTTGAACTTGTATTTTGTTTCTAGTTGAAACAGGTACTTAAATGTGAAAGTACTTTAAAAAAAACCCTTTATAAAAAGTGTCTTAACAGTGACAATTTCTGTTGGCTTGACAGTTCAAGGTTTGGTTAGGTTATGATGGGTTTGCCACTATTCTAATGTGATAGTCAAATTTCTAATTTTTTTGTGTGGAATTTTTGTTCAGTTGATTTCTGTTTTGAAACAGTCTTCCCTCTGAAGTAATTTTATTATAAAACAAAGAAAACTAAAATAACTTTATTTGTTTTCAGTGAAGTAGAAGCAGAAATTATTTTTATGCCTTGTCAAAAATTGCCATGAGATTGGATAAAATACTGTAAGCATACATTCAATGAACAGAGCAGGAATTTAGAGGCAGAGGTAGAAAAATGGGATTACAATGTTTGACCATAGAAATTGGTGATAAGTGTATGTACATATTGACATTTATGGCTGTGGAATTTAGGGGTAACATCTATTTTTTGATTAATATATCTGATTTCTATTCCACTATGACAGGTCTGTGTAGGACACGAATAAGAAAAAAAAGGGGTTAAGGCATTATGTTCAGGTTGAAGTGAAGAATGATGATTTTAACAGATGTTCTTTAGGAGCTACTAGTCAGCATAGGGCATAGAATTGTGGGAAACAAGAATTACTCTCTCAAGCAATTATATAATTATAAGTAAGGGTTCCAGTGGTGGGAAACAGAATATAACATTTCATCTCATGCTGAGTTGCAGTCAGTACCAGGATCAGTTCAGTTTGCTTGATGATATTATTCACAAAGCAGCCTATTTAGAGCAAGTTTTACTTAGGTAAGCATGGGACTTCCTAATCCTTACTTTTCACTGTCTCAGAGCACAGCTACTCAGAAAATTAAGTTTGAAACTTTTCTGACACCAGGCTGGAACTTCTGTTAAAAATAATAATTAAGCACCAGTGTGTCAGGTTTTCACAGAAGGAAACATTAGATATTCCATGCTTGGACTTGGATTATTTCCTGAAACTATTAGAGTTTATTTATGAGAATAAAGTAAAATAAAACTGTAGTAGATTGCTGACACACCAAAAGATATACGCCCAGAACCAGTCTTGGTGGGAAAGTTATGTTTTGTTTAGCAAAAGCGCAGAGTAAAGTATCCCCACATAACCTGCTGAATTATCCAGTTCTTTAAAATACCATGCTGTGCTTGTAACCACACAAGTATTATTTCTCCAACATATATTTGAGGTCTACCCTGTATTAGGTGCTTTTTTTCATGTGATACTTCATTATTCTTAAAATGAGTCCTCTGGAAAAATTATACTAAAAGATCTCTTAAGAAAGGATGCTATGAGCTTATTTGTAAAAGCATAATTCCTGTAGTTACATTTAGAGCTATTCATGCAAGGTCAACATATTGCTTTTATCTTTGTTAACTTTCCTTTTCCATTAAGGAGTCACGGCACAACAGCGCAGTTGAAGAAGACTCTGAAGGAGATAATGATTCTGAGGAATTTTATTATGGAGGACAGGTAATGCAGGCATTTTTTTGTGCAAATTCCAAGAAAATAATATTTGAGAGTTCTTATGTTCATTTCATTATAAATGTATGATAATATTTAATTTTTTATGTTTTTTCAATGTTGAGTAGAGTGGCATGTGTATATATTCATAGCATTTTGTAGCAGAAATATTGAATATGTTAAAATGTGTAATTATATCAAATTCCAAATAAGATTACTTTGTTTACATCTGCAAAGCTGTAAGAATGGAAAAAGCAAATACCCTTCAGAAAGCGTGAAAATAGAAGCTAGTTGCTTACTTCCAGGAAACAGATAACTGACACTGTAAAGCTTATCCCATTATTGATACAAATGGGAAGTCAGGCAGGATCCAAATCTGTTTCCTTCTGGAGGATTGCCATTTTTTAAAGTAAAGAGCACTGCATTTCTATGGTGAAAATGGTTATTACAAAACAATTTTGGTCTAGGCAATAGTCCATTCTTTTTCTGAGCTCTAGAGTAAAATTCACCTTGAAAAATGCTGCATATTTTAGATGATTGTACTGCTCTATGTCTTTCCTTCTTGTTCCCTCCGCAGAATTAATCCTTACGTTCTCTTGTGCATTGGGAAATAAAATCTTTTCGTGCCTTTCCCTTTTGCTATGTACTTCACACTGCTAGTCTCTTTATGCAGATTTTTCTCATTTTTTAGCCTAAACACTGCCCCAAGGAATCGTTCCTCGCTTATGTTATTAGAACTGTTTGTTTCGATGAACATTTTAGCGAATTAGGGTTGCTGTTTATGAAAGTTGTCCCTTGCCTCAGCCTTGAGGCTGAAGCCATCCGTGCCCTGGGTGCAGAGCCAAGGCTGCAGGAGCACGCCAGCAGTGCCAGCAGGGTGGGTCGGTGCAGAGAGCGTGGGATGCTGATGAGCAGGACATCGCTGAGCCTCTGCTCCTGCAGAGCCAACAGTGCGGTGGGGTTAGAACACAAAATTCATGTTGAAGTGCTTGACAGTAAAAAAACCAAAAACTAACAAGACCCCCAAACAAACAAGAAAACAACCCCATCCATGCCCCTGAGAAGATGTTAAAAGTTATATTGTAACTGGAACTGAAACAATGTCTTTTCATTGTCTGAAATAGCTAACATGGGGAACTGACTCACGCTTGCTTCAGAAATGACTGCAGGAATTGCCTCCCTTCAGCTGCCGACTCCTACAGCACCATGCTGGGGAGAGCTGGGGAGGACCACAGACATAATTCACTGCAAAGAGCAATGTCTTATTTTAATCTGTCTGAGAGGAAAAAGCTTCTGATCTTGTCCTGTAGTGATGAGTTGCATGTACTGGCTTCATTTTTCAACTCTGAAGAAAGGGCAGTAACCTCAAGGTGAAGGAAAAGGCAGAAAACAGCTGGGAATGCTTATTTCTTGAAACAAGGCTGATACATTTGGTAAAGGATGCCTGGCAGTGCCCAAATGAATGAATAAATATTAACTCTGCCTGTGAGATATGAATACAGATAGCAGTACATCATTTTGCAAGGTGTAAAATGTTTACAAGGGTAAAAGAGCTGTGTAGTAGACAAGACTGGTTAGCATTTAAGTGCCTTATATTAAAATGGAAACTAGATTGTATTGCATTGTCTTCTCTATAAAGTAATACATTTAACTGAAGAAATGGTAACTGGCAAAGAAAAAAAAAATCATGTCTGCAATAAAAATAAAATATCAGTTGATTATGAATGTCTTGAATATAGAGTATCCAAAAAGCAAAATAGGAGAACAAGGGAAATAAAAAAGGGACATCACAGAAAGTGTATTTTAAAAGAGGAAAAAATGTCGTGTTTAATTTAAAATTTCATGGTCAGAAAGACAAAAGTCTAAAGAAGAGTTAAAAAATAATACTGAGGACTCAGAAAATAAATAGGAAATCGGGTTATGAGCAAAGTCCTTTGTAAGACGAAAAAGAACAATCCTTTTTCAAGCAGAGTGTTTGTAGAGGTTAAGTGAGCACCAGGTGTATTGGGGAGACAAAAGATTTGACCATAAATGTGGGGAACAAGCAAGGCAGGCTCCTTCATTTGAGACTAGCTTGTGCTGTGCCCACAGGGAAAGGGGACAGAAATACTGACTTTAACAAATAGAGGGAAGAGATGCCAGTGTAATTGTGTGCAATACAGTTGGGAAGGATGGAGGTCAGGGGTAATTCTTAGCATTTCTGGGTGGTTACAGCTGGAAAGACAAGAGGGCCACTGATGATGAAACTAGGATTGTGGAAGATGGGAAATGGTGTTTGATGGGCAGTGAAAAGAAGATGCAACCTTTTGCTCGTAAATTAAGTGTATCCACTTCCTAGGCACCTGCTTGTAATCCTCCCTAGGGATTTAATGGATAAATACTTTAAAGTAGCTAAGTGGTTCAATAGTCTAAGACCTATTGATTTTCAATGGGATTTAGGTTTGTAAATCACTTAATCTCCTTTTAAAAAGCAACCTTTTGTCAAATAATCTGAATAAGGTCTCAGATTAAAAATTAGAGACTTTCTAAACACAGACCTTTCAGTCACAGCAAAATTATCAGATTTTTTAGCTTTTATATTCACTTTTTCTGCAACTCTGTTAATTCTTGCTTTGAATCTCTATCTTCTACATTTGCAAATAAGAACAGGAGATGAAAACAGAAATGCTACTGCCTTTGGCTCTCTCCCTGCATGTCTCTTGCGCTTCAGCTACAGGACATACTTGAAAATGCAGAAATACAAAACTCTGACAGCCTCCTCTGTGTACATCAATATGTCTGTGGCACTAATTCAGGGGTGGGTGGGAAGTACCATACTGTGGTCTTAAAATCTGCCAGAGCAGTGCTTTTTTTCCTCTTTGAGTTCATAGCCTCTTACCATGAGAAAATAGGTTAGAAAAAGCTTTATGTTGAGCAGTGCAGTGTTCTGCATAACATTCCTTTTGTATTTTACTATTGTTGAAACATAAGACTGATTTAAAAATCTGGTTTAGGACCAACAAAGGTGGCAAGTGCACCACAGCTACGATTTGTGAAATGATTGCTGTGCTCTGTTTGGAAGCAGGACAGCAATTATTTACGCATCTTTAAAGAATTCTTCTATGAGTAATGAGCATGTAAAAAGGATTGATTTCCCCCTACCTAAAATGAAAAAAAATTACAATAACGATTTTCTTCCCATGCTCTTCTACTTGGAAAATTGTTCTGACATGCCTGCCGAAACAAAGGAAGGCTACTTGTTTTATGACCTTCTGGTCATGAATATCATTGGTATCTCTGAAAAATACATGCCCATGCCATGCTGATGAATTCTGTCCCTTATACTTAAAGAATTCTAAGTCTAGTCAAATTACTCTCTGCTAATTTTCAAATGTCAAAAGGTGATCATCTGGTTATTATTTTAATACTATTGAAATGTAATTAAATTGAAAAGCACATCTCTAAGTATCCGAGCTGAAAGTGTCACAGCACTAGTGTCCTACAGATTTGGGTGTACAAATGGAAGAAGCAGTACTGCAGTTGGATGTGGCTCTGCAATAACAAGAATTCTCTGCAGGATTCCTGTATAAGGGTATATATGTGTGTGGGTCTAAAGGGATAAATTACATTGTATTGCTTTGCTCTCTGAATTTGTCAAAGGTACAGACCAAATCCTACACTCATTTCTGAGTCTGTCCAGATCTAGGGAGTTAATTGACTTCTGTGGAATTACTGTTACTCTTATTGTTGTAAAGACATAAATTTAGGTTCACACAATCAGAATAATTTTTCTTGAGAGGAAGGTAATAATAGACAGATGATGAATAGATTGTTACATGCCCAAAGAGGTATTTTGGACCTTGTAGAAGAGAGGAAGATAATAATTATTTTGACTTCATAAAGTCCAACCAAACCAGCTCACAAGTTTTGCTTTTTAGTGTAAGCACAAACATAACTTATTCCATTTTTCATGTAGAGTTTGGAAAAAAAAAAAGGGGGTTGGTGTCTAGATAGATGCTTCTTTATACCTTTTCTGGTAAAATACTTAACATGGGAAAGTGTTCTTTTAATTTATTTTTTTTTCATCTCATATTATTGCACTGGTGAGTAGAATGTAGCCAGGGAGTAAGCTGAAAACGTAATTTAGATGCTGGGGTGCTGGGTATAGAGAATAGTTTAATGCTTCTCTTGTGCCCAAGCCATTCTGTGTCTAGCATATATGAGAGTGTGACAACAAACAAGAGTGAGCAAACCTTTATCCTGTAGTGGTTGGTCTAGGATGACAAGATTGGGGAGATCTGGTTCTTATCCTACTTAACATTTTTAAAATATACAAGTGTCCCAGAAACAAACCCTGGGACAAAATAGGACAGATGAATGAGTCCTTTGCAGCTTCTCTTCCCACAAATAGGAAGAGAACCCTCAACACCCTTCAAGGCAGAGGTGCCTGAATTGAAAATCTTATTACTTAGCAGACTCAATGGCCTCAGTGCTTCAACTTGTCCTTTTTGGGTGTGGCATTAAGGAATCTGAGTGCAACATACTTTACAGAGAGAACTTTCAAGAGTCTAAATCAGGTGCCAGAAGTGAAATACAGAACTCCCAAGATATTTTTCTTTCCTTGGCAGGTTAGCTATGACGGAGAACTTCACAAGCACCCACAGCTGGAGGCTGATTTAACAGCAGTGAGAGAGATCTATGGACCTAATGCAGTATCTCTCAGGTATGGTGCTGGCCTTTCTGTACTGTGGAACCTTTAATGTTTTGGAGTTTGAGTTCTGTATGGACCTTCCCTGACTGCCAAAGCACAACTCTTTTCTGGTTATTTCTGCATGTTGTGTGACAAAAGGAGGGAGCACTGCAAGCCAGCCTCAATGCTGTTATTGGGGGTTGTTTTGTTGTTCAGCATGGGTACAAGTAGCTGTGCTGAGAACAGCCGTGTTCTAAAACATCATTGTCTTCTGCAGTTGTAGTCAGGCAGTCGTGTTTTGTTGTAAATTACAATTCAACATTTCTCTAAACCCTTGTTAAACTCCTTTTGTGTCATATTCTGTATTTTGACCTGGAGGTGAACAAGAGGAATGATAAGAGATTTAATAAATATCTTCCCTAGGGAACAACTGAAGGAATTGGATTTGTCTAGTCTAGGAGAAAAAGAGAGGGAGAAGACACAAGAACAGTTTTTCTTCTTCAAGAAAGCTGTTTGTAGGTAGGAGTGATCAAATATTCTGTATTGTTGTCATGAGAGAGACAGTAAGAAGCTAGGGTTTGATTAGAGATTAGGGAAGTTTTCTAATTGTGGGAATCTAAAGTATCCTACACAGGGAATTAGTGGAACCTTGTTCAGATGTGAATTGCTATGAGTAATTACACACAAATTCTGTTGGGCATATATGAGCGTGCGTGGTTCTGTCATAGTGCATGTCTGTGTAGTATATATATTTTAATATGCCTCAGGTATTTTGTAACTTCATTTTCCATCTATGTAATCTTAATAAATTCATAAAAGTAACAGGTAAGTAAGATGTAACAGACCTGTCAGATGTATTGCAAGGAAAATATCAAAGTTGTCATACAAACCAGGTAAGAAGCAGAGAGAGCATGCCTACAGCTATGGTGTACTATACCTTCTCAAATTAAATGGAAATTTATAACACTTCAAGAACCTGGGGAATTGAAATGTGAATAGCTGTATATAGGTTTAGGAAGTTAATAAGTCTTTAGTTGCCAAACTGATAACTATGAAATTGAGGTTCCCTTAAGCTCCTAAAATGGAAACATTATATGTAACCTTTTGAAAACCTAAATGCATGTAGTTTATTGAATCAGCTGTTTCACTGGAAACACTATGATCCCCCTGAGCTCACTACAGTAGAAACTGGCACCTGTGGCTGCTTGAGGCATGTGTAAAACTTAAATGCTTCATCAACTCTATTGCAGCTGAAAATACTTAAAAATTCTTGGAAATACACCCCACAGCTTTAAGCATTCATTTTCATCCCTCTTGTGTGGCTCCACTTCTCTAAGGAGAGAAAAGTTTGTCTGACAAGGAGATCCACTAAGAGGCATATTTCCTAGACAGCTGACCCTCCTTTCAGTAATCTCTTGCTGTCACAGAGTCAGTTTTACTTGTAAAAGTGAAGTTCCTGTACCTGCATGCTTTTCACCATTGCCCTTAAATATCTGGCCACAAAAGCCCTGAGAAAGTGATCCATCCAACTGATCCAAACTCTTCTGTATATGTTTACATTGCTTATTCATTTACGGACAGAGGACCTCTGGGAGCTTCAAAATCAAAATGTGTTGATGAAGCCATTGTAGACAGCAGATTATAAGCTGCAGGTGTTGGAATAAAACATTATTTCCTCCTCTCTGTCAGCTTGGGAAATTAAAACCAGACTTATCATCGTATGCCTAAAATTCATCTTCTAGGACGGTAGTGGGGCGGGGGCAAAGGGATTTCAGCGAGTATGGAAATATCGCAGTTAAAACTAATTTTTATCTTATTCTTTCTTCCACTAATTTTTCTGTTCCATTAGCTTAAGCATTCCTCTGTTTAATTTATAAAATTTTTCTTGTTTACAGCCTTTTGAATCACAGTTATGTGAGTAACACCAGCCTGCATTCATAAAAATTACTTAAGATAGCGTAACAATGTTTGGATCTTCCAGAAAGTTAACAAGAAAACCTGATGCCACTGTTGTGTAGGGTAGTGACTAAGCCATTCAGTAGGTGGAGAGCTTGCCTGTTTCAGAGCAATGTTTTCAGTGAGCTGTAGGGGGTCAGCGAGTGCCTGTATGGATCTGGGCAAGGTGACACTTGGAGCAGCTCTAAAGGTGGCTGGGAAGTCTCCTGTAATTCAGCCCTGTCCTGCCATTCGCCTGCCCTGTGTGTGCCATGTGTGGACAGACCGATGTAGAGAGAGAACTTGGGTTTGCCCTGACCAGAGAGAGCCCTTGGGTTGCCGAGTTCTGGTGGAAGGGGTTCCCTTGGCCAAACTTCTCAAGAGCTCAAGCAATTTCCAGTGCAAACTAAGCCCTACCACAGCTGAGAGGTCACTTTGGTAGGAGACAGTTACATTTTAGTATTTCAGAATTGCCTTGTTGACTGATTGATGCGCAACTGCCACTGTGCACTTGGTCAAGTTTAATAGAATAGCATGGAAGTCACTCTGAGAACAAGCATAAAAATGCAGTTTAAAGTTAAAAACACCCTAGTGACTGGAGGCTAATCTGTGAAAAATTGAGAGGTAGTACTTTTACAGTATTGTCCACTTAGGTAATTTAAATGAAAAGGAAAACATTTTTTTGTTTAGCTGTGTGAATAGGTATTTTCTAGGTCTGTTTTTCATAAGTTTTCAAGTATGTTGGGGGAGGGCAGTCAGAGTGAGTCAGAAAATAAGAGGCAGAAAAGTCACAGTTTAAATGTAAGATTTCAGGTGGTAATGAAATACCTGTTAAATCCAAATCTTGCAATATTACACATAACAGATAAAAAAGATAACTATTGCCTTGAGCACATTGCAGGGCAGTCTTTATTTTTAACAAACAAATGCTGGAATGTATGAAGCAATCCCCCAGGTATAACATGCCATCCTCTAGGCTGTGTTGTATTTGTCTTCAATGGTTTATCTGAAGCCTGTTCTTAGGTTACTGGCTGTTAATCTGAAATACTTTTGAAAATTAACAAGGGTTTTCTTGTGTCATAAATGGGAGCAGCATGTGACTATTAATTTTTCTTTGTTTGTACAATACACGAGACAGAAATACATAGCAACAAATGGAGAGATTTGGGGGAATTAGTAGAAAAGATTTAGCCTGTTTAAGCAAGATCCTCTGAAAAAATCTTCTAAGTGCAGCAGATGGTCACCCACTGGGAATATTGATCCAATCTATGTAAATGTGTATTTTATAACTATTCTGATTTTACAGATAAGATTATCCTTTATAAAATCTTCTATGTTGAAAGTACTCTTGGATTGAGGAGTATCTTGAAGAGCTCTAATGTAATGTAATTCTTTCCTTTCAGGGAATATGGAGCCATTGATGATGTAGATATTGATCTACATATTGATGTTAGCTTTCTTGATGTAAGTAATCTAATCACAGAATTACATAATGAACATTAATACCCATTTAATTTCGCTACACATCAGACTCTCTAGACGACCGCTGATACATTCCTTTTTTGGAGACTTGATCTTCACAAGTGGGTGTCGCATTATTGATTGATACACAGTGGAAAGGTTTCCTTTCCTTTTATGATCACATTCTTAAAATGCTGTGTTACGCTTCTATTTGCCTCATGTGTTTTTCCATCCAAACATGTTTTGTGAATGGTAAATGTTTTAATAAATATAAATGAAATACCTTTTTTATTTTTAAATGTTAATCGAGACATGAGTCAGGTGAAAGCACTTCACAGCCCTGAGGGGAAGATGGCTTTGGCTGCAGTGCTCCTGTACACTGATTATAGAGAGGCTTGACTGACAAAGGAGACACAGGACAGTGGGGCTGTTTGCTGACTGGCAGCATGATTTCTGTAGCTGTTGTGCTGTCATTAGCTTCACACTTTCTCACCTCATCTGTACAGTAACTTCCTGGCCTCTATATAAAGAACAAAAATGAGAACTTTTAAGGGCATCATTAGCTTCTGCACAGATATGTCTTATTTTCAGGGCAGCACAGCACATAAGACAGTCACTGAGCCTTACCAAAATTTTAAGAAAATCTGATCATAGCTTGAATTATTTAGACTGGTTTTAAGGAGCAAAAGTTTCCTTTGCCCTTAGTTACGGGGCTAGTTTCTATTCTGTCTTTTTTGCTCCTTTGCTTCTCAGCTTTGAAACAGTTGGTGAATGGGAATATGTCTGCCTGTACTGTACATGCAGTATTGCGCATAAACTTCTTCTTGGTTTAAATGAGCTCATTCAAGAGCTGGAAGAAGTCTGACACTGCTCTTCAGGGGGGATTGGTGTGCAGTAATTTGTGCTAAGTCTAAAGTATAATGTTGGAGTAGATACTAAACAACTGGGTAGATGGATGGTGTGTATAGCAACCCCAAGGTAGACTGATGAAAATCAGCACTTCCTCATGGTGGCTAATGATCTGTTAATGGTCTGTTTTTTTCTTTTTGTCTTAAACTAGGAGGAGATTGCTGTGGCTTGGGATGTAATTCGCACAGAGCCTATAATAGTGCGACTGCACTGTTCACTCACACAGTACCTAAATGGTCCAGGTTGGTCAGCTGTGTATTCTTCTTGTGCCTTGTGTGCTGTCCAGACTGAGCCATGGGATAGACACTCGTTCACTACCAAATCTTTGACCCTGCATGGGCTCAGTTCTACTGCTGAGAGGAGTCCTATTGATTTGAAATTAAGCTTACATGTATTTGCATGGCTAGGCCCTTCTTGCTGACAGAGACATCTAATTAAAACTTCCATAGGCTGATTTTTGGAACTTGTTTTTGTGATGTCCTTTGAGATGCAACTGCTTCCCCTACGAACCAGGGTTACGGAGTAAAGATCTAGAGTTCCTGATATGTGATTTCCTCATTTTGGAAATCAAACATCATCTGCAGAAATGAGATATGACTGAGAATGAAGACATACACAGACCTGTGCAGCACATTAACATGCCCCTTTTTCATGCAGCTTTGAAGAATCAGGCCGTGAAATTACCCTTTCAGCTTCTGGTTTCTCTATGAGTATGTGAATTCTGGAAATCTTTAGATTTGGAAGAGTTTTTAAGTGAGTAAAGTTTCCTCATGAGAGAAAAATGGTCAAGCTCATGAAGAATCAGCTGATTTAGAAGATTTGGAAACATTCATATGCGAGAGCCACCCAGATATATTTTTACAGTGCAAGTCAGACTCAGCTTGGATAATAACTTGCCCAGCCTTGGAGACTTGCAGTACAGGCTGTCAGTTCAGGCTTTTATCTGTGGGAGAATTCTGCCTCTGGAAAATGAATAGATATTTCCAGTCGTGTTTAGCAAAATCTGTCCCAATGAGCTCTTTCTATAGGATATGTTGTCTGACAATTGTAACTGTAAGCTATATTCTGTTCATTCAAATAAGCATTTCATTATACTGATCTTTTTTTCCCCTTGACTTTGGTCTTTTTGTCTGTGGTTTATTCTTCAATCATTTTTGTAAGTATTCAGATCTTAAAATAGGTATTTGCCATAGCAGGAAGCAGCGTTAGTATTCAGAACATTTCTATCAAAATGTAATTTAAAAAATAAAAAAGTGCAGCAAATAAGAGAAGGTGAAGTGTGAAGAGCAGTGTGCAGTGAGAAATGAGAAGTAACAAGAATATATATTCTGCACCACTGACAAGGTTAAGGTGGGAAGCATAGTTCCCAGTGCTGCAGCTGACTGCTTGTGGGAGTGCCTGAGTTCTGAGAAAGGCAGCATCAGGGCCACAGCCAAGAGCTTTGCTGACGTTGGTTTTATGAGCTCAGCTGCTGTTGCAGCCATGTCTCTTCACTCACTAGCAAAGCACAGTGAGATCCACCATCTTTTGTGTTAATTCTGTCAATTCCTCTCCTGTTTTCTTAAGATGACTGGGCCAGAATTTTATGCTGTATCTTTTTCTCCTATACTACGTTCTATTGATTGAGAAACAAAAACACGGTACACTCCAAAGCACAGCAGGGGATATGAGTACCACCCTGTAGCTGTGTAATACACTGATTTTAGACAGTTCTTCTGGTTAATAGCTTGTCTCAGTATTGCCTGTGTGGGCAGTTTGTCCCTAGTGCCTTAGAAACCTGTCTTAGAGAGGATGAATCAGCCACTGGAGGTATTGGCATGTCTCCTCTGAATGGAGGGTCTAGACAAAAATTTTGGTCTAGATGTCAGATTTTAAGATTGCTGGTGTAGGTATGATGATTGTTATTTAAAGTATTCCCCATCCCACCAGCCCCCTGCAGTGTAACTGAAATTTGACAATCCAAAGATATTGCTATACTTAATGAAATAATTCATCCCTCTTGAAAAAAATCATCAGTTTGTATTTAAAAAACGGATTCATGTTTGATGTTATTTGAATAATAACACTGGAGAAGGGGTAACTACAGAGCTTTGAACTAAGTTAAATTGCATGGCCAAGCTAGATATATTGTATCTTATTATCAAATTTAATCTATGAAAGCAAAATTAAAGTACAAACTTTGCTATTCTGAATAAAATCTGACTTTCTGAGCGGTCAGAATAACATCAAAATACTGATTTACCATTTCTAATAAAATTTGAACAAAACCCAGATTTTTTGTTTTGATTCCTTTTTTTTTTTACTTTAGTCATTATCACCTTATGCAGTACAAAGTATGCAGTCTGTTTGTGCTTGTAATATGCATTGGCTGTTGTTGTGCCTTGAGGACCTGAGGCTGTCAACAAGTACTGGATTCCATCTGCCACTTCTACCTATCAAATGTTATTAAAGGATTTTAGTAATGCCACTGGCTAATTTCCGTCCTATAGCCTGTACATTTTCAATTTCTGACAGATGATATGGATATACCAGTGTTAGGACAGGCCTTGAGCAAATTTCAGGGTAGTCCTTGGCCACTGGAATTCACATATCAGGCACTTAGATGATGGGTTTGGATCTTGTATTAAAACACCCTCAGAAACAAAACCTAGACATTAATGAATTCAGTTTCAGTCTGGGCTTTCTTCATAGCCACAGGAACTTTACTGTGTATAGACTACTTGGAAAAAAAGTTTAAAAGATTAGGTGAGATGAATTGCCAGTCCAGATACATTTAATCTGATGCTGCTTGCTACTTGCATAGTATATATGTAAAAAAATAAACATTTTTGTACATAAAATGGGTGGGAAGAGATACATTTTGGAGAATTCAATTTGTAAAATTGTAAATTATATTGGCTGATACTCCAAAAAGGACCATTCATTTACTAATATGCTTAGATGACATGTCCACTTTTGCCATTGCTTCAATTTAATTGTCTGTAGTCAAGCTCCATGTAGAACAGGGTCCTTAAATAAGACTTATATGGTCACGAGTTCGTCATTACTTTTGTAAGTTCATATATCAACAAAATATCCTTTTTCCCTAGTGCCAACTGTGGATGTATTTCAGATCTCTACTAAGGAAAGATTTGGGCTGGGACATCAGCTGAAAAAGTAAGTCTAGAAAAGTGCAAACCCCTGTTTTTAGGCAAATATTACACTCTTTTTAGTTTCCAGACCATGTCAAGTAGAATAAAATTCATGTTGTCAGGTTGGTTGTTGGATGAAAGTATCTTGAAGTTGTTTTTCTTTAAATAAAACTCAGTATTTGCCTTTTTAAGTTTGGGTTTGACAGCTGTGGATGAGAACACGATTTGTGTTACTTGCCATGGGTTTTTGTCACTTTGGTGCCTTTTAGGAAGTAAGCTGTAAAAGTTATAAAGACCGTATCTAGGAGTGTTTAATTTCATATTTCTACTTAGATGGTGAAGCCTCTGAAACAGGAGTCTTTTTGAGCTTCATGCATACCCTGAGGGGGCTGTGTTTTCATGGCTGCCTCTAGAATACATCACAGTAATTAGGCCATCGAGGTTTTGAGGACAAGATGGAAGAACAGTCAAAAAATTGGCAGTTTCAGGTGGTCATAGTACAATTCATTTTAATACAATTTTGCTGAGTCATCTTTTTGCATATGCTTTTGTACATGTAATAACATTTTAAGTATATAGGCTTTAGTATCTCACCATTACAACATTAAGAAACCCCTGAGGGGAAAAAAAAATGCTGTTTAGTGCATTAGTCACAGACAGTGTAAATACCAAAACGTTTTAAGCGACTATTCATTTCAGGGTAGCATTTCTTTTTTTTTCTTCCAAGTCATGTACCATAGAGATTTCAATAACTTGCTTCATTTGTAAGATTATGAAAATGCTGCACTAAATTTGTTAAAGCATTTGCACCAGGTAATTAGTAAAGGTTCCCATATGACATTTTCAAGAACACAGCTGCATAGTTCACAACTGAGCAGGAGTCATTATACCCATGTACCTGATGGTCCTTCATGGCTGTGGCAATGGGATATTCATCTTTTTCATACCAAATTCAGCTTTGACTTTTATCACTATTAAGACCCCCACTGCCAGATTAGAGTCAGAGAATAAGGTTCTGCTTAGCCATACAGATGCAGTAGCCTGTGGTCATGTGAGAGGCAGACCCCTGTAGCTGGATTTGATGCCCTTGACCCAGTTTGTCTCTGGATCTCCGTGAGAGGAGATAAGTTTTGCAGTTGCAGTGGTTCTTTACACAGACTGTATTCTCATTGACAGTCCCATGTTAAATTAGTTCTATGTGGAAAAAAAAGGGGTTTTGAGGAGCTGAGGTACCCAATCATCAGTCTACATACGTGACAGAAAACTTCAGCTGTAGAGTGAGAACATTGCATTGTCACCTACATGGTAACCACTGAGACCATACTATTAAAATGAGTATGTCCTGGCTGGGATAAGAAAACCATTTTTCTTTCTTAATTTGCAGAATCATGCAGACATTTGTTACACAACAGTGGAAGAACAGTAAGGAAAAATCTAATTGTACGCACAATAAGAAGGTGTCTGACAAAAAGGTGAAATCCCCTCTGCACATCTTTTCTACATTGCGCAGGTAATAGCAAGGAAAATGAACTGTTATCACCATAAACTGTTCAAAATCCACAGCAGACTTTACAAGGTGAAATCTTGACTTCTCTCCACAGAGAAGTGCTCTATTTATATCTTACCTCATGGGTTTCCAGTCCTTGCATTGCATGACATCAGGAGTGAACTAGGTACTGCTGCAGCTTCTAAGATTATTAGAAGCTAGAGCATTTCAGTGCCGTGCTCTCTGAAAGAGCCAAGATCTAGAACTGGAAAGAATTAGTTTTATTTTAACTTGTGTTTGTATCTTTGCTTTATCTTTACTTGAATAGCAAGAATAAAAATACAGATAATATATATACAAGTAATACATATGTATAGCATATGTTATGTATATTTTAAAAACCTGTATTTGTCTGGCTCTTCTTCCTACAGCAGTTTGTATATTTAGTTTTTTAAAATTGGAATGGTCATTAATGAAAGACTGATTGTTAAAGATGCTAAGCACCCTCCCCTCTCCAGTATTTTACTACATTAATGTTTTCCACTTCTGAAATGCAGGCACAGAATTTCAAAGAAAAAAGGCATTAAAAAGCATAAGAAAAAGCTTATGAATAGTTCAGTTGCATTTAATATGATTTCTGCCAGTTGCTCATACTCGTAAGTATACGTAGAATCAGGCTCTGATTTTACCTCTTTTAGGATTGTGACTATTTACTCTAGTGTGTTTTCCTGCTTATGGAGGGTTAACAGATCACCCCTTCAATTCAGCTACTGAATTTCAATTGAATGCTTCTTTGAATATTCCTTCTTTTTGAAGAATTTTGCTATTTTAAATTCAGGGTACGAAAAAGAGATACAATACAGCAATCACTCACATTGCAAAAGGGGGGAATGTCAAAGACAACAAAAGATTGTCTGTCTATTCAAAGGCAGAGGAGGAAAAATGATGTTTTAAGTAGAAGGCTTATCCGTTCCGTACCATGCCACACACTACTGCCAAGCACAGGCGGTAGCTTGGGGTTTGGTTTTATTCAGAAAGGACATACAAAACCAGCCCATTTTCCTCTTGATTTGGCAGCCAATGTCCAGAGATGGCTCAGCCCAAATGCAAGGACCCTCTCTCTCCCCAGGACACCATTCCTACTTCCCATCTGCAGGAGGGTTGTGGTGAGCCAGCTGCTACAGTGAATCAGCAGCCTCCATGTGAATCCTCCACTGTCAACACTTGCTAACAGGGTGGGGAAACCTGCCAGCCTTTCCCCTTGGGTTTTTACTTCTCTATTTGATGCAAACACACACACAAAAAAAAAAAAAAATTCCAAAGATTGGTGTTGCTTATAAAATGATTCAGCATACCTGTTACATGTTCTTACCTTGCAAGGACAGGCGAATGTGAACCTTACAGAAATGTGACTGTGTGAATGTTGTTTCATAAAAACCTTCCATTCTTCATTTTCTGCATTCGTAATTTAGGTCTCTCACATTCTCATTTCTGGTGTTACAGAGCTAGAATTTGTCTAAAACCAGAAAGAAGGGTATAAACTTGTCTTTCACAAGGTGCCCAGGTTATTATGATGTTTTTAAAATAATGTTCTTTTCATCTGAATTAAATTTGATTTAATGTCTCCAAGTTTCACTACTCGTTGTATCTTCCATTGGATCTGAACATAGAATTTGTTATGCTGTGTCCAAAAGACAATAACTTTCATGGGGTTATGCCATGATCATTGCATAGGAAAGATAGATTTTGCTAAGGAAAATGTGTTATAAGATGTGGGTTTCATTTCAAAGATAATTTCTTGAACAATTGGTTTGTTTTGAGACACAGAGATCTTTACAAAAAGCTGTAAGGTCACAGCTCTAACTTCTACTTAAGTAGTTAATTGTCTTTTTGATTGATGGGTTTGTGTGTAAATAGGAGTAAGTTGTTTGTTTTGGTATTGGAAAATGTCTTGCATACAGCTGTTCATGTTTTAAAAGTTTGGGCTGCATTTATCACTAGTGAAAAACATAAAGGCAGGTGACACTTAAAGTGTTTACATCTGTGTGATCATGCTTGATTTGCCCAGGATTTTGATTATTCTCCAACTTTGCCATCTTCTTTATTCTAAGGTCGCCAAGTTATCCTCCACCTGGCTGTGGTAAAAATAAATCGAAACTGAAGTCAGAACAGGATGGCATCTCCAAGACTCACAAACTACTGAGAAGGACTTGCTCTAGCACAGTGAAGGCGGAGGATGTGTGTGCCACAAAATCTCACAGAACCTTTGGCCGCTCATTGTCGAGTGACCCGAGGGCTGAACAGACAATGGCTATTAGATCGCACAAACTGCTGAGTCGTGCTTGCTCTGCAGCTGCCAAGCAGGAGGAGTGCATCACTTTAAAGCCCCATAAGGTGTTAAATAGGTCGTGCTCTGGGGATCCTCGATGTGAGCACAACAGCACCTTGAAGCCCCACAAACTTTTAAGCAGATCCTACTCCAGTAACCTTAGAATGGAAGAATTGGATGGATTGAAGAATCACAAGTTGCTCAGCAAGACTTACTCCAATGCCCCTAAATCATCCAAAATGGAGCCTTTCAAGGAGTCCACCATGGCAGAGAGCCGGAGGCTCTCTCTTACCTCAGGGCTTATTGGTATCTTAACACCATCCTCATCATCACCTTCACAAGCTGCTGTGCGTAATAGTTTTTTGTATTCTGTTCATTCTCCTCCTATGATTTTCCAAATGTGCTGTTACACTTTTTATGTGAAGGCATTAATACCTAGGATATATGTTAGTGACTATATTGGACATACTGGAAGAGAAGAGCAATGAAGTCAGCTTTTTAAGGAGGATTCAAACAGCTGTGCATACTTAAGTTATAAAATCAGAATTTGCTGAGATCAGGACAGAGATTTTATGTGTCATGTTGAATGCAGCTCAATGCACAGCTGCTGGCCATGGGAAAAGTTCAGTCACCCACTTCCTTCCCTGCATACCTCCTGCAGGAAGAAGGGAGAGTGTGCACTTGATTGCACAGGACTTTTCTCATTTCTCTGTTTGCTTCATGGGGGAAGCAAGTGTCCATCAGATGGTTTGAGTGCCCTGTCACCTCTCCCTCTGTACTTTGCATCTACCATTATCATCATCATATGGGAAGGAATGCAGTCACTGTTCCTCTCATCTCTTGCATATTTGTGATTTGTGAAGGGTTAAACCTTCAGATGTGCAGGACATCAGAGGCCATGCAAAGAATTGGGCCCACGCTGGCCCTCTTACTTTCCCCACAGACATGATCGATTGGGAAGACAAAGGGTAGCACATATTCTTGCATTTAAGAAAGAACTCTCAAAATCAACTCTTCTGCCTATGCCTCTTAAAAGATGGCTTTTTTACTTTAGAAGGAAGAGTGGGTTTGTTTGCAGTCTTTCAAGGCACCAGCCTGTTTTCTGTGTTTGATCTGGGGAGAAGTGTTTAGAAAATAGTTCTCTCCACTCCCTTTGCCTGCTGGTACCTTGGAAGCTGATTCTTCCTTTAGATGCCATACATATGTTTAAAATAGTGCATTCTAAATAATGAAATTACGTTGAGTGTGCTGTGTTTCATGGTAATTTAGTTTAGTAAGCTTTAAGCTATACTCATCAGATCTAAAAGCAGGGATACACAATCATAAGATCATTTATATATATGCTCTGTGGTTGATTTATGTGAAGTGCACAGCAAAATTAATTTAGGATGAGCCATCAGACTTCCACTTGTTGCAGTTTAGAGATGCACTTTTTTCTGATTCAGCAGAGGATGTATTAACATAGCAAGACTTCTCTCTTCTGACATTAATAGGAAAAGTCCCTTTGGTTTTTCTAAGATAATGAAGAGCTGTCTAAGTTTGATCACTGATGTTATCAGCTGATAGGGAAGAAAGGCAAGCCCTGCTTGGCAGCTTATAAAAGCTACCCGTAGTTTATTGCTTGAATGCACTTACTTTGAGGGGAGATCATCACATACATGGTCAGATGCAGTTTGACTGATGTTAGTGGAAGGGCATCAGGAGTCTATTTCACATTTTATACGCAGGCACCAGATATATGGGTAGCCTGGGTGCCTAACTGCAATTTGAAGTCAGTGGAATGTAGAAGTGATGAATCAATATACTGAGTTCTTTTCAATTCTCAGCTAAAATATTAGTCTCATCTATGAATACAAGTAGTATTGTTGCCCAGAAGAAAAATGGAAAAGCAGTTAAGCAATTAAGCAGTAGAGAAATGAAAGGAAATAACCCTATAGAAAGCTCTCAAAACATTGTAAACGGAGCTGATCTAACTCTTATTCAAAACAAGGTTTGATTGAAATAAATGTCAGTCTGGAGGGAAGTCTGAACCTTACTGACTCTTGTGACAGAAGTTACTTCTAATTTATATTGTTGTGTGCTGAAAGAAAAAGAATTTGAGCAGTATCTGAGCATAAAGATCTGTTAGTGCGATGCTTGCAGACGTGAGACCTTAGCACATACAAAATAAAAAGGTTTTCAGCCTTACTGAGAATTACAGTAATCTTTCAAGCCTTAACATATAGCCCATATTTGAATAGACAATACGCAGTGAAAACATAATGGAAGTTACCAATAGTCAGTTTATTAGGATAGAGTGGAGGCACTGGTGTTTCCATTTGAGATTAAAGTTTTTGGGATGGTGAGATACAAAACTTCATCAGATTTAAGAACTAAAAAGAAATCCTAAAAACCTACCCCACACTCAGTAAACAGTAAAAGGATTGGTTATTTGTAATGGCTGGTTCACACCAATGAGAGATCTTTTTAGATCCAAATTTTTTGATTAACATATTTACATGCAAAAATTTATAAATGCTTTACCTTTTCCTTATAATTAGTCTGCCAACACTGAAGTTGCCTCAACTTTTCCCTTGCAGCAAAATTATGGTGCAAAATGCATTCCGGTGCGAGACCGCGGCTTCCTTGTGCAGGTAGGATGTCATATCTTACCCATTTATGAAACACTGTGGAGCATGAGCTGACTGTTAATTATTTTTAAGCAGATATTGTTATTCTCATTTTCATTGTTCTCAGACTATTGAATTTGCTGAGCAGCGGATACCAGTATTGAATGAATACTGTGTAGTTTGTGATGAACCTCATGTGTTCCAGAATGGCCCTATGCTGAGGGTAAGTGGTCTGCTGGTAAACAACGCATTTTATAGTGCCTTAAATAGCTGTGGACCTTACAGACCTGTTGGAGAGCTCTTGAATTATTTCAGATGTGTGTCATTCTAATATTCTTCTGAGATGCAAAAATGTAAAGCATATTAATTAGATTTTGCTGTGAATTCGAAAATAAAAGGTCTTTGAAGCAAGGGAGAGAGAAATCAGGCTTGTGTCACACCACAGAAATGTAAAGGGGGCATGTATTTCACTGAACACTCTCGTGATGCAGTAGTCACATCCAGATAACACAGAGAAGTGCATTAGGGTGCTTTCCCAGTCCCCTGGCATTCTTCTGAAAGCTTAGGGCACTTCATCCCTGAGCTTTTATCAAGCCATGACTGTGGTATTTACATACCCTGGTGTTCACTCTGTGAAGTTCTTCTGACCTTGTTTTGCTCACAGACTGCTGAAATGAACCGTCCTCAAATGTGATAAAAAATGCAGTAGAATGAGATGCTCTGTGAAGTGCCTGATCTAGTGGGGGCCTAGTCTAGGGGCAGTGTTGTGGCTTAGTATGCCCAAAGTCTGGCCAGTTAGGCCGCTCTTCCTTTCATTCCCATGTGACTGGGAACAGAATTTTGCCTGCTGATCATTGTAGCCTCTCTCATGCAGTTGGTGAATGTGTACAGTGGAAAAGAGTAAGATTGGTTATGAGAGACACACTCTGCCTGGAGCTGCTGGATCAGTGCAGCTTTGTGAAAGTGTCTATTAACAGAATACAATTCTTAGCTTTAGGGCTGGTCTTGCAGTTTAGAATCCTCTTGTTTCACCTGCCCTTCATCCAGTGGAAACATGAGTAACCTTAAAAGATTAAAGCCATGGAAAACTAAGTCCAGTGTGCGAATGGTCTGATACCTGACAATTTCTGCACAGTGTGGGAAGCAACTACACGTAAGCTGAAGCAGACCTTGTCTATGATAGTTTCATGGAACTAAATTCAGGAGGATTATTGCTCTGCCTGGTAGCAGAAACCACTCCAGTGTCGTTCCCCATGACACTGACTGGCAGCTGGGTCAGGTGTTCTGACTGCAGGCAGGGTGTGCAAATAGGCTGCGAACAGGATTTGAAAAAGCATACACATACCCACTCTTAAAAGTCATGGTTAAACCCCTCTAGGTTTGCATATCCAATCAGGTGTTATTTTTTGCTTCTTCAAGCTCATATCTATCTTTTAAAGGCAAGGTTTTCTGACATACTAATCCGTAGCCAATACTGATTAGAACCTGTAAAAAAGGCTTGAGTTCCTTATTGTCGGTCTTTGGATGCACTGCTATATATCTTACCTGTGACAGAATGAGATAAGACAAAGTCAGTAGTGTTTGGAGAGTAAGTAAAGTTTGAAAAACATAATTATTTCAGTTATTGGAGTTTATCTATTATCCGTAGGTCAAAGCAAACAGTAGTATTTATTCTACTATAAAAAAAAAACTGAATGGAAAGTTATCTGCTCTAAATAAAAAAAAAAAATCTTAATTCTTTCTTTCCGACCATAAAGATTAAAATATCCCAGAATTACTCTTTTGTGTCTTCAATTTAAAGAACGGTCATTTTATAGCTGTCTGTTTAAGAGTTTGTGAACACTTCACAACAGAAGAAGCTGCAACCGTATTTGTCCCTGAACATATATTTCTCAGTGCCTTTGAAGGAGCATAACCTGACAAGCTTGGCAAAAATGAAAGAGTGTCGTTATGTAACGTAGGAAAAATTAGATACCAGGAAGAAATCTAGCATGCTCTGTGTATGCTTGAATGACTCAATAAGCAATATAGAGCCATTAATGAGTTTGCAGTTCTGTAGAGAGTGAGGAAGGATCTCAGTTTGAATTGAGCATTAGCTTGCCCTAGAGTGTTTTAAGGAAATTTATGCTTCACTCTCCTGAGAGCTGTGGCCAGGGAAAGCTTAAAGTAGTTAGTTTGTGAGATTTATTCACATGCTTCAGCTGCACACACACATACATGCATACATATATATGTTTAGTTATATAATGTGTGTGAAGAGAAAGAGCATTTTATGTTTAGTACTGCTGCAAGAGCAGATCTCAGAAATAGAGTACTTTCATTACAAGGATGCAGCAGGCTTTCATTTAAGGCAAGGCTGCGTGCAGTGTAGCCTTACTGAGGATCCCTGGCCTTTGTAAAGGGTTCTCTGTTTTGATAGCACAGTAACTTCACCATGTTTTGTAACGGTGGGTGCCTTGCTATGGTGTGCTTAGCAAGAGTGTCTAGATCTCTTTTTCTACAGATGCCTTGCATCCCAAAGGCTCTCTTTGTAGCAGGCTGTGCTACCAGAGGTGCCACAGACTAGCTCTGAGTCATTCACCAGTTTCTCCTTCTAAATTTTTTTCCTCCACTCAGATGCACACAGGCTCGTGTCTCCTTTGTGGTGAGTTTCCCTTCTATGTTCTGGACCTTTTTTTTTCAACAGCAAGGAAGGCCTATGAATTTGTAAAAGCATAATAAATGTATTGCTTGAAAAGTTACTTTAATCTGTATGTAGGCTTGATTTTCTGATACTTTACAGAGTTTTATGCAGTTACAAAGAAGCCACTGAGAACTTTGATTCTCTAATCCTCCCTTATGTCAGCCTGGTGCCTTTCCTGAACTATAGTGTAGTTTATTAATTGTCTTAAATGCAGCTTAAAAATGTCAACAATTACCATCACACAACAATTACAGTCTTTCAATACTGAGCAGTGCTATACCTACTTATAAACTCTTATGCTGTACATAGTTTTTCATGCTGGTTGTTAATGACTTGCTCAGTTCAGATGTCTCATGCTCACAACAGCTGAAGAAACCATGTGAAACTGAGAGACAAAGTTTTTTCTTTCTGCAGGCTATCATTTTATCTTTTATAATTTTTGTGTTTTATCTTTTATAAAGTGTCTTTAAATCAATCTCTCTCAGCAAGCTTTCTTCTCAGTATTGTGTTTCATTTTCCTAAATAAATTTTTCTGGGGGAATAGTCTGGCTTTAATATCTATTTCAATTTAAGTTACTTTTTTAAAATCTTGACATCTTCTTTCTCATAAGATAACAACCACTTGATGACGACAAGATGTCTCATTTTGTATGGCTTAATTTAGGCACCAGATCCACATGGCAGATGTATCATTGTATGGAAGATTCTGTTGCAGAACAGCTGCATGAAACAATTGCATATGTTTGACTTCATGCTTTTACAGTGGACATCTGCCTTACTCCAGACCTTCGATAATTATCTAATCATGCAAATGTTCTCTGCTGGTTCAGGGATCCTGTTGTACATTGAAATCTTTGGGTGTTGTTAGGCCATCTTGGTCCCTTATTGAGGATAAATAAAGGGGCTGCTTTGTTGGCTTACTGGAGATAAATAAGTAAGAAATCCTTAGATTTCTCTTAGGAATTTCTTTACAGAGCAAAGTGAACATCCTTTGAGAATAACCAGTTTTCTTTTGAGCTCCAAAATTCCCTGAAATACAGAAGACCAGAGTTAAATACATGGTTCCTCTGTGTACTCCACAAGTTTGTGGGTGTGGAAAACAAAACACATTAGGTTGATGGGGTGGGTGACCTTAGAACATGCCCAAACCTAATGCCCCAACAAGGAACTGCATCTGTATTGCCGTGAAGGGCAAGAGCAAAGATTCTCTGGAATGGAAGAAGGGATCTTGGTAAACTACTATAACATATCATGAAATTGTAACACTCTTCTTTATAAAGGCCCAGCGTCCATTGCTTCATTCCATCACCTTTAGAAAAAAACACAGTAATAAAGTAGACAATGTTTTTCTGTGAGTATTCACACCTTTCCCAGATGAGACGGGGATGAGTGAAGCTTCTCATCATAGCATGGTTCTTCTATATTTATTTCAAAAGCACAGTGAGGTCTAGGGATTATTTGCAGTGCACCAGAAGTTATAAAAGCCAAATTGAATATTTAGAGATACACACTTGCATAGAGTACCACCAAAATCAGAAAATTACTTGAAATCACTGTGAGGAATGATTTGCAGTTGTTCTGCAAAGCAGAGGAAAAATGCAATTAATACATGGATCCTAAGAATAAAAGTATTTATTTAAGCTCTTACATAACATGGACCAATACTATTTCATGCAGTCATTTCTAATGATGATCAGAATCCTGCATATTTCACTTTTCACAGAAAGATTAAGAAACCGCTTTGAAATCATTATCAAGTGTTGGGACTGCAGCCTGTCCATCCAAACAGGTCCCTTAACTCGTGTAAAGAATCACAGTGCATCCTCCTGCAAGGCAATGTGTGCTACACAGCTCTCAGGAGCTCTGCCATCTTCTGAAGTAGCTCCTTGCTCTGTTTTGAAAAAGGGGAAAGTGAAAGGTCAAACATAGGTTTTATGGAGGACACACACAAAAGGCAGACATGGTAAATCTACTGAAAAAATTGAGGATCTGGTCATTGGAATTGTTAGCCTCATTTTACTGTCTTTGAATTTGTTTTCAACAGAGAAGTTGTTTAGATGAGTGAGAATAGACTGTTACTTGTTTGTAATTAATGGCTAGACTGGGACTGTTTCAATAACATATTCTGAAATGCTTTTCTTTTCCCCTAACGTTTTCGATCACTTGGTATATCATTCACGTCTCTGTTGTTGAAATAGTTACATAGATTATCCTGATTTCTGTCAAACTACAATATTAGATTAAATGTTAGAAATTAATTTAGGAAAGTTGGATGATTTCCACAAAACCCATTCTGAGAACAGAAATATTTTCACATGGGGCATGTGTCTCTAGTGAAAAATACCTGAAACTGGAATTTGTTTCATGCACTATCTTTCTTGGCTTTGAAGATCTCCAAGGATGAAGTCTGCACAGCCTCTCTAAGCAACCTGTTACAATGCATGATAAAGCTTTAGGAACAACTTATTTTAGCTTTATCTAAAATTTTGGATAAAGTTTAGATAAAGTTAGTCCTGTATGACAGAATAAAAGTACTGACTGACCTCTAAAGGTCCTTTTCATCCATCTGGTTTGGTTCATCTAGCTAAAAAATGTATTTTCCAAAGCAGATCTAAGAATATAATAAAGAAACCTAAGCATTATTTGGTTCAACGTTAGAAAGCTATTAACTTTTTTTAATGTTGTATGAAGTTCTTCCTTTTATTATTACTAGAATATTCTGTGGAAGGACTAAGTAGCATTTTAATAATGCAACAGTTTTGCTGCTATAATAGCAGAGAAATAAGTTGTTTTAGGAATTCAGCATGTACTTTTATTACAAACATATGTAATGAGATCATGAGTCATTAACAAAAGTGCTTATTATGTTTAAGGATCTGATTAAAAGAAGTGTAATAAAAATGTGATATCATATTTGAAGACTGGAGGAAAGAAAATGTCAGTCTTCTCTTAAAGAAGGGCAAGAAGGAGAGGATCCAGGGAAATCCATGCTGGTGAACCTCACCTTGATCTATAGGAAGGTGATGAAGCAGCTAAGCCTCAAAACCATCTCCAGGCACGTTAAGGACAAGAAAATCATACGAATAGCTACCAGTGGGAATTCATACTTGACTAACTTGATTAAACTTCTGTGAGGAAGTAACTGGTCTGGTAGATGAGGGGAGAGCAGTGGATATTGTCTGCCTGGACTTCAGTAAGGCCTTTGACAGTGTCTGCTATGAGATCCTTTTAGACAAGCTGTTGGTGCGTGGGCTGATTTAGGAGATGGGGGGTAGTCTGAAAACTGGCTGGATGTCTGGGCCCAGAGCATGATGTTCAGTGGGGTGAAATCTACTCAGAGGTCAGCAACTTGTGGTGTACCCCAGGGGTCAGTAGTGCATCCAGTCCTGTTTAGTGCCTTCATTAATCACCTAGATGATGGTGCAGAGTGTATTCTCAGAGTTTGCAGATGATGAAAAAAATGGGAGAAGTGTGCTGTACTGCGGAGTGATGGGTGCCGTTCAGAGGGAGCTCGACAGGCTGGAGCCGTGGGCTGCCAGGAACCTCATGCAGTTCAGCTAGGAGAAATGCAAAGTCCTGCAGCTGGACAGGAACAAGCCCAGGCACCACTGTGTGCTGGGGCCACCCAGCTGGAAAGCAGCTTGGCTTGGGCAGAAAAGGACACCAGCTTGGACCATGAGCCAGCAATGTGCACTTGTGGTATGGAAAGTTCATGGTATCCACTGCAACAATCCTGGGCTACATTAAGCAGTAGAATTGTGTGTGTGTGTGGAGAGACTGATCCTGCCCCTGCACGCAGCCCTGGTGAGGCCACACTGTGTCTGTTCTGTGCTCCTCAGCAGAAGAAAGGGATGGAGCTGCTGGAGAAAGTCCAGTGAAGGGTCACTAAGATGATTGAAGGGGCTAGAGCACATCACATAGGAGGAAAGGCTGAGAGCTTGGAAAAAAGAAGGCACAGGTGGGATGTTACTGATGTCTATAAACACTTGAAGGAAGGGTGCAAAAAGGATGGGGCCAGGCCCTTGTGGTGGTGTTCAGTGTCATGACAAGAGGCGGGGGATACCACCTGAAATACAGGAGGTTTCAGTGGAAAAAGAAGAAACTCGGGTTTTTTACCTTTTTCACCTTTTCTGAAGGTGACTGAGCATGGAAATAAGTTGCCCAGAGAGGTTGTGGAGTCCACATCCGTGGAGAAATTCAAAAGCTGTCTGTTCAAGGCAGCTGGCTCCAGGTGACCGTGCTTGAACAGGGATGTTGGAGTAGATGACCTCTGGAGATCCCTGCCAACCTCAATCTTTCTGTAATTCTTTGATCTTATTCAGCTTTTACAAAGTGTAATTGGTAAAGCTAGTGCCTGTCTTGCTGTTCTGTACCTTCCCAAATTCCTCATTTGCAAATACTAAAGCCATTGATAGAACAGCATGATTGAATGGGTTTTAAGACCTGTGAGACAATTATACGGGACAAAAAGATCTCAGAATATATTCAATAAGGTAATTAAAAGACCATCTGTCTGTCAGTATTTTTTTTCCAGTAAAGAAGAAACTCACTTTAGAGTGCCATCTTGTGTTGAAACCTCAGACTGAGACCTCCATAGAACAAAGGAGGAATTAGTAAGAAATCAACAAAATTAAATATTACAGCTATTTTTTTTAAGTTTGTACTCTGGTGCAGACATTTCCACTGTTTAATGTTTTTCCTATAAAATATGAACAGTAAAGTACCATAAAGCAATATTTGTAATTTGATGTTAATATTTAGCTGTAAAAATAAGCACAGTCTTGTAGTTCTGATACATTTCTTCCATTAGTAAGCCTACATTTTTTTAAATGTTTTTCATCCCAGAGTGCTCAGTTATCTTTTATTTACTATGAATGAAATCTTGCCCTCAGTGGGTTCTTGTTGAAGAAGTCTTGGATTTCTCTGTGCTTTGAATGCAAGTCTTAGACACCACTGCAAACACAGAAACATTGATGTCTCAGAAAGAGTACGCTGCTTAGTCCTGGGAAATTTCTTGAACAGAAAAAACATCACTGAACTGTGGAGAAAAGTGTAGGTGTACAAATATGTTTAGTCAGACCGGAGTTAAGCCAAGATGCCTGTGGAATTCCAAGATTTTTGTGGAATAACACTGTGGTCTTTCTAATCCTTACTTCACAATATAGGCTGGTTTTATCTCTTTTTATGAAAAAAGCCTTTCCAATTATGACCCTTATTTTAATAGAATAGATTTCAAAGAATTAATATTTTACTAACGCAGTAAAATGACTGCAGTATAGCTTTTCCTGTTGCCAACAACTTACCAAAGTGCATCTTGCCCATCTAGCATTCTATAATGTTTGTTTGTTCACCAATTGTTTCTATATCTGTGAAGTAATAATTTATTTTTTTAAAAGTGTGTAAGATGCAGAAAAAATCCCCAAAAAACCCAGAAAATAAAATTTGAATCAGGCAAAACAAGACCAAGCAAAACAAGTGACATTTCTTACTCAGCCACAGTCTACTCTCATCTTTCTTCAGGTCGTATCTGATTACATCTGTGGTATCTCCCATGATTTTGAGCCACGTGTTCCATGTAATACATGAATATTGAGAGACCATTCAGAGAGTTTACCTTTCAGTAAAACTAAGAGTTGGCGTGGTGGAAAGTAGGAAACGGAACAGAGATTTGAAGTTCCATTTTGTTTCCATGTCTGTTGCTTTTGTTAGGAAAAGCGGGATGGTCACTAATGGTTTCAGCTTCACCATTTGTTACATTTGCTGTACATCAGGCAATGAGCCTTCCCTGAAGCATCTCCTGTGAGATAAATAGTTCTTAGGTGTGTCAGTCACGTTACAGCCTCATTGGTGTCTGTGTGATATCCCCCAGGATGCTGGAAAGCTCTGAGCACAGCTGCAGCCCACATTAGAAAGTTGCTAGATCGATACAGACTCTGAAAGTTTAGCTTTTTCAGATTGAAAGAATGTCTAGAAGATACTTTAGGTAGTGTATTAGTCCAGGAACCAGCATATGTCATAGTGTGTAGGTGGTTTGTGTGTCTGCCAGTCTCAGTCACTGCAGAATGAAGTGACATTTGCATTGTAACACACGGGAACTCTGTGCTTTTTTCACCAGAGCAGCAGTTGGGTGGGAGCTACTGATCATGCAAAGAATGGGGGTGGCTAAAGGAAAAGTCTGAAAACTTCAAACATTCAGAAGATGCTTTCTGGTTGTGTCATTACCTTCTGCCGCCAAGCATTTGCAGTCTCAGGTTAACTGCCCATGTCTTATTTTTTTCTGGATTTTCCCCACTGGAATAATGGTCCTCCTAATAGTTTTTCAGCACCAGTGATCTTCACTTAGCTAATAGTTTGGTGAAAACTAATGGCTTTATGTTAATTTTCTATTTTCAAGAGAAAAAATAAAGTCTGCATGAGACCCTGGTAGTTGGTGTTGCTGAGGGGAATTACAGTTACCTTCTTCAGGAAGTGAACAACAAAGTCCCCCAGCCATTCAGCTCTTGTGTCCTCAAGGTGGTGGTTCTGTGAAACTGTGCGCCTCGGGTGAAATTCATATTCAGAAATACACACTTAAGTGTCTAAGCCCTATTTTCTCATGTGTTTTCCCTTTGAAAACAATGGAAAATAGTAGTCTAAGACTGGGTGGTTAATCATTTGTACATTTGTGGATGTGAATTCCACATCAGTAAGAACGTATCTAAATTTCACATACAGACACAAAAATTCTTAGAAAGTTCAGCTTGTTGAATATTACGTATACATGAACCAAAGTAAGAGTATCCAAAGATGACATGGGAACAACATAGCTTTTATAAATGTGTTGGTGGTGGTGTTCTTGTTTGTTTTGCGTGGCTGGGGCATTTCTCATATTTATGGTCTGAAGCCAGAATAATACTGTTCCTGTCCCAAGGGCTCACATCCTGTGACAAGAGAAGAGTGGACACCACAAAGGGAAACACACTATCAATGTGCAAAACATGAGCAGCAGACTAAGAGCAGCCTTGAATCCCAGTTTCCCCATAAAGCTTGTGGTTTTCTTTAAACTCTGCCTTCTAGAATTGGTTTATTAACTTAGTTTTCATATGCTTTCATTGGTTCTAGCAGGCAGAATTGCAGGCGAAACAAAAATAAGGAAATGTAAAACTGAATAGGTAAGTCACAGTGTGTGACAAACAAGAGCCCCTCAAACATTTGCTGCCTAATTCCAAGCTAATGTTTTCATTGTGTAGGGATTTACACAACTTAAATGGTTGAGCTTAAGTAGTGACTGGAGTAGAGGACACAGAAATGGCCATACCAACATCTCTTGGAATACACTAAATAAAACTAACACTGCTAACAGTTGTGGGAAGTTTAAGTTAAAAACATCTGATTTTGTTAAATTGAGACAAATTTCAGAAACAGTATTCAAAAGTGCTTTTTAAATTGCTGTAGTGTGGGTTAAAAGGCATCCAGGCTAGATATATGAAGACAGACTCTTGAAATGTCCCTCTAGCTGAAGGGTCTGGATTAGATTCCCCATAGTACTGTATTGACAAAATATATGGGGGACAGTTTCATGAAATACGTAAAATGAGAAGAATTGTATAGACCCTAAAAGAAGTGTCTGTTCCGCTTCAGGGCTGAAATTCTGCTGTCTTGCTTTTCCTCATTAGAGTTCTCTAGTGTCAGCCTGAGACCAAAAAAAAGGGTCTTTCAAATGTTGAGCATAAGTGCAATGACTGTTTTCCTGAATTCCCTCTTCCAGATGCTCAGACACTTCTGGGATCATAACAGAGGGGCAGGAAAAAGAGTAAAGGGGACAAATCATGTGTTCCCTTTGCCATCGTTAAGTCTCAGGATAGCTTACTTTGCTGAGACTGTAAACAGAATATCAAAAATAAGTATTTTCTTACAAGTTTTCTTCCTGGCAAATTTAGATTGCTCTGCTATTCCAGAGTTATTCCTTGCTCCGAAATAAAGGAAGTCTGTGTATACTGTTGATTATGATAGTTAAAGTGGTAGTGCTGACATGCTTCCCCAACTGAAAAAATTATTTAACCATCTTCTAAATGTGGAAAACCCAAGAATAATGGCAATAATAGATACCTCTTGTCCAGCTTGCCATGGCAAAACAAATTTGATCATGTTTGGCTTCATCTGCTGCCTAATGCAATGTAACATGGCAGATAAACTAAATCAAATGGGTGACACTATTAGACTTGAAAGATGATAGCTTTTGTAAAGCAAATGAAGTGAGACTGTATCAATCCAGAAGATTTCAGATGTTTATTCAGGTCTTGAATCTTAGAAGCCCAGCAAATGAATGTTTTAAGTGCTGCAAAACGAGTGACTACAAGTACAGCAGTATGCTTATTACTGGTAAAGCTGTTGCCTGAAACAGAATTCAGCTAAATTTTAGGGGATTTTTTGTGTGGTTAATTAATTTTTTCATTTCTGCAAGTGCTTTGTAGAGGCAGTGGCTTGAACTTCAAAGCGTACTACTACAAATGCTTTAGTAATTGTTGTGATTGCTAGACGCAGAACTTTCAGTTACAAAAGTTCAGTATTGCAAAGATAAGTTTAAGTTTCAGTGAGCTAGGATTTAATACTATGCATTCACATAAATAGTATCCAGGAAGTGTTTTTTATTGTTTTCAACATTGTCATAAAAGGTTATGTTTATTGGGTAGTTTTGAGGAAGGTTTTAGTTTGTATTTCTTTCAACTATTTGTTCATTTTGAATGCTTATAACAATTCATTGTGTGTTATTACTTGAGCCTTTAAAAAGTTGGTTCGCTAGTTATTGTTCAGTAAATAAGATGGAGTTGCTGTGAGGGTTGTAAACAGTTAGGAAGTCCATGAAGACATTCCTATTTTCTTCACCTAAAGCTGTGTTCCTTTTTGTTTCTGTTTTGTTTGCTTTATGAAAGCAAAATGTTCAGTTCTCACTCAATATGTAGTTTAGATAAAGCTTTTTTATTTGTGATGACATTGTGAATTATTTTTTTAATAGGCAAAACCTGGTTCAAAAGCAAGGGGCTTTTATTATTTGTTTAATACCTGAAAAAAGAATGGAAGTACCTTTATTGCTTAAAATAAGCACCTTTCAAAATAACAGTGTTTATGCTGTAAAACTATAATGAATTTTCTTAGAGTTTACCAATAATTTGTTAAATTGTCAAAAATTAAAAATAGCCTCTTCAAGAAATTTGTCTTCCAGATCAGATTTTTATGTGTGTTCTGAACAACAGTGAAAGAAGCTATGAAGAATAAACCTGCTTCCATTAGCTTCTGGATTTGTTCTCCATTAAGTTTAATTATGTAGGAAATTTTCAGATAGATAGTCTTAAGAACATTGGGGTACTATGCCTGTAATTTTGGTTTTGTAACTGTGCTGGGATTTCTTTTAAATTTAGCCTCTCTGAGTACTTAGGAGTTTTAGAGTTCTGCATACTTGATCTTCAGGTTATTAAAATGTTTCTCTAATGTATCTTCCTCAGTAATTGATATGTATTAATTAATTAAAATTAATGTTGCAGTTAAAATATGAAGAATTAGCATTAATTGTGTGTGGGTTTTGTTGTAGGTATGACATGCTAAAAGCAAGAACTCAAAAGTAGAACAAAAACAAAATTAACTTTCTTTCTTTGTATAGCCCACTGTTTGTGAACGGGAGCTCTGTGTATTTGCTTTCCAAACATTAGGAGTGATGAACGAAGCTGCAGATGAAATTGCAACTGGAGCACAGGTATGATTATGTAATGTTCAATATGTGTTGGTTTTCTGTAGTTTACTCAGTCTTCTCAGTCTCTTCCAGTATGTATTTTGACTTGTATTACCATATGAGTACTGTTTGGTAAGTGTTATTTATTTGTCCTCTGTTGTAGCTGTAAATGCACTGGTTTATGCGTGATGTATTCAAACAGTACTAATGAGGTGTTTCCATTGTTTTGCTTCCATGTAATTAGAGTAACTGTGTTTTTGTGTCCTGTTGTATTCAATTAGGTCACCTGGGTTGTTAATAAAGGCAGCCATTGTAATTTGGAGATAATTCACATTTATTTTCACCTAATGAGCCATTACTACCCTCATGCAATTAGTAAGTTACTTCCTGTTCATGGTCTTGGGATGCAGGGATCCACTGAGCATCTGTTGTTTTGTTCATCAAATAGCAGTGGGAAAGTCCTTACTGATACTGCTACATAGGGTTCTTTCTTCTTCTCAAGGATCAGGAATTTGATGTAAGTGTGCTTCCTGACTCTAAATTCAGTTATTGATGTAGTTATAACCCTGTTATTGTTTTCTTAAAGTATTTTAAATTATGCTTCCAAATCACTAACCTAACGTTTCATTAAAAACAGAAGTTAAAGGATCTTATGTTTAAGGTCCCCTTAAGACCTTATGTTAAAAGTTTTCACATCTTAAGGAAAAGTGCACTTGTCTCAAATTTTCTGGTTACTGTACTTCTACATAGTAATCAACATGGATTTTTTAGAAGAGCAAACCTTCAGTTTTTTTAGCTTTAACTAGCACTAGTGAGTCTAGCCACTGGAAGTAAACTATTCAGGTAGATGCCTAAATACAGCTATGAGCATATCCTCAAAGGAAGAAAGTTGCAACAGTGTACACCAGCTTCCTTACTGAGAGTATGACTGTGGAATCGGAACAGCAGCTCTTCATCTGATGTCTGAAGACCATTGGAGGGCTGTGTTTGCTACATCTAGAAACCAGCCATTGGGATGACAGTTCAGGCTTGTAAGAAATGGAAAGAGGTGTGCAGATGAAACCCCACCTCTTCCTCAGCCTGAAGTCCTGTGAGAATTTTATTTTTTTAATTCAGGCACTTACGTGTTACATGTACATTTAGAATCGTGGAGTCACAGAGTAGTTTGAGTTGGAAGGGACCTGTGTAAGTCATGTAGTCCTACACCCTGCCATGAGCCAGGACAACTTCAACTAGATCAAGTTGCTCAGAGCCCTGTCTGACTTGACCTTGAATGTTTCCAAGGATGGGGCATCTACCATGTGCTGGTGTTTCACCACTTTCACTGTAAAAATCATCTTCTTTATATCTAGCCTATATCTCCCTCCTTTAGTTTAAAACCTTTACCCCAGTCCTATCACTGCAGGTCCTGCTAGAAAGATTTTCCCCATCTTACTGTCCCTCTTTAAGTACTCAAAGGCTGCAATAAGGTCTCTCAAAAACCTTCTCATTTACAGGCTGAAGAATCCCAGCTGTCTCAGCCTGTCTTCATCAGGAAGGCATTCCAGCCTTCTGATCATGTTTGTGGCCCTCCTCTGGACTTGCTTCAACAGGTGTAGGTCTTTCTTATGTTGGGGATCTCAGAGCTGGACACAGTGCTCAGGGGTGCTCTCATGAGGGCAGAGGGGCAGAATCCCCTCCCTCCCCTGCTGCCCACGGGGATCTGGATGCAGCCCAGGACACGTTTGGCTCTCTGGCCTGTGAGTGCCATGGCTGGGGCATGTCCAGCCTCTCACCCACAGCACCCCCAAGTCCTGCTGGGCAGGGCTGCTCTTGGTCTGTTCATGCCCAGCCTGTGCTGGTACCAGTGGTTACCATGACCCAGGTGCAGCACTTTACATTTGGCTTTGTTGAACCTCTCGAGATTCCCATGGGCCCACTTCTCCAGCTTGTCCAGGTCCCTCTGGATGGCATCCCCTCCTTCAGGCACATCAGCTGCACCACTCAGCTTGTGTAATCTGCAAATAAACTGAGAGAGCACTTGATCTCACTCTCTATGTCATTAAATAGCGCTGGTCCCAGTATTGCCCCCTAAGGAACGCCACTCATCACCAGTGTCCATCAAGACACTGAGACATTGACCTCTACCATCTGGATGCAGCCATCCAACCAATTCCTTATCCACAGAACTGTCCATCTATCTAATTCATATCTCTCCGATTTAGAGAGAAAGATTGTTGGAGGGGGCTGTTTTAAAGACCTTACAGAACATAAATGACATCTGGAGCCCTTCCGTCATCCACCAGTATGGTCACTCCCCCACAGAAGGTCACTGGGTTGGTCAGGCAGGACTTGCCCTCAGTGAAGCTGTGCTAGCTGTCCCGAATCACCTCCCTGTCCTCCATGTGCCTTAGCACAGCTTCTTGGGGGTCTGTTCCATGGTCTTCCCAGGCACAGAGGTGAGGCTGACAGGTTGGTAGTTTCCAGGGCCCTCCTTTCTACCCCTTTTTAAAATGGGTGCAGTGTCTCCCTTTTTCCAGTCATCTGTGACTTCACCTGACTGCCAGGCCGTTTGAGTTAGCATGGAGAGTAGCTTGGCAGCTCTATCATCCAGTTCCCTCAGGATTCTGGGATGCATCTTATCAAGTCCCACAGACCTCTCTATGTTCACATTCCTCAGGGGCTCTCAAGTCCAGTCTTCACTGACAGTGGGAAGCACTTTGCTTCCCTACTTTGTGCCTTGAGCTTCATTCACTCGAGAGGTGTGTAAAGGGGAGACTGCCAGTGAAGACAGGCAAAGAGCTGTCAAGTTCCTCAGCCTTCTCGTTGTCTGCTGTTACCATTTTGCCAGTCGTGTTCAGAGGGGGATGCACTTTCCTTGACCTTCCCTTTCTGGCTCACATGCTTTCAGAAGCCTTTCTATTATTCTTCGCATCTCTTGTCAAGTTCATCTCCAGTTGCACCTTGGCCTCCCTCACCCCATCCTGACACAGGCGGGCAATATCCTTATATTCTTCCCAGAATATCTATCCCTGCATCCACTGCTTGTGCATTTCCTTCTTCCCTCTTAGTCTTACCAGCAGGTCTGAAGTCATCCATGCCAACATCTTGTCTTCCTTTCCTGATTTCCTGCGCATGGGGATTGAGAGCTCTTGCACTCTACAGAAGGCATCCTTAAAGGTCTGCCAGCTCTGATCTGTTCCCTCGTCCCTGAAAGCAGTTTTGCAGGGGGTCCTATTGAATAACTCCTTGAACAGCTGGAAGATCACTTTCCTAAAATTAGGAAAGAATTAGGTATAAGCTTTTTTAAGTAGAGCTAACTAAGTAGAGGAGAGGTGGCCCTGGTTAGCTCTCACTCAGTGTTTTATGTAGGTATCACTGTTGCAGGCGTATGCAGAGCTTGCTCTAGATCTGTGGAGTACCTCTACATTTACAGAGCTTTGCTGTAGAGTTCTGAAGTGATTACAACCTTAGGAGTGCTTTAAAGAGGTGAGGGGTTTTGGCTATTGTCCCATTGGGGACAACATTTATTATCATTTATTATTTAGGTGGCTAAATTCTGCTACGTTTCACTTTAGTGATAGCATTGCAGCCAGCTCAGTATATTGGATCTGGCTTAGCCTCTCATTCCTGTTTGCAGAAACAATTTGTCAGTTCTAGAGTTTGATCCACCTGAGCTCTTTCTGTCGTTAGTTTAGGACAGTGTGAATCACGGCATAGACTGTCAGCACAGTGGTTATTTCTCCAACAGCCTAGCAAGCTTGGGCTGACTAGTAGGAGGTAGGCGTTCACATTTTATCTGATTAATCCTCCTCCAAATCATTTTGTCTAGTGAAGAAGCCTAAATAGAGGTTCCCATCATTAGAAATCACATCCTGTTTCCTTCTGTGCTTTCAGCTAGTTTCCTAAGGTGTACAACCCTACTTTGCCACTCCAAATAATCTGATGGCTTCTCCTTAATAATAAGTGATTGTACTTTCTAAAACTTTCCAGCCTTAACTCAAGTTGCCTTTTATTAGTCATGTAGTCAAAATGCCTGAAAATTAGATGTCTGATTTCTTGATAGTTCATACTCCTTGTAAAGTCTCTTGAGAGTGAGAGGCACTGTCTGAGGGACTGATGTCGTAAGAGGAATTGTCATCACCACATGTTGTCTTGTCCTTCATGAAACTATTTTAATCCTTACTTACTTACTTCTGTACCTCCAATTAAGGAGGAGGAGTTCACACTCAGTTTCAAGGACATCTGCTAGACCCACAGCACTTCCTATTCCCAAGAAATGCATATGCAAGGCTGTATTATAAGGTTTCTATTAGATTTACCTCAAAGTTTAAGTTGTTTTGCATTGCATCAACCCAAAACAATGAAATCAGAGGAAATCAGGTGTAAAAAAAAAGGAGAGTTGGAAACAATCTAGGAGTCAAGAGTTTGTTTAAAGGAGGGCTTGGGGATTGTATTCTGAGTAGAACTCTGCCAGTTTTAAGGCAGTATTCCATCATGCAAATCATGAAGCAAGACAACTTTGAGTCTCTGCATTAAGAGATCTGGGGACTCAAACAGCTCTTCCCTAGTAGTGTTTTGTGACTTCAGACTAAGAAGAGCTTCTCAGAATGAGGGTGAATGCTCAATTTCACGGTAATACATTTACACAGGGGTAGGTCTGCTGCCTGATCTGGTTGCTGGTCTCCTTTGTAAATGCTAGTGCACATGCCCTATTTTGAAACATTCATCACGCATACAGATAGTATATAAACTGGAAAGTAACCGGGGAACCAATGAGGAAGGGATCATTATTTAAGTAATTTCATTTTGCAATATGTGTGAGATATTTAGTAACTGGAACTAACAGAATATATTAAAACTGATGGAGAAAATTGTCCATTCATGCTGAAGGAACAGAGGAGGAAAATGGCAACTATATGAGTCACCACAGCACAGTTCTTTTTCCCTTTCATCATTGTTCTTATTTTCATTCTGCGTCTCTAAAGGACCATAATTTTTTTCCATCCAAATGATCAGATACAATGGCAAATGTATAAAATCTTCTAGAAGAGTGCAAGCTGTGAGATGAGATCTGATCTGTGTGGAGTTGTGGGAGGAACCAGGGCTATCTACTAACTACAGCTTGTCTCAGCTTTTTCTTTCTTTTATGGAAAAGTCTATTTTCACACGGGAATGTTTTCAGAAGCACAGAAAAAACAGGGGGAAATGAGTTAATCTGCAGATACTTTTTAATGTAGCAATTTTGAATTTCATTATGAGATGGATTTATATTTCACAGCTGCAAGAAAGCTGCATTCTCTCATGTTTGTTATTGCTGTATTCTATTTTTAACCTCTGAATTACGTATTTTGAAACAATTACACGGGAATCTGTGTCTCAGTGGTGTATGTGCTTATGTACACACACATGAATGCATATCTGTGTGCACATTACATGCACAATCCTGTGCAAAAATAATGAAAATCTTAGATATTCAAAGAAGTGTTGGAATTTTGTACAACAGGATGAAAAGAAGAAGATCCCCCAGTGTGAGCTGTGCAAATGACTGTTAAATCATTGCAGTATTCTGGCCTTAGCAAAAGCAATGTTTTCAAGTGTTTCTGTGATTACAGTCTTCAGGAGAAGAGCAGAAAGTGTTACAAATTTGACAGACCGTTCTTTGTTCTTGAGCAACATTTTTACTGGCATGTCTATACAGAGATACACAGAACCAGCACAACCTCATTTCCATAGTGAATAAATTTTAAAGGATTTAACACATGCGCACAAGAAAAAGCAGAACTTCAAGCAATGTATTTGATATTATAATACTTCTAGTACCAGATAATGGTCCTTCTTACATGCACCTGGAATAATATGCCATGGCTGAACCCAAACCCTGTTGAGGTCAATGGAAAAAAATTAGTCCTAAACTATCTCCTGTGGATAACAGGGTTTGGGCAGTATAGGTAACAATGAAATATGATGTATCTATAATGTGTAAAAAAAAGCAGACTGGAAGATACAATATAAAAGTACATATTTTGAATAAAGTTTTTGAATATGTCTTTCTTTATCCCCAGGTGGTTGATCTGTTAGTATCCATGTGTCGGTCTGCATTAGAGTCACCTAGGAAAGTTGTCATTTTTGAGCCATATCCTTCTGTAGTTGATCCTAATGATCCTCAGATGCTGGCCTTTAACCCCAGGGTAAGTAGTTACCTTTAATTATGTCATTGCTTGGTTTTAGTCATACATGAGATTTCAAAGCGAAAACTTCTTATGGAGGAGTCTCCTTTATTATGAGATGCAGCTCTAGAATATAACAGAAGCGTGACTGTTTTCAAAACTTTGTGGCTTTTATTAGTTGTCTCTGAAAAGGTACTTGAATATAAACTTGTCCTGGTTCTGGCCAGGACAGGGTTAATTTTTACAGTAGCCAGAATGGGGCATGGGTGAGACCAGGAGATTATTCTATACCTCACGTGAGTGCTGGGAACAGGGGGAAGGCAGTCTCTGTCAGGGAAAAGGGTTCCCCTTTTGCTTGGCAGAGGGAGCAGTTGGATATTGTTTGTTGCTGGTTTTCTTATCTCATTGCTGTTTCCAGCTGATTGTTCTTACCTTGACCCTTGATCTTTATCTTTGTGCCTCCCAAATCTCTTTTCCATCCCAGCAGGCGCAAAGGGGAAGGAGGAGGGGGAAGGGGACAGTGAGCAGTGCTTGGTTTCAGTGGGAACACTAAACTGGAGAATACCATCCCTAAACCATGACGAAACTGTAGGTTATGTTAAAGCCAAGAAACTTTTCTAAGAGATAAATTCTAGATGCAAAATTTTGTAATATAAGTGTCTTTCACTCTTTTTGCACGTTGCATGCAAAAAGAAAGATGGCTTCTGAGAGATGTGGGTCATGTAAGCCAGGGGATTTCCAGTCCGTCTTTTCATTCTTAGAAGTGTCATTGCTATCATCTCATTTTCTCACTGCAAGCAGTCATTTCCTTATATGTAATTTTATCAGATGTTGACAGTCGAGTTTTGTACAAGCATCAGTTTTGAAGTAAAGAACTGTGCTTGCATTACCTGCTCCTTGGGCTCCCAATGCTGCCTTTCAGGAAAGCCCTCAAGCTGTGAATATTCCATCTCCCTTAAGCCATCCCCCCAAAGGCATAGATGAGAACTTGGCATGTCCTGCACTGGGACGCATTTCACCCTTTCTGAACAAACACCAGCTAGCAGGAGTTCTTTCTCAGGGGAGGCTGAGGTGTTCCGTAGTGTGTTGGCAAGACCTGGAGATGGGGAACAGTGGAGCTTCTGGGGTTGACGCGTCATGTGGAGTGGATGAAGCACAGACAGTTAAGCCTGTTCACTCAGTACAGGTGGAGCTGTCTGGTGGTGGTTCCCAAGAAGTAGGTCAGCAAAGATCAGGATCAGGCAGAGGGACCACTGAAGGACCTGTGAAGTTTTATACAGCTGTTAGCAAAGGAAACATGTCTGTTTATACTCATTTCATTTAAAATCTGTTTGGGTCACTGCATTATTTATCTCAAGAGCATGTTGTCCAAATAACTGTGTTTAGTTCCAAATGTTTGTTTAAAAATGAGCTGATTTTTGGAATGTTTTGGACATCCCAGTGAAATTCAAAGAAAAAAGATCATAACAGTATTTTTTCAAGGAATTTTTCTGGACAATGAATGAGAGTCGGTGTACAAGGTGGAAGAAAGCTAATGGTTAGAAATGTTTGAAAGAATTGATTTGCCCAACATTTCTCCTAGCTTTGGTTTTATACACACTCAAAGAATACAGTTTTTTGTGGAGCCAAAGACTAACATTCTTTGAACTTATTTGTGTATTTTATACTACATCAGAAGAAGAACTACGACCGAGTCATGAAAGCATTGGACAGTATCACTTCCATCAGAGAGATGACACAGGTGAATTTAAAAGTACTTACCTAACTTAATCACTGTTTCTAGAACTTGAAAGATGTTTATATTGCCTGCCTGTGACAGGTTGGGAAGTCAATAGTATCATCTCTTTCCTATATAACTGTAATAATATTAAAATGTTTATTCAAAATAACAAACCTAGAGTGTCCATAATGGCAGTTAAATAAAAGTAATGAAGTAGAACTCAGATCTTTTGAAGTTTAACTAAGAGATAATAACAGCAGAGTGGGACATCATAATGAGGTAATCACCAACTGCTGCATTTCTGGAAATATCAAAGCCAGAGACCTTTACTTCCAGAGCAGAAGAAATTGATTTTGTGTCAGTGTTCTGAATGATATTCAGAATGACATGATATTTATTTCTATTATAGCAAAACTCTCAATCAACTAAGTATAGATGGGGACTTAGAAGGTTGGGTCTCTTGGGTTTACTCTCATATTATTTCTCATGGCATATCTGATGGTCATATTTCTGGTTATTGTTACACTCCTTTCCCAAACAACCTGGCTGATTATAATTGGTTGTTTCAATCTCTTCCATGTATCTTGCTTTTCCAAGTGCAATATAAATGTATCCTCACAACAGTTTTCAAATCTTGCTCTGTGTGTATTCACAAAATACTGTGGGATTCTTGAATGAAGCATGTATGGAGAGGAATAAAATACATTGAAAACCAAAATGCACATTTTTTTGTTAATTTGTGTAACATCTTGTAAAAATTGAAAAAAACTGTGTGTTTCTATGATTTCTTATCATGTCTTTTAAAAATTAAAGGTAATTACTATTTTGGGGTTTTTTAATGTTAAAATAATTCTTGGACTAATGAGTTTTAAAGAGGTGCTTCGCACTGTGATTGAAATCAGGAAAGGTTTTCAAAGAAATTATAATATGACATGGTATTTATACCTTGAAACTGTTAAAAGTACCGAAGTGGATTATTTTGGGTTTCTTTGAGAGACTTAATTTTGTGAAGTTCCAGTCCAGTTTCTTAATCAAGAGCCAAACAAAAAAAAGATGTCTTCTGCTGTTCTCCCTGAGATCACCAATGTTTGCTATAATATAGTCATTTTGATGCTAATTATATACTTACTATTTTACTCCAGGGAAAGTAATTGCTATATTAATTCTTGTTGTCAAAACACATTTATAACTCTACTATGTTGCATATCAGTAAAATTGTGATTTAAACCTATTAATGAGTCCCATGTATTCATTTTAATAGATGAAATCATGGGCAATGTAAGATACAAAATTCAACTTATAAATAACACAATTACTCTTTTCTAGGCACCCTACTTGGAAATAAAGAAGCAGATGGATAAGCAAGACCCTCTTGCACATCCTCTTCTACAATGGTATAAAGATTCACATGAGATAATAATTAAGTACCATTTGTAATGAATAATCACTTGACCAGTGTAATTTGGTGTAAGGTCACCCTAATAATTAATGTTGATATTTTCAACTGCAGCTGTTCTGGACTGTTTCTGGACCTTATCTGGGTCCTGGGTCCTCTGATCTCATTTTCTAGTTAAGGTTTGGCCTACTTCCATCTGATACGTTTAAAGGCCTGCAGCAGGGTGCTTTGTGGTGGCCATTCATAACACGTTTTTAAGAAGTTCCGTTTGGTTACCATGTCTAATACATCTGTTTCTTGTTTTAGGGTTATTTCTAGTAACAGATCACATATTGTGAAGCTACCAGTGAATAGGGTAAGTGTCTGTGGATTCTCTATTCTTTTCTGATTTTTTATGGTTTGCGTTAGCATTTTAGGTGGGAGTTTACTAGCAAAACGTAGGTGTCTGCATTCAAACTGATTGTGTGGACTCCTTTAATAGACAAGGCAGTTTCAGGTCACAATTTTTAGAATCATGTGAATATCTAAAATAGGTCAAGGGAATAATGTTCATAAAAAGCGTATTTGACGTGAGTAGCTCAAATACAGGTGTCTACCTTGTAGTCATCTGAGATTAGGTGAGAAAAACATCACATTTTAGTTTGTTACCATATAGAATATTAGATGCAGAATTGCACAGAAAGCAGTGCACACAAACACGATGTACCAGGAGATCCACTTATAAGTAATCCTGATTAAGGGCATAGTAATCTGCAGCCTTCCAAATAACCTTAATGCAAAGCTAGCTCTGATCAGAATACCATGATGAAATTGTTCAGTTTAATTTCTAGAGCCATTTTAAACTAAAATCTATTTTCAAAAATTTTCATATGTTTTGTAAACTGAAAGACATTTTTACTATTTGATTTCAGCTGGAAACTGTGGAAGTGAGACCAGTGTCAACCTAGTTCATGTAGTTATTTAAGATGCAGTAATGTATTGTGTGGAAAAGCACGATAACTTAAGGATTGTCATCAGGGAAATACAATACTTTCATATTAATCAACTTCTCTTCACGTGTGCACTCTTACATTTTACAGCAACTGAAGTTTATGCACACTCCCCACCAGTTCCTTCTTCTCAGCAGTCCACCAGCCAAAGAATCCAATTTCCGAGCTGCTAAAAATCTCTATGGGAGTACCTTTGCATTTCAGTGAGTACATATATTCGTAGTAACCAAAGGTTATTGAAATGCCGTGTTCTTTTTTGGTTCTGGCATTTGAGGTTTGCAGCTGTGAATCTAGTGTTTTAAAGGATTTCTGATGTCATTTTGCATTTTACACTGTGAATTTTACTGCTTTCTTGTTTATTTTGTTCAGTGGTTCACACATTGAAAATTGGCATTCCATCCTGAGGAACGGCTTAGTTGTTGCTTCCAATACAAGGCTGCAGGTAAATAGACAAAGCAGACTTTAGCTAACCCTGTGCATGCTTGGTTACATACTAGCTTTGGCAAGTTTTCAAGGGGTTTCATATGGTAGCCATATAGGTGGAAAAATGGATGATTTCAAATACCACCTTGTTTCCTGGAAAAAGTACTTTTCTGATGCAATTAAGATGAAGTAATATGTCTTCTGAAATGTCTAGAAAATCGCTTTGCTGGGATCAGTGTTTCAGTTCTACATTGCAGAGCAGCACCTCCAGGAGGCTTTGCTCGGTACTGCTTAAAAGCAGTCGCAAGTGAAAGTTAGAGCTGCCTAAACTGTCTCTGCGTCACAGGATCCAGAAACATGCTAGATTTACAGGAAGGGGGTTTGCAGCACTTTCTCTGCTCCTCTGGTTTCTTTGGGAATGGAAGCATGGGTGTGCTGGCCACGAGGGATTTATTGCAAACTTCTCAGACTGAACCATCACTATTGCAGAGCAAAGTAGGCAGACTTTTACAGAGCAACTGGGGAGCTCTACTGCAGTGTTTTAGCACTGTGGTTTTGACAGCTCTCCCCAGAGCTGAGCCCATGTACCTTGGAAGAGGATCCCAGGGTGTATTTGGTCACATACAGAAGCACTCTTTGTAGGCGTCCTCCATAGTAATATTAGAATTAAAAACAGAAACCACAATTTTATATATAAACCATAAGTAAAATTTTGTTTGGGAATCTGGACATAGTCTCCAGGATATATATGTATATATTTTAGTTTCATACTCAGGGCATCATTTTTTAAAAGACTTCTTTGAACACTGTTAATTACCTGGCAATAAATTAGTATGGTGGGCAGATGCATTATGACCTGTCCCTGTAATTATTATCTTTTGTCTGGGTAACCAAATTAATGCTAAATAATCACTCTGCTCTTTTTTAGCTCCATGGTGCAATGTTTGGAAGTGGAATCTACCTTAGTCCATTGTCAAGCATATCATTTGGTTACTCAGGTGATATTTATAAATCACTCTAAAGCTGGAGGGGTGTATCTCACTCTACTGCTTTTCTTACTGTTTAAAACACTGTATTCAGTTTTATTTTTGTCAACCGTGATGTAATTTATTCAAAAAAGAGAAAATATATTTTTTATATAAATAATAAGAAATTAGAAAATTCCCTTGTTAAATACTGTCCTTATTGTTCAAGATGCTTAGAATTCTTAAACTGCTTTTGGAAGTAAATGTTACCTAATACTGAATGCTATGTGTAGTAGAGCAGGTCTTGATGATTCAGCTGAAATCCAGCTTTGTGATTTTTGTCAATACCTGCCTAAGTCCATCTAACTTCACCTATGAATTCATGGTCTTTTATGACCTGATCTGACAAAACAAGTATTCATCAATAGACTTGTTCAATCCTGTATATTTAAGAATATTCCCAAGTATCACCATGTCAGGATTACATAGAAAGTGCAGTTCAGTGTGTTTATTTTACCCTGAGGACGAGAAGGAACATAATTTCTCCCACTAGTGAATCCTAAAGTGAGTTGTGCAGAGTTTTCCGTATAGGACTTAAATCATGAACAGAAGCATAATATAAACAAGACACACAAATGTGTATATTGAGAAATTAAAGGGATTTTAAAATATGGTGACTTTCTCCTTTAGGTATGTGGTATTTACCGTTTCCTCACATTTGAAAGTGCAGGTATATAGTTTAATGTGTGTTTGTGTGCATGTAGATAATTCTGAGAGTTTTAGTTACGCTTTCTGGTACTCAGTGTTTCTAGGCCACAGTTTAGGAGCTCAACCTTTTGAGCTACTATTTGTGGAACTTCAACATCAACCATCTCTAGATGCACTTTTAGCTTTTCAAAGATTACATGAGTATGAAAGCTTCTTAGGACTCACTAAAAGTGCTGGTTGAAGTATCATTATGTAACAAAACGGCTTTCTTTTTGGACAATACTGCTTTGTCAACTTCAATGTGTTTTTGCTCCTCTCTCTGCCTGTTGTGGCCCTTTCCATCCTGTCTCCTCCAGAAAGGAGGCTTGTGTTCCACTGAAGTGTGTAATCTTTGATGCCATTAAAAACCACAGAAGAGTTCTACACATCCTGTTCCTTCAAAGAGTTAGACTTCCCCATAATTCAGTCTGTATTTGCAAAGTGCCAAGAAATGGAAGTGTTCAAAGTCAGGTTAGATGGGGCTTAGAGCAACCAGGTCTAGCAGAAGGTGTGTTTACACCATGGCAGTGGGGTTGGAACAAGATGATCTTTAAGGTCCCTTCCAACCCAAACCATTTCATGATTCTATGAAATACAGGATGCTGGAAATGCAAGGAAGCCCATAGTATCATACAACACAGGAATTTTATATAAAACAACATGAGGGATATGAATGAGATCTAGGGTGCAAATGTAGATGTTTCAGTTTCTCAGCTGGAAATTGGATCAAATGTGACTGACAAATAATTTAGTATTTTTTGTGTAGATAAAGGGATCAAACCATGGTAGATTTTAAAACTTAAATTGTCTACTCATAAAAATTAATTAAGACTTTTAATAAAAGTCCATGAAGTCCCTAAGATGAATATCTGAAGTTCTTTCTCTTGTGATTTTTGCTGTCCCACCCACAGTAAATCAGACTTCTGCTTCAGCGTGAGTAGGGTCAAGTAGAGTCAGGACATGCTGACCTATAACCCTGTTAAGCCGCTACATAAGAACATTCCTGATCTGAATGCAGTGGCATTTAAGCTCAGGTTTATCTGCTTTTGCACCTACTTAACGCTAATTTGACTTTGCTAAAGTCTTTGCAATATGTGCAGAGGTACCTGTATTTTACAGGATTTTATATTGTGATACTCTGTGACAGAGTTAACTAGCTTTTTGAGTGCCGTGCAAAGGACTGTGATTCCCACTGTGCTACCTCTTCCATTCTCGTACTTAACTCTGCTTTTTATTATATTTATAGGCCAGGGTATCTTACATGATTTTAATATTCCTAGGGATGAACAAGAAGCAGCAGAAGGTGTCAGCTAAAGATGAACCAGCTTCAAGCAGTAAGGGCAGTAATACATCACAGGTGTGGTACATCAACTGTCTCTGGAAGATTTGTGGGTTTTATTAGTGGGAACTTAGTAGCTGAAAGAGAGGTAATATTATTCACTTTGTGCAAGTTACCAGTTTTATTGCATTGAATGAAATCAACAACTTCAGAGACTGCAAATATTAAATACAGCCCAACTACTTCAGTAAAAATTTAAGGAGCATATTGCAAATCTTGTGCTGTTCTTTTCCAAGTAGAGTAATTTAGGAAGAGAATGAAAATGAAATAGAGGTTGCATTATGATCTGTAGCAAGCCCTTGCCTTCTGAGTTTTAGACTTCCAGAAAAATGATGCAAAATAAATCGAGAGTGGTTATTCCTGGGAAATGAGCAGCATTTAATTCACAGCAAGTTATTTTTTATTTTTCATGATATTTACATGTTGAACCATTGAAATTCTGCTATATCTAAAGCAAATGCACAGCATCTATGCATAGGGCTAAATTTCGAGAAAGATATCTTAATGTCTGTCTCCATGATTGATACATAGAAAATTACAGAATAATCTGGCTTTGAAGATAGATTGGCGTGTCCCAGCAGAAGCTCTCAGAAGTAGGAAGGCCAATAAAATATCTGGATAGTGACCAAGGAATTGGAGACTAAATTCACCTTTCTTTTTTTTTTCTGATACCAATTTGTTTATTGATAACACTGATATTTCTGATAATATTTTTGATTCTGTAATAATTAGGAATTTTAGATACTATTTTTTGAAGGAGCTCAAATCCCTCCTATAATAATAAAGTAATTGTGTTTTTTTAATAAATTCTATTACATTTAGAAATAAAATAGAGACAGGCTGCCTCTATCTTTGTTCATTAACAAACCACTGAAAGTAGCAGCTGTTGCCTTTGTTGCTTTTTCACTCAGTTTGTTTTACTGCACTAAGTCTGTTTTCTGACTTTTTTACATCTCAGTCACAGAAGAAAGGACAGCAGTCACAATTCTTGCAAAGCCGTAACTTAAAATGCATAGCCTTATGTGAAGGTAAGCTGACAGCTCTTGTTGGAACTGTTTTGGTCGTGGCCACAGGATGCACAGGTTACAGGGTGCAAATCAGTGAGACCTTTAGTTGGTTGTTTAGGCAAGAAACTACTGGTAGGTGTAGGAGTACCTGCTCAACTGAAAGCTGACCTTTCTACTTCAGTAAGAACGTTTCCCCTCTTTGAACAAAACCTGTAGCACATGCTGAATTTTCATGGAATGTCATATACACATAGTGACTGTTCATCTGATCTGTGTTTCAAATGTGATCATGTTCTAAGCCATCAAGAAAACCCAAGTCATGTCCTATATTTGAAGCACTGACTTCTTGCAAGCTCTTGCCAAATGCTTTAAACACATAAAAGTCAGAAAAAAACACCTTTCATGTAGAATTTCCAAATAATTTTTCACTGTTCAGAAAAACATACTGATCATCTGGCAACCAGTATGTTCTTTTTGTTTCCTTCAGAAATTTTGGGAAGTTAAAATCTAATGCTTGAAAGAATTGGCTATTCTTTTAATAACTAGTGAAGCCTCAGCAGGTTTTGAGAACAAATTGTGACATTAGAATAAGAATTGCACCAGTAGTTAGGAGCTAGTCTTGGAAATTATATTAAACTCAATTTGCCTTTTATTTGGAGCATTTGTTTGTTTTAAAGAGTGAAAATTGAGACAGAAGGTGGAAAATATGTTATTTCAAAATAGAAGCTTTCAGCTGTACATGGTAAAGGATCTGTCAGTCAACATGAAAATACAATTTGAACTGTACAGAAAAATACAGGAAACTTCCATAAGGAACAAAATTAATTACTTGGCCTTTAATGCCTGAATTTTTAAATGTAAATTACATCTTTCACAAGGACTTATTCATACATCTTGTTCTTTCTTTGCACTTATTAATGGATTACCAATTTTATATGGGTGAATTTTAAATATTTGGTAAAATGCATTTTGCAGCTTTCATATTAATTTCTCTGTGTAGAGAAGGTGGTTTAGGAGAGGTGGTTAATAAAGATTTTATGTAAAATTAATTACAAAAAACATTTGTTAAAAATTAAAATTCATGGAACAAATGGTATCAAAATTGAATATGCATGCAGTTATGTTAGTGCTAGGATAAAATAAACCTGGCTATTTCAGTTGTAAGGGACCTACAACTGTCACCTAAGTCCAATCCTGACCTATTCAGGGCTGCCCAAATGTTAAGACATGTTATTAAGAGTATTGTTTAAATGCCCCTTAAACACCGACAGGTTGGGCACACCAACCACTCTCTAGGAAGCCTGTTCCAGGGTTTGACCACCTGTTATGGCTCAGCCCCAGCCAGCAGCCAAGCCCACGCAGCCACTCAGTCACTCTCCCCCAGGGAGACTGGGGAGAGAATCGAAAGGGTAGAAGCCAGAAAGCTCATGGGTTGAGGTAAAGACAGGTTAATAGGCAAAGCAAAAGCAAAACAAGAAATGAATTCACTGCTTCCCATGGGCAGGCAGGTGCTCAACTATCTCTGGGAGAGCAGAGCCCCATCACATGTAGAGATTACTTGGGAAGACAAACACCATCACTCCAAATGTACCCCCTTTCCTCGTTCTTTCCCCCGCTTTATGTGCTGAGCATGATGTCGCATGGTCTGGAATATCCCTTTGATCAGTCGAGGTCACCTGTCCCACCTATGTCTCCTCCCAGGCTCCCATGAATCCCCAGCTTCCTTGGAGTGTGGCAGTACGAGAATCAGAAAAGGCCTTGGCTCTGTGTGAGCCCTGCTCAGCAATATCAAAAACATCTCTGTATTATCAACACTGTTCAGCACAAATCCAAAAACTGCCCCATACCAGCCACTTGGAGGAAAATTACCTCTACCCCAGTCTAACCCAGCAGACCACCCTCTCAGTAAAGAAATGTTGCGTAATGTCCAGTCTAAACATCCTCCAGCACAGCTTTGAATCATTCCCTCACATCCTGTAACTGCATACCAGGGAGAGGTGCTCAGCACCTCCCTGTGCCCTCCCCGTCCTCAGGAAGCTGCAGAGAGCAGCGAGGTCACCCCTCAGCCTATTTTTCTCCAAACTAGACAAGACCTGATTCCTCCACCACTCTCCAGGACATGTTTTCCAGCCTTCCCACCAGCTTTGTTTCCCTCCTCAGGATGTGCTGAAGGACCTTCCCAGCCTTTTCCATCTGCAGAGCCCAGCAGGGCCCACAGCAAGGCCACCCCAAGGCTGAGCCCAGCAGGACCATCCCTCTCTGGGCCTCTGTGCTCAGTGCTCTGGGAGGGGGTTTGCCCTCGGGGCTGCCTGGGCACTGCTGACCCACACTGAGCCCAGCACCAGCCAGCCCCACATCCCCCTCTGCAGCTGTCCAGCCACTCCTCTGCCACTTCATACCTGTGCCTGGTGTTACTCCATCCCAGGTGCAGAATCCAGCATTTGGACTTGTTAAATTTCATCCCGTTAATGATTGTTCAGTCCAATCTATCTAGATCCCTCTGCAAGGCCTCTTGTTCCTCCAGAGATTCAACAACACCTCCAAGTTTGAAATCAGCAAACTTGCAGCTGGTGCACTCACCTGCTGGATCCAGATGGTGGATAAATACACAGAACAGATCTGGCCCTGGAATGGAGCCCTGAGGAGCACCACTGGTGTGACCAGTCACCAACCAGATGTAGCCCCATTCACTACAACCCTTGGGCTCCATCCCTCAGCCAGTTCTTCACCCACCACACCATGGACCCGCTCGTCCCACAGCTGGACAACTTGCCCAGAAGGATGCTCTTTAAATGCATTTAGATATCTTCAAATGCAGATTGATGGTATAGCTTCTAGGTAGCAATAAAAAGCTTTCTTTCCTGTGTTGTCCTCATTCTGCTGGTAAACAACCTATCATCAAATACATGGAGCAAGTTTCGGCAATTATGACTCCTGAGTCATAATTGCTATGGCTACTTGTTTTAAATACTTGGTAGTATTGCCCATCCCAAATTCGCCATATAGCGGTTTCAGTCTTTGTCTTAAACATCTTGGTTTTGGATCAGGCATCATCAAACACAAGTATCTGTTCCAAATGCTGATTAGATGTCTCAGACCCTCCTTAACAGCCCCATGGCTTTTTAAATTCAGTTTTTAATAAATGCATTTTTTAAGCTTTCATTCCATTTAACTACTTGCTCCCATACATCAAGCACCTGTGTTTTCGGAAAAGTATATTTTGGAAACAAGAATCAAGTTTATCTTCCTTTTTGTACTAGCAGCCAACTCAAAATCTGCACTGCACCACAGACATGTAGGGGAAAGCTGCACGTTCCCCAAAATCTATTTAAAATGTATAAAACTCAAAATGTTTTAGAGCAGTGTTTTCCAGGCATGTTTTCATCACTGTGAAATTTATTCTTTCTCTGATAGTGATAACCTCACCTGATCTGCACAAACATGGGGAGATATGGGTAGTTCCCAACACGGATCACGTGTGTACAAGATTTTTCTTTGTGTGAGTACATAGCTTCTCTTAACATTCAGCTTCATACTAGACTTTTTTCTCATGTTCCCTCCAATAGTTGTAATTAAAGTAGATAAAAGACATTTCTTCCTAATTGTTAAGTATTGCTTCATTTTTTATCTCTCACTGTGCTTACTTGTGCTGGAAATGTATGGATAAGCTAGTGACAAAGGTTTAGTAGATGTCTTGTTCCAGTATAAATGACCAGAGAGTTAATGATTTTTCCTATTCAGTGGCATTACTTCATGTTATAGTAAGTCCATCCATGTATTGTAAAACATAATTTCTGTTTGGCTGTGTGTATTTAAGCTGAGGAATTCATTAAAGGCTTCCTGTCTGTGCTGTGAGCATTTCCCCCTTTCACCTAACACTTGTCCCCTTGGGGTCCTAGTGGCTTATTCAGCCTCAGGGTTTCAGCCTTACCACCTCCCACTCTCCAGAGCTCAGGATCTGCATATAAAGATGAAGCACAGCAGAGCACTTCAGTAGAACCATGTTAACATATGGAATAAGCACTTAGAGAACGAGAGTTTTTGATGTTTATATGTAGATTATTAAAACACTAATACGATTTTATTTTCTGTACCTTTTTTTTTTTTTTTTTAGTTATGAAGATGGTCAAGTGGGTGATACAAGTATAAATACACAGGAACCAAACATTCATAAAGAGATTCTTCGAGTCATTGGCAATCAAACTGCTACTGGTTAAAAGGACCACTCTTATTTAATTGATGTGAAGCCTTCCTCAGTCTCAAAGCTGGATTTTGAACTGAAGAAGATGCAAAAAACTAATTTATTATTATTATACTAGCAAATTAACCATTTGAATACTTACTGTTTTCTTACTTAGTATTTCGTATCTCATCAAAATACCTGAGATGGTATCAATTAGCAACTGTAGGGGTGCAAAGTCTATTATTATACTACGACAATTAATAATTAAACAGGCATTTGGGTTGCTTACAATAAACAGACATTAAAAAGGACTTTTGTGCTGATATTTTTATACTAAACTTCAATTGGAAGTTTTAGTACTGTATACTGGTATTTTAAATTTCGAATGACTGAATTACAAGTAAGAGAGAAGATTTTATAGCGGAGCACCTGTGTTATGCAGGATACTTTGCAATAAGTAAAATATTCTCGTATTAAAACACAATAAAAGATTGTCTGGAACATGTAAAATTGAAGAGATTGGTTACCTGCAGCTATCTTTGATTCTTTTTATTTTACACAAATGCAGCTAGCATTTAGACTCAAAGGTGAAAATGACAATACATTTTTTATTTACTGGTTGAAAAAAACCAAAATGAATGTGATGGTCTATGTTCAGCTTTCTTTATCTTCTCTGGAAACACTGTCTTACGCATTAAGCAGCTCAGTTGCATTTTTTAATTATACAAGCCTAGGAAACACCCTGGCAATCCTGAAGCTGTTAATTTCCTTTTTAGAATTTTGGTTTTTATATACTAGATTTTACAATTTCATTAAATTAACAAGGTTTTTTAATGTTTGCATCTTAACTTCAGTGAAACTGCTCTGTGATTAAATTTATTCACATTTTAAAGTATGTGCTGAGTTAAGGCTTTTACATGGTTGAGTTGGTTGTTGATGCATCAGAAAATATATACAAATGCAATATTCTGATTCTGTCATGGTGAAATAGTTTTATTAATTAATTTCTAAGCGATAAGATATCAATTTAAATATCTCTGTCTTTTAAATTTACAACTGTTTTTTCCAAGTGAGTAGGACGGCAACACAGATAGAGAAGGGTCCAGTCTCCAAGGCATAAAGCATACCCTGTGCCCTGATGAATGCCCTTGGCAGCCCTCCTGGTAGCTATCCTGAAGCATCAATCACACCCTTGAATATGGAGAGCAGTTCAACTTATCCATCTGTGCAACTACTACAAGCCACCTCAGAAAGCAAAAGTAGATTGAAGCCTCTCTTATGTTACTTTCATAATAAAGATACTAAACCACCAAATAACAGCACAACAGAGCACAGGTGTGTTTGTTTCTTTTAAACAGAACTGAAGTAGATATGCTGTAATGGGTGATTCCTTCTTTCTTGTTCAAGCTACACTCCTGTATTACTTGCTGCAATTGAAGTGCCCTACAAATGAAATAGTGGTATTTGGCCTAGGAGCATATACCTGGGGATGTATTTTAGCATTCTAGACTTATTTGCTGGGGACTTCAGTTTTTCTGGGTTCATATCCAGACTTGTAAAGCCAATTCTGTTTGCATATCCCCATTTTGCTATTACTTCTGTTGTTCTGTTGACTTGCACCCTCATTTGGTGGACCTCTAAATTGAGAATAACTACTCTAATTTGTTGTATTTCATGTTGGGACACAGGTTAACTTCTTGAAACAAAGAGGTTTCCTGAAATTTGTCTGTCTGCATAAGGACTGCCTTAGGTTGTGTGACTGCAAAAAGTCAACATAATTCAGAAGTGGAGCTGAAACCCTGGCAGGACCATCTCTGTGTAACAGTCCTGCCATACATGTCTGAATCACTGTGTTTTGCCTAACAAAAAGAAACTGAGAAGCAAGTCCACAAAGATGTTCTGTGATTATTTTCTGGGCTGATAGTCCACCACTCTGGGATGCTTCTTCCAAGACAACTAGGAGAAAAGAGAGATGACCATGAGTGAGCTGGAGAAGCCAAGTAAACAGTCATCTTCCCTGTCCCCTCAAGCTACAGCAGGGTCACAAATTAAACCCTTGAAGGAAGGAATCTGAAATGTAGCTGATGAGTCAACCTGTGTTTGCCTTGTGGGTCGTGATACTGGTCATGCGTGGTGCCATCGTAAGAACAATCCCAGGAAAGGGAAGGGAAAAATACATTGCTGCGAAATTTTAAGACTGCTCAGAGGTTTGTTTTAAATGGATGAGCCACAGTGAGGGACAGTGTTGGGGGAAAGCAGGGCTCCAAAATGCATGGAGGCCTGCTATTATGAGAGTGCTGAGATGACTGACTTAATGGGGGAGAAGGATGGTGGTCAAGAGTAAAAGGCAGAATGTGACAAGCATGAGGGTTACGAACCAGTGGAAGAGGGCAAAATGTTTCAGGGAGAAAGGTATTTCAGAGGGGGCAACATGGCATTAGCAGCTCAGGTCCCACACGGTGCATGGCAGGAAAAGGGACTGGCAGAACCAAGCTGCAGCATGGGGATACACAGCCCGTGGCAGTGTGGGGCAGCACCATACCTAGGGCAACTGGACTGCCTGAAATGCGTCATTCTCTAGGGTGCAGTGCAAAGACACGAGCCCGGTGTCACACATAAACAGCAGCTGAGCTAGAACAAAACTCTCTGGCCGGAAACTCGGTCACTTTTTTCTTTAGCCAGAAAATAGAGAAACTTCTATGGCTTTGTATTATCTGCAGGTGAATGTGAATCTTTAGAACATTTAACAAAGTATTAGTTCTCATAATTTCTAAAAAGTGAGGGGAAGGAGGAATATTCATTTGGCATCTGTTACTCAAAAATAAATAATCTTTATATAGCAAACTTAAAAGCTGAAACAAAGACTTTTATCACCAAGAACTGGAATGAAAAAGCCTGGGGCTGAGATTTTCTTTGAAGGATTTGTCCTGTGGGGTTTTATGCAAAGGTGGAAGTTGTGTGTTGCCAAATGCTTCCAAATAACGTGCATTGACATGGATTCCAGGGGATGAAAAATAAAAACCCAGGGTCATTTGAGCAAGACTGTGTTGTGCCCAAAGCCCTTGCATTTCCCTCCCTGTTACCATGCACACATATTGGTGATAGAGCAATCATTGTAACTCCTCCTGTAAAGATGCAGGCTTTCCACAGATGTCTTTTAATCCAACGAAGTTAAGAGCCCTGGGCTCTGCCATCTCTCTTGGTAGAAATGTCGTTGCTGTCACCATACCCAGCATGCAGCAACCAAGGGAGTTCTTGGTAAATAACTTTCTAACTTCTTGCTACATCCTACAACAAAATGCAGGCCCTCCTCATGGTGGAAAGTTTGGACAGAAAAATTAGGTTAGTCCTTTAATGTTGCACCCTAATTATGAATTTCCGTATTTATACTGCTGAGTATCTTAAATATTGAGGAAGGAATTCAGAAAGACACTTTTAAATCTGTCTTGAGATTCAGGCAAGTGTTTAGCATTCAAGGGCTAAATTAAGCAATTTGAGGTACCTTTTTCTATGATATGAATCAATATGGCCCTGTTTTCTTCAACAGTGCTCCACTGTTTTGATAACCTGAATCTTTGGTTTCCTGTTACTTACCATAAAGTGGCCAGGTTAGGTAATATTTTGGTTGATGTTTTACAGGAACTAGTCAATGACACTGGAATTTTTTAGGCTTAAATTTTTCCTCTACAGCCCTTGAAAAACTCTTAATGATGCTGAATGATTTTAACATAATAGCTGTTGGTACTAAAAATGCATCTGATGAATTATGCTAAGATTATACATTTGTTAATACAAATATGAAGTCACTCCAAATGAAGACTTTGTGCATAGATCAATTATATTTTGCTTATAAATCACTTACTACTGTGGAAACAATTAGCATAATTCCAACAAGGATGAATACAAAGTAGTAAAAAAAAAAGCCAAAAGGGGACAACTGAATTAAGAGATTCATGGTTTGGAAGGAAACATTAAAAAAACCCCAAACCCTAAGCAAATGCAAAAGTAATATCTATTTACTTAAGAATTATATTGATTTAGATAGATTTTTTCTTGGCTCTGAGGAATGAAAGTGAGATACAAAGAATATGAACCATGACTCACCACGTGCAGCCTCTGCTGGCAGTGCTGCTGCAGCTGGAATGGCCCTGGCCACCCATTCTCTTCTCTCCTGTGGCACACAGCATCCTGTGGTGTTTTATTTGCAAAATTGAGGTGTTAATGTGTCTGTGCAATTTCTTCATTACGAACACCACCTCGAGGTGAGGGATGAGCCCGTTGACTAAACTGAGCAAGGTCTGCTGTTCGTAGAGCAGCAGATTCTGCTGCTGATTATGATTCTGTGAAGCACCGGAAGTTGTTCAGGAAGGATCTTGAGTCCAGTCAGATGAATTTATTCCTTAAATAAATTCCACTCAGGAGTGGAGGGACACATGCTTCAGAAGGGGATAAATAAAAGGGGATAAATAAAAGGGGATAAATAAAAGGGGATAAATAAAAACGGGAAGATTTGCTTCAAGCAGAGCATCATTCTGTGTGCACCGTGTTGTGTGAACTGCACAAGGATGTCGCCAGGAGTTTGAATTTCCCGATCTGTTTGGAAACTGGTCTGAAGGCACTGACCTCCTCTGTCTGTCCTGGCATGTCAGTGTTGTACTCCTGCCCACTGGCTGCAGCAGCAGCCACTGACAAGAGCCAAGGGAATAAGACAGCTTGAACTGCTGTTCCATAGCATTTTGATTGCATGCTCCTGCTAAGTTTCAGTCTGCCACAGAACAGCTATGATGTAAATTACTACCCATTACATTTTGCATTGGGTTTTTGTATATGTACTAGGCATAAGGCTTTTGTAAGGGAAAAAAAAATTAGTTTTTAGATGAACATATCTACTGTGTTGAAAACCTGTTGAAAAATTGCATTAAACATTTATCAAAAAGTCAGCAAAAATAGTCCTTATACATAGACATTTAATTTAATGTTCTAAAAATAATTTTTGAACTTACCCAGTATATACTGTATCTTTGAATTTTAACAAACAGCCACTCCTTTATGTAAACATAAAATATGCCAATGTTTCTTTTAACTCCATAGCCTTTTTTTCTCCAAATAAATTTATTAAATTCTGTGCACAAAATCATACTGCAGCCTGCTATTTAGCCTATGGTGCCTTAGAGTTACTCAAATATTTAACAAAATGGAGATAATGTAAATACTGCCAGAAGATCACTAAGGCCAAATATTTTCTCTATTCACTTTTTACTGCACTTGCTTTCTATTGCTATTTAAGCCTCTTTTATTCAGCTTTGTAACAGCTATAGCATTGTAGCCAATGTAAATGTTTACCTTCAATAAATCAGAATTTGTTCAACAAGCACTGGGCATTTGGGCACTATTTTGAGAACTCTGTTCAAAGTTAATACAGCCATCTAAGAATTAAACTGCATCTGAAGCAGTTTCTTGAATTTTGCTAATCTCAATGACATCTAAAAGTTATGCCATGCTTTTACACATGTTCTTGAAGTAAAATTTTTTTGCAGTTATCTTTTTAAAAACACTTAGATGAACAGTAAAAACAGCTTTTCTTGCTGTGTTTATCTGACCGGGTTACCCAACTATCATAAAGGCATTATTTTGCGTGTACAGTATCATAAAATGCATAAGGATGTCTCAAGATGGTCTTTATAATTGCTTTTAAAGAAGTCCTCTGTTTTTCTGTAGAGCTGTTTTTGTCATGAAAACACAGCAAATATATGACAAACCATGTCATACTTTAATGTGGCTATGTTTAAAGTATAAATACACATCTGCAACTCATAAAATATGCAGACGTTTGTGGGACTGGTTATTAATTCAGTGAGTGTACTGGTTTTTTCACTGCCTGTGCGCTCATTTTAATTATATGGGTGGATATAGCTTGCAACTTCTGAAAGTTTTACCATTTGTTTGTTAAATTTATTATTTTGTGATTGCAGATTTTGGGTTGAAACAGTCAAAGTGGTATTCAGTATTATTTTGACTGCTGTGAAGTGTATTACACAAATATGACTATCAGAGAGACAAAAAGATACATCATTGCTACTCTAAATGACTGATCATTTGCCTTCAATTTAAGTGTACAGGCTGGGGCTTGAATTCTCTAATGGAAGAGATATTCCAAATTTTGGGGATCTTAAATTTGGAAGCAATGACTTCCAAACTCACAAAAGAAGGGCTGAATCAGTGGGGAAATCTCAGACCTCTGTAGAATTGGCACCCACAGAGAGCAGGAGGGACAGAATTTATATTTGCTTTGGCTTAGTTTACTTCATTTCCAAGTGGCTACATCACAAGTTCTCTCAATATGCACCAATATTAAGTTTTCTATTGAGAGTGTCTTTGGTGTATTGTATTCACCTGTTGAACAGTTCCGTGTGGGCCCCAAGAGATTAGTAATCCAGACAGTAATTGACAGCAGTAAAAAAATTATTGCAATGGACAAGAGCTACTTTCAAATGCACGCATTGCATTTTTAACAGGAGGAAGAGCAGAAAATCTTCTAAGAAAATACCACCGTTGCAAAAAGTACATACTGTTTTCATTAAGCCGTGTTTGCACATTTGACCAACTTTTTTGGAATTAGTGTGCAGTGCAGATTGGAGCAAATAATTTTGCACAGGGGTCACAGACTTGGCCCTCTCCAAGAGGGATTTGTCCTCCTGAAATATTGTGGAGCAACTTAAGTAGAGCTGCATCAAATGAATGAAACCAATGGTAGCTGAGGGCCACAACTTCGCTGGGCCCCAGCTCTCAGCACAGTGCAAACACTTTAAGAGAAGAAAACTTAGGGAATGAAAAAAAGGGCTCAGTGCCTTGCAAAAGCCTAGTGTCAAAACAGGTGAAAAACAGGAACAGCATTTGGAAAAAAAAATTAAATAGGCATTTTTATTAGACAACATTGTCGATCCCTCAGACTGATTTTCTTAAATGTTGCAAACATTTTCCATTCACAGTAAAGGGAGAGCATTGTAATTCAACACACAGAAATTGAAGCCTCTGAACAGGGCATAAGACCCTTTTAGCATCAGCACTGTTTGTAGCAAACCCATGTGCAAGGCGTCAGCTATTGGATTCCAGCCAGTTCCAGAAAACTGGCATTTTGCAAGATGCTGAAGCTGTGGGAATTACACTAGCAGCAGGAACAGTGACTGCTGCAGAAGCAAGAACAGCACAAATCTCCAGGGATTGTGTCTGGAAAAAAATACAGGAACTCCTGGCTTTTGGTTTGCTCAACAAAAGCCAGAGCTTATCATCAGCAAAGCAATTCTAATTTGTAACTTATAAAGAGAAAGCTTTCCATTGTTTGGGAGAAATGAGAAGGAAAAAAAAAGTAGTTTTCTTCAACCTGCTGTCCTGTAGCTGGATAGTTCAGTCTAGTAGCACGTCTGGAGCAGTGTCCCACTGTACTTGCATGTAGCAGGTTTACTTACAGCAGTAGTTAGCAACTTCCTTACAGATCTCAGGCAGAATGAGGAATGCCTCAATTAGCTGACAGTTCCTTGGAGCCGGTCTTATTTTTAGATACATATTCTAATGGGGTCTGTACAGGTAAAATATTCCAGAAAGCGAATAGGTAGCTGATACTTTCCTTGCTGGTTTTGAAGTCTGATCAGACTGTTCTCCCCATGTAAGCTGCTAAACAAACAATTTTGCTGACTGTTTAAAAAAAAAAACTTAATCTCTCCTGATCCTTCCATCTCTCCTAGTCAAATAGCTTGGAGTTTTGGTATATTTCTGTTCACAACCATCTACCAAGGTTCATTCAGTATGAAGAAGTTCAAAGATGAGAGGAGACAGAGGCTAAACTAATTGGAATAGGTATAAATGTAAGTTGAGGGTATATAGATGAAAATATGTAAGTATATATTTAAAATTTTGGATATATTTATAGGAATGTAAGTTGAAACAGAACTTTTGACTCAAAACTAAGGATCACAATATCACTGTTTACAAGACAAATGCAATGTATTACAAACTGCCCTAATGTAGGTTTTGGTAGATTTGACTTGCTGACTTTTTGTCAATGACATAAGAAGCTTTTAAATTTTTTCCTGTGGAGAATTCAGTCACGCCTCCTCTGTGTGTGTTACCACATGTTGTGCTTCATGCGATATTCCGTATGTGTGAAATTGTATTATTCCACTCTTTGGCTTTTTATTATCTTACACAAACTTTGATTTCATGTTGCCATGCTTATCAGTAGGACATGAATATCAAAAATCTCAAGATCCTTTAGCACCAATCTCACTTCAGAGTCCTTCAGATCCTTTATGCTTTGGAACTTTGCATCTTTTTTTTGAGCTGCATCTCTCTACAGTACCAATAACATTTGGTCCATTTTATGCCCTGGTTACAAAGGTCTTTGGGTGGTTGCTAAACAACTTGATAAACCTGAGAGGTGGCACTTCTGTCTCCCTGAGAGTTGATTTATCTTTTTTGTCAAGATCTTTATTTTTTTTAAGGTCTCCAGTGGTCTCTCCCACTACCAAAAAGTTACCAAAAAAATTAGAGGACTTGTTGGGGAGATGATAATTTTGCTGTTTGTTATGTTGTTCAATTGCTTCATATTCTGTATATCTATGCTAATGTGACCTGAATTTCTGATCCATTGCAGATCTCTTTCCTGTCACTCTTACTGCTCACAAAGCTAGCCTTTAGAAGAGCATCAGATATGGGCATTAAAATACAATACTGAGTATATTCCAGTTAAAATGCAACAGTGTGCAGCCATGAATAGTAAAAAAAAGTATTGAAATTACAGTCCTTCAAGATGAAAAGCATGCGTACAAACTGTTAACTTGTACATGAGAACAAGAATGTGTGGCCAAATAGGTATGCCAAAATGGATGCTGTTAAAAGCTAAGAGTTTTATAAACACAATTTCCTGTCATAATTTTCTTTCATCTAAGCAAATTTGGCAGTGTAAGTTCAAAATACTCCCCACCTGTAGTTCTGGCTCTGTCTTTAAACAGGGTTCAGATTGAATTGCTGGTCTTTCCTTCACAGATTCTTCTTTTCCTGTGTTTTTATGAGGAAAGCTTACTGGGTTCTTAATTACTTTGAAGAGTGTTATTGATCTCCTAAATTAATCTGCTTGAACAATTTCCATAGACTGGTTTGAAATGGCTTTTTCATCAATAAGCTACCATAGGCATTTGCTTCCTTTCCATGGAGATTTTTTAGGTTTGTAAACCTCAAGTCTTGAGTTTTTTTACTTGAACAAATCTTTTCTTAAGGGGATTGAAAGACTTGATGGTATGTGTGCATGAGATTTATTATGAAAATTTTTACATTTGTCTTTGTAAATGGTGTCTCAGTGGCCTGGGCAGCAGATGCTTTGGTGTAGTGCAACAATTTATGAATTGGTCCCAATGAGGACTAATTTTGATTTTGGCTTTTAGGGTATCATTGACCCATTGGATAAAGCTAAAAATTCTGACTATTCTGATCAAATTCTGTTGTCTGTAAATTATGTTACTTTGTGTAAAGTGTTTCTTTACATTATCTGCTCTGTGAATCTCTATTCATATATATTCCTGCCAACTCTACTATGCATGAATGCAAAGAAAGAAACAAAGGTACAATAAAGATGTGGTTCATGGTCCCTGCTGACTGGAAATTGTGTGTGGGTTCATGTAGGGTAAAATTGTGCGAGTGGTCGCTCTAGCAGTTTTGTGAGCTGATCAGTTGTCTTTCATGCCCAGCAGTGTTCCTGGGCCTGTTCATTTTGCTCGTATAGGCACAGCCATCCTACTCAGACTTCGTCTGTTTGTTTGTCTAGATCAAGATCCTTGCTCTGAAGCAACAAAGGTATTCCTTGGTGGAAGATTACATTTCTTAGGGCACTGCTGTTCTTGCTTTTCATTTTGTTCAGTTTCCTGTGGCGAAAGCAAATGCAAAATGGATGAAGGATACTATTATTTTGATTTGTAGTATTATTCCCACATCATAAGTAAGTACAAGTGATTCCACAGCATTCAGGCCTCTACATACACTTCAGTATCCATGATAATTAGCTTAAATTTTCTCTGACTAGATACTTATATACACATATATATATCCTCTTTAATTTTGGTATTTTGATTGTTAAGTGGGTGTTTAAATACAAGAAAGTGGGCACCACTGTTTTATGTACGCAGAGATTGTCTAGACTTGCTGAGAAAGCTGAGCAAGTAAAGCTCAGTTAGGAACAAGGATTTATCTCAGTGCTCTGCTAAACAGAGTCTACTGAATCCTGTGGGTGGTTTTATAAAAAAAATTTGAGCAAATGTCCACTGGAAAGTTACTTCTCTGTGATCAGAACAGATTCAGAACCAAGCTTCTTGAGGTGCAAGGCTTGTGGTTCAACATATTCTATCCCACCCAAAACAATTCTCTCTAGCCCCAAAACAAGGATTTGATAAAATACTTGTGCTTGCTCTTTTTTTATTCTTTTTTATTTCTTCCCCACCAGAAACTTTCTCTGGGCAAATAACTATATCCAAAAACTTTTCTAACTGTAAAAGCCATTGCCAGTTAATCACAGTTATGTCAGTTTAAGGATGTGATTTCCACAAGTTAGTCCCTTAGATTTATGGTGCTCTCTATGATTTTTATTTTCCCCCACATTATGAATGCCTCATTTCTCTTGAGGGTCATAAAAACTTGAAAGGTATAGTAGCAATATACAATGCAGACTTCCTTGCACCCTCTTGCTGGTCTGCATAAAACCTGAATTGAGGTACTCATTTCCTGCAGTGATGAATCAACATAATGTGATCACTTGATGAAAATCAGACTATACTAGTTAGATATTTTGAAGAGGAATGTTGGGCTTGAGGTTTTTCTTTCACAGAGCTCTTTCAGCAGCAAGTGAAATTTATTCTCTCTGTTGTGGTTTGAGCTCATCTCTATCTTTAATTTTGATTTTATTTCTTTAGGTCAGGATGTTGGGCCAACCACCTAAGGGCTACTTAACTGAGGAAGCAATTTTGCCTACAGAATTGTTCCTTCAGTCTCCATATCAAACTGCTGGCATGAAATGCCTTTCCAACATGTTTTTTGGTGGGCAGGATTTGCTTTCTGCAGGGTGCACCAGGCAGCATGCCTTAAAATTTGGCCATTTCTGCAAATTCCCTCTGAACTGAGTGCTATCTTCAGTTACACCTAAGCCATGAGGTCCTTCACCTTCTCCAACTTGCCCAGATGCATTTTACATGTCTCATGGAGGTTCAAACTGAACTATTTTTTAAAATTCAGCTCCAGCAGCTTCAAAGGCTAACTTACAGCAGAACATATATTCTTGCTCAAGAAAACACTTAGCTCTGTGCTCACATTTTAATCATTTGCATAAATGCTGTCTTGGAACTTATACTCTGTTGTTGCCACAAAAAGTATCAGAGGGCTGGAGGACCCCTCCTATGAGGACAGGCCAGGAGAGCTGGGGCTGTTCTGTCTGGAAAAGAGAAGGGTCTAGGGAGATCTTAATGCAGGTTTCCAGTACCCGTATGAGGCTTAAAGGAAGACAGGGAAAAGCTTTTTGTCTGGGCCTGCTGTGATAGGACAAGGAGTAATGGTTTTAAAATAAAAGAGAATTGTTTCAGACTAGATATAGGGAAGAAATTATTTTTTTCAATGAGGACATTGAAACACTGGAACAGATTGCCCAGAGAGGTAGTGGATGCCCCATCCCTGGAAACATTCAAGGCTGGATGGGGCTCTGAGCAACCTGATCCAGTGGAGGATGTCTGGGCTGATTGCAGGGGGTTGGACTAGATGGCGTTTACAGATCCCCTCCAACCCAAACCATTCTATGATTGTGTGGAGAACATTTACCAGAATGTAATCACCTGGCTATTTCCTGGCCAATCTCTGAGGACTGGAAACCTGTCTCCTCTCTTTTCCCAGTACTGGCTAGGCAGTATTGCCTGTCTCTTCTTATATACACTTAGAGGAGTCCCACGTGAAAAGTGGCCATGCCACTGGGGCACAAGCCCTGGTCCAGCATCAGAAGACCTGGTTTTTCTACCATCTGGGTTTGCTGCATTACCAGAGAAGTCACCAAGCACATGCTTTTGTTCAAATGATTCTTCTCCTGTGCTAAAGAGGTCAGCTGGTAGAAAAAATAAAACAGAATGTGTGAACTCCCTGATGGACTTATGGAGTGATACTTTTGAGATCTAACACCAGTGTTGCAGTAGCAAAAATATAACAGCCTGAGCTTTCAAACACTTGTCAAACTCTCTGCTCACCTCAATATAATCAGATCTGGATTCTCATCAGTGCTATGTGAGATGAATGCACTATACCCTTTCCTCAGCAGTCCCATAAATATGGGTGTGCGTGCTAAACTTAAGTCAGAGCCTGTCTTCTACACAGCAGTCCTGAGAGAGATCAGCCTCAAAAACTACAGAAATGCATACAGTGTGCCATACCTAAGAGGAAATAGTGCTAAGAATCTGTAACTGTAAAGGGTAGAAACTTCTTTCTGAACAGGAAAGAAAAAACCTTGTGTCGAAGATGTGGGAACAGATGGTAGTGATTTATCCTAAGTAGGATGTGGGATTTGGGTTCTTCCTTCTGTTCCAAGAACCCCTTTTCCATTATCCTTGTGGTGCAGGGCAGCAGTTCTCAATTCATAACCCATGGAAAACCAGGCACACCCAACACACAAATCCAAAAGAAGATGAGGATAGTGGCATAAAACCACATGTGTAATTTACACCATAAAGAACTGAAAGCACAGAGAGTACATATTTTACAATATGCAAAGTGTTCTTCAGCTTATAAAACTAGCACAGTAAAAGCAAATATTTTCTGGATTATGTCATTCATTGTATGGGCAGAGAGAGGGAAGCACTTCTTCAGCAACACTGACAGTGCAAGCATTCCCTCAGGAAACCTGGCTCAAGCACTATGCTGAGGACCCATTCCTCCAGCCCCTCACTGTGGACTCAGCACCGAGAGTCATGTGCCAACACCAGCTGTCAGTAGAAGAGTCCAGGAGAGAGGGAGGTTAATCTGTGGAAGATAAAACCATAATTGTATAGAACAAGATCTGCAGAAAAGTGAGTGTGTGGGCAATGTGTTTTCTACCAGAAATACCAGTGAGCGAGTGGATTCTGGGTAGTGTTCGGGGGGTAGAGAAATGTATGTGCCATGTTATAGTCCCACTCATTTTCCATATAAACAGCAGGGGTATCTGTATTATTGTCCTTTTCTCCTAAAACTGACTCAAATGAATCATTCTCATAGGACTTTCTTTAGCCCTGCTTCTAAACTTTGTGAGTATCCTAAACAGAGAAAACTGGCTGCTGGAATTCCTATAGAAGACTGGATATCAAAATACTTCCCAAAGTCAGGAAAAAACAAGTCATGTCAGAGAAAGGGTGATACAGTAATGTGTGTCCCTCACAGTCTGGTCTGTTCTTCCTGGTGGAGCAGATATGAATGCATCTTAAAAAAGTTGGACCAAATTTAATTACCTCAATCTAAGTAAGCAAATAGTAGAACTGAGTTTTCTACTGGTGATAAACTACATTGTTCTTTCATAAAAACCAATGCCTTCTTTGGCAATCATTAATAAGGAAAATGAGATGTGCTCAATTTTTCCTAAGAGAATAGATATAATACACCTGCCTTCTCTGCTCTTTTTTGTAGAAGTATTTGCCTGCAGCTGCCCAGCAGGTATCTAATCTCTGTAAAAGTACCATCTAGTTCACGTTTTCTGAATTTTATGTTGATACTGGCTTGAACAGGGATTTATACTGTCATGGGCAAAACAGACTCATCTTCAGGATATTAACTGAATTTATTATTAACAAAACCAGAGCAGGGTAATGAGAAATAAAATAAACCTTAAAAACACCTTCCCGTACCCCTCCATCCTTCCCAGCTGTACCTCTTCCCCCACAGTATCTCAGGGAGACAGGGAATAGGGATTATGGTCAGTTCATCACACATTGCTCCTGCCACTGCTCAGGGAGAGTTGTTCCCCCTGCTCCAGCACAGGGTCTCTCCCATGGGAGATAATTGTCCATGAACTTATTTAACATGGGTCTATCCCACAGGCAGCAGTTCTCCACAAACTGCTGCAACATGAGTCCCTCTTCCAAGGGGTGCAGTCCTTCAAGGACAGGCTGCTCCAGTTTGGGTTCCCCACAGAGTCACAGGTCTGCCAGGAAACCTGCTCCAGCGTGGGCTCCTCTCTCTGGGTCTGCAGGTCCCTGCCAGGACCCTGCTCCAGCAGAGTTTTCCCATGGGCTCACAGCCTCCTCTCAGGCACCCCCTGCTCTGGAGCGGCTTTCCTCCAGGGGTTGCAGGGGCACGGCGGCCTCACCATAGGCTGCACCAGGAGCTGCCGGGGAATCTCAGCTCTGGTGCTTGAAGCACCTCCTGCCCCACCTTCTCCTGGGTGTCTGCAGAGCTGTTCCTCTTGTGTGTTCTCATCCCTCTCTTCTCTGGCCACAATTACAACTGTGCAATTGCTTTTTTACCTTCTCTAAATACATTACCACAGAGGCATTACTACAATTCCTGATGTGCATGGCCTTGGCCAGCATCAAGTCTGTCTTGGAATTGTCTGGGATTGGCGCTGTTGGACATGGAGTAAGCTTCTGGCAGCTTCTCACAGAAACCATGCCTGTAGACCCCTCACTACCAAAACCTGGCCAGGCACACACAGTACATCAATACATCTTCTTGACTGGAGTAGGATAAAATAATTTATCTCTGTGAATAGTTGAATATTTACTTTTTTGTCTGTGAAATATGCAGTTTAAAAATGTGTAATGTTTCTACATATTGCTTCAGCATGAGACTTGAGAGATTTGATTCTCTTAGAATATGATATGGTTTTGTTTCCATGTTCTTTTTGTGTGGGAGTTAGGATTGTCTTTTTGCTGAGATTTCGTATAGAGTAGGACTGCAGAAATATACCAGTTAAGGTTCACAACATGGCCTATAACCTGCACACTTGTATTTTATATTATTTACACTTTAGAAGAATGATTATTTCATAAGATTTTTTTAAAATTTTATTTTACTTGGAAAGAATATTGGCAACACTCTTTAAAAAATAAAGATGTATATTGGCATACCAGCAACTGTTAAATGAGTACACATTTGTATATATTAAATCCTGGCAAAGAAGAGCAAGAGTTTTGCCATGGAAACATTGGCCCTGATGTCAGCAGGAGAAGTACACATGAGATGCATTTAGCAAACCTGACTTGCCAAAATATACTAACATCTCATGAGGTAGCTAAAAAGTTACAAAGTGATACACAAGACAGCCACTCCCAACACTCTCTGGATGGTTTTATTGCTGTGTGTACTCTATTGTTTTTTCTCTTCACAGGTACATAGATAAAATGATACATATACAAAAGGATAGGAAACCTAGAGTGATTGCAAAAGTGAGTAAAACCAAAAATAATCTTTAGCTGCTGGGAGCTGTTATCCAAGGCAAAAGAGAAGATATACCTTTCATTTTAAACATTTGCTTGTCTGGAGATTTTGCAGAGACCACATGCATCCTTCTGCATATTTCCAAGGACACTGATTTAGCCAGGTGTTCTTGTTGGATTAGTGGTAATAAAATGAAATTATTTCCAAACACAATGACTATGGTATGTTAAATACTTTATATAAATAGGTGAGGAAAATCCCTAGCGTATATTTGTCTCTCACCTGTTTTAATTAGAAATGGTTCCTGCCTCCTAGGATGCCCTCAGTGTGGCAGTGCTTTGATTGACTGTAATGTCTTGTTCATGAATGGATATTTCTTCTACTTACATCTCATAGGTATGAATGTGTTGACTACATTAAAATTTGCTTACAGTACTTCTAAGGGAATTATTGTGTCTTTCAGAAAGGGCAACTGCAGCAGAGAGCAATAAAATTTCATCTGATGTGAAGGTTCCAGCATATATGCTGTTCCATACAGTACCTCCAGGCAAAAAATGTGAGGTAGCAGTAGGCTGGTAGAAGGGACACAAAAGGAGCATGCAGTGGCCAGCTTGTGATTCTGGGCATCTGCACGTCTGACACAATAATGTTCTATTTGTGGCAGAGATTTCTGTATGCTGGCACCAGAGGATTAAACGACATAATTATGTAGCGTAGGGAAACTCCAGTGTGTTTCTCCTCCTTCCAGACTGAGCAGCAAGGGAACTTCAGAGTTCTCTGCTGGGACACAGGCATTTTAGCCAGAGCTCCTTACCATTTATGAAAAGATATGATCCAGGTTCATGCAGCAGAACCAACTTCTCTGGCACATCACAGCAGATTAATGTCCTTCACTAAGACAGGTATTTAAATAATCTTTGAAATGCTGGTAAGGTCATCAGTCAAAATGTCAGGGTCTGCTTTGCACAGTGGGTAGGTGGAGCTGGCTTAGCTGCCTAGCAGTTGTGTCTGTGGGAGGGGCGATTAATGGCAGTGTATCACACTACTTGGAAGTCCTTGCAAAACACCCTTTCTGGTTATGCAGATAGAGTGAAATGGAGGTGACAACATTTTTATCTTGAAAATTGTGCTGAGAAGCAGCAGGACACCCTAATGGAAGCCATGCAAACACAGGAAGAGGACATTTCTAAAACTTGTTTTACAGCTTAGCTTATACAACCAAAGGGCATCCTCCTGTTGGTGGCACAGCAAGCTCCATGCACTGCCTGAATATCCATATTCAGGGTTATACTGCCTCCAACTACTTCTCCAGCAAGAAAAATTCTGCAGTCTGTCCAAAGATCAAGGGTGAAGTTTTCATAAGCATTCGATGTGTCAGAACCTTAAATTCCATTTTAAAACCTTTTTGCTTACAGTACTTCTGTAACCTTTTTACTGCTTCAGCATGTTGATTTCCAGCAGAACTGGATTTCTAAACTTATCATTTCTGGGCACATGAACATGGAGAGCTGCAGCCAGTTAGGCGCTGATGTACATCATGGTATCTGATTTCTTATTTCCCCAGAAACAAGACTGTACAGGAATATTTGGAAGAAAAAGCGATTTTATTGGGAAATGGCAATTCAATAAGAATTTAAGAATCAATTTAAGAATCCTTTCTGTATGCCCCATCCATCGAACTGTACAAGGCCAGGTTGGAGGGCTTTGGGCAACCTGGTCTAGTGGAAGGTGTCCCTCCCCATGGCAATCCAATTCTATGATTCAATGTCTCTACATATCATCTTCTGTGAATTAATATTAAATAGAGACAAGCAGAAACACTGCCAATGCACAGTTGAGGAGGCTATGTTCCCAAATTTCTCTCTGCTGGGCAGACAGCCAGCCCCCAGCAATGTTAGGGATCTCTGCTTCCAGAGTACTGCTCTGTAGTAAAGAAATCCCAAGGATACTCAGGGATTCCTGGGACTCTGTCAGGACATTAGGAAAATAGGAACTGAGGAAGATCTCAGGGTGAAGATGGTCAGTGTCCTAGAATTGTGCTACAGCATGTTGAGCTGCCCTTGAGAGTCATTGAAATGCTCACATCTAATGTTTTATTTCAGAGTTTTTTGTGTCAGATTTTCCACTCTGATAGCAGTTTAGTAATGCTTGTATTTCACTCTAGGAAAGAAGACTTCTCAAAAAGCTTAGTGTTGTGTGCAAACTCAGGCTTTGAATCAGAAACGATTGTTAAGTTTGGTAGGTGCCCTTAAAAATGTTGGACCAAATTTGACCACCTACAATGCAGCTCAGAGCTTTGTGAGAAGGACATCCAAGCACTGTAATAGGTCTGTTAGTGCCACTTGTATAGCCAATACTTACGTGATGTAAACTTGTGCCTCTGGTAATTCGTACCTGATAAATATCACACTCGGAGTGTTTGTTTATTTGCCCTTCCTGCTCTTCTCAGGTCTTCTGAGGATCAGTTTTACCAGTCTTCATAAACCAGTTCATATACTATGTTTTCATGCCACCCAAAGTCACCTTTTCTTTCCTTTTTCTGACCCAAGTAATAGTGTAAGTTAATATAATGTACTCCCACCAAACTCTTTAGGGAGTTATCTGTGTTGTGTTTATTTGTAAGCATATTTCTAGCCTACATAAAACACATTTATTTTCCTACTACAAACCTCTTATTTTACAGATACTCTGGGTTTCTGGGAAAAAAGGCTCTGAGTTTACAGCTGTTTTTTCACTGCAGGTTGTTTCAACACATATTAAAAGAAAAATGTATCCAAGCTAAGTGTCTTGGGATCTGAGTCTCTGTTACCTCCTCTTCTGTAGCCATTCATGTGTTGTTTTGTATTCCACCTTCTGTCCTGTACCTGGTCTGCATGTGACAGCATGAAAAATACCTGGTATGGGTGAGAACTACTTTCTAAACAATCAAGTTGGAGTCGTTGGACAAAATTTTTTCAGATGTATTGCAAAGAGAGGCCAATTCTATTTACAGCATTGACTAAATTAGTTAAGAGATAAATTGCAGTGAGATAAAGCTGGTTTTGTAAATTCTTTAGGAACAAAACTAGTAATTCTTGTAACAGCTTTTAAAGCCTGGTCCCTTTTCTTCCTCTAGACATGCTTACCACTGCTTCCTGCCTGGTTCCATTTTGAAATCTGTGCTTATTTTTAAAGGCTTTTGTAATATATGATTCCTAACTCCACATGCTTCCATAACATCAGCTGCAACATGTTTGAAAGCAGTAATTGGACAAGTAATCCTTCCAGGGAAAAACAAATCATGTCTGGTTGTAATGGTCTGAACAGCTCTTATTTCCTATTCTGTGTCGTGTTTGCAATACTTTGGTGGAAAGAGGGAAGTAGAACTGCTAAAAAAAACTGAAGAGTCTGGCAGAGAAAGATCAAGACAATTTTACCCCTAGTAGATGAACAGGATACAAAATTACACTCAATTTTTTAGCAGATGTAACCAGTGGGAATGAGGTGAAGTTATCTGTAGTTTTCATCCGAAGAATATATGCTTTCTAAAAGACATCTATAAGGCTTAAAAGACTTAGAAGGGGAAACATAATGAGTTGTGCTGTGCAGGAACTGAGATAAGATGGGTATGTCTTTCTTTCACAGTATTAATTATATAAAACTCTTCATTAGCCTTTTACTCTCCTTGTCATCTAGTTAGACAAGTGGTAAAATTGCTCTCTCACAAATTTACTACCACAGACATCTGCCTAGAAGTAATTGATAACTATTAAATGTACAAGAACTTGCCCGCTAGCGCCATTCCAAGTCCGTTGACTATAAAGCAGAATCTTTAGGGGGACTACAAGTACAGGAATAATAAAATTAATGAAAATATTCCCATATGTATTCACACACAAGGCTAATTCCCATAGGTAACAAATTGCATAAAAGTAAATTGATTTGTTTTTTGCAGGAGAATTTTCTCTTAATGAGACAAGATTTTCCCCAAAGATGATTAAAGAGGTGAGAAAATAAGTCATTATTTGCAAATTATTTCTGACAAGAAAGAAACTGTGGGGTAATTGTGTATAGTCCTTTGAGACTATAAGGTCTGTATTCAGGGTAGTCCAGAAGACAAATTATATTATAGGAACTACTAGGAAGGAATTTCAGGGTGAAACCTGTGGTCTGTATACTCTTCAGATACTGAGTTCTACATATTGTACAATACAAAAATATAATCATATATAATTATAATTAGATATTACAGGAGGGTGGATATATAGCTAGATGCTCCACACAAGAAACAGGCTTTGACTCTTTAGCTTGTGGAAAAAGCGTCCTTAAGGACAAAAGCTATGTAAAGTTGGCACCATAGAGAAGGTGAACAGAAATGATTCATCGTTATTATAAAACAAGCATCACAAGGCACACAATAAAGTATACAAAATCAAACATAAAAAATTAGGTGCTTTCCTCATGACTCACTGTGACATTATGAAGTGCATTTCCACAGGATGTTGTAGAGGCTAAAAAAGTAAATAGGATTAGATAAGTTAAGAGAGGGTGAATCCATCAAATGATATGATGATCCTACTTCAATCTTTAGTTCATCAGATCACTGTCATTATAGCTGGAAGCCAAGAGGGTAAATCAGGAAAGAATCACAAACCTCTTTTCTATACGGGTGCTGCCAGGCATTGCTGACAGACTACGGGGAAAAACAGGGATTTGTATCAGGTCACATTTTTCTTACCAAGTTATGCATCTGCTTTGAAATGCATCTAACTCTTTCTAGTGATATCAGCCTTTAAAATTATTTTCCTTTCATATTTGAGTCGTGGCAGAAAGAAATATTTTCAGTACCCATTATATATTTTAAGTTGTTCTGTTGAGTATAAAAAAGGAATCATTTCATAGTTGTGCTTGTAAATGTATTTATAAAGCTATATTTTAATTGTTACAGAGTTTTTGAATGAAATGTAGAGAAGGAAATCTGACAGGTAAATGAAGAAAGCGGGTAGTTGCTGCCTCAATAAATTGATCTGGCCTTAGTAGAAATGCAAGATCCTGTGCACACTTTGAAAACAATTAGTTTATATGTTGGCTTAAAATTTAATTTGGTTTTAGATTGTAAAATAGAAAGAAAACAGATAGTATATTTCAGAGAGAATGAGTTCCTGAAGTATCATGTGGATATATCAGGTGTGCATCCCTTAAGAGCAAGCTTCTTGACAACTGTATGAATGCAATTCTTTTGCTCATGTTTTTATAATAATATTTTTACAAGAAAATAACCATTCAATTTCCAGTTCCTGCCTTTTAATTCACCTTCCAGGTCTAATGTTGCTAATAGAAAGCAAGATCCTGACTGATTTCCATCCAGCTTTGATGTCTTCGTGCATCCTTTCATCTACTCTAATTCACTCCTTTGCCTTTATTTTATTTCTCTTTCCCTCTCTTCCCTGCTCTGTACTCTCCTTAATTACAATACAAAATATAATTTGATCAAGTTAAGATATCATCATGGTATGCCTAGGGAAGCTGTAACTATAGAAGTGTACACAAACCTACGGGCTGCATATCTGATAAAGTTCCAGTCCTGCTCAGGCACACAGAGCCTGGTACTTGTTTTCAGCATTGTGTAAAAATAAAGCAGGCTTTGATATGCCTTATCAAATAATTGTTTTGAAAGGGCAAGTTCACATGTCTTCTAAAGACACTAATCCCACATTCACATTAAATCATGAGATGAGAGAGGGAAATACAGATGGTAATTTAATATCAATTATATAGAGTATGTCTCGGTTGCACTTGAAGATAAGAATATAGATGGAGGAAGAGCTTGAAAGTGATCAGGAAAGTGGTTCAGGATTTTAAGCCAATATTAGAGGAAGAGTTAAAATCCCTATTTGAAAAAACCAGAAAACATGAAACAGACATCCTTATAAATTGAAAAAAACCCCTGATTCTAAATCTCAGCATGAGCATACACAAACCGGATCCCAGCAGACCAAAATGAAATGTCTAAACCAGCAGTGTGCTCCTGGGTTTTCATAATACATACACTGAGAGAATATGAAACAGCAGGGCGATTTCACAACTCTGTCCAGTCAAAACAATGGAAAATATTGTGAATGCTCCTAAGCAGCCGTTGCTCAGCTACTGCCAAACACCTGCGGCACATTACAAAAAAGACTAGACATTCTCTTTTAAAACGTGGAAAATATTAATGATTCAGATGGCAGAGTGCATTTGGTCTCTGTAGCCTCAGCTGAAGTGCCCCAAGCACTGTCTAAAGTTTTGCATGGCAGGAGGAACTGCAGTATGCTGGTAGCTGCCAAGTCCCTGCCTTTGCAGAAGGAGTTTGGTGATGACTGCTGAATTGTTTGTACAGTAGCTAGTACAATAAGATAGTTGTTGAGAGATGAAACAGTAGGAATAATAATAGCAATAACAATAAAATAATTGTAATGCACTTATATTTCAGAAGTAGATCTTAAAGCCAGGAACACAAATACTTACAGTTAGTATCAAATAATGCCTATAGTAGTACAAAGTGTATCATCTCTTCCCAATTCTCCTCAGAACACACTTCTGCCTTGAAGATTTTAAAAAATAACCACCAAAACACACAGTGACAAAATAACAAATAGCTCTGACAACCCAGAACAGATATGACGATCTCTAATATTAGAGTATGTGTCTTCCTTTGCTTTTCTAAGGGACAATCACCTAAAGGATTGGTGTAATGACAGCTATCAACTTCAGCTCACATAAGGCAGACCCTGAATAGTGTCCAATAAACAGTCAAGTATTTACTACAAATTTCTTAGACCACTGAAATTCTAAAACAATAAGCTTTGTTGTTGATGACTCCAGTAGTGATACTGGATGTGCCCATGAAGCCCCAAGCAGTTGCCCTAAGTACTGCCATGACTGCTAGCACTTTAATTACTTAATTGCTGCACAGTCTAAAATCCTGGAAATGCCTGTATCAGTCTCATTTCTATGTATTTTCAAAACAGTTGGATTTTTTTTAGAGAAAAGTAGATAATTCTGATCATAATCCCAAAAAATCTCATACTTTAGAAACATTGTTTCAATCTTTTTTTCCATGTTAGTACTGATTAGCTGCATTTTTATCTAAGCTACCTTGATATGTTTCAATTGTCAAAATAGTTTGCTTGTATAAAGACTGAAGCATTTCTTCTTTCTTTATACTTTTGTGTTTCAATTTAGCTGGGACTCTTCAAAATCTTCTGGAAAGGAGCAATGCAACATTTCTGCAGGAAAACTGACAGTAGAAAGGAAATGCTGATAATAATGTCTCAGTGTTGACTGTATTCTGTAATGCTATTTCCTGAGTGGACCTCAGCAGCAAATACTACCGATTTTTTTCTTCCATGTGGCCTATCAAATCCCCACGCATTATGTTTTTAGTCCCTTAGGGTAAGAAAAAGCCTCTTCATAAAACTAAACAACCCAGCCCTGTGGGTTCTCCTGTCTTCTCTATTATTCCTATCTGGCAGTTTACATCTGTATATTTAATATACATCTAAGGCAAACAAGCGTAATTCTGCCAACATGAACAGCTGCTGGTATATTGTGATTCATTGTTATGATATGAGTCATTGTAAAACGTCCCATTTCTTCAGAAATCATCAAATTCTACCATCAAAGACAATATGATCTGCTTTTGAATTTATATATACACTCTTTGATAAAGCATTACAAAACATCTTATCTCTGGCTGTGCTTGCTTACCTTTGCACAGTAGTCCATGCTCTATAAATCAGGTTTCTCATTCTTTTGTTCTGTCAACACCACTCACACAGCAAATCTGGATGTTTCTGTTGTGACCTCCAGACTCTTGTTTTCAGCTGCTTTGGTCCCACAGGCCAGTAATGGGTAAGTGCCACAAGCCAGTAGTGGTTATTTGGCACACAGATGTTATAATGGGCTGTTCTGAAATCTGTAACTGATAGATTTTTTTTTTTACAGATGCTTTTGCCACAATGTTTTTTGTTAACACAAGCTCTGTTATTGTCTACCAACCCTGACACAATGTTCTGAGATGGGCCTGTTTAGATACAGTTTATTCTCTGCCTAATAGTTTTTGTACTATAATTTCTGTAATACAGATCATCACATTTGGTTTCCTTTGTCTCCTGTCTTCTATGAGATTTAGTGCTGTTTTGGCAGTACTGATGTTTTGCCATTAACTTTGGGCAAGATGTACGTTATGTGCAGCTTGGAAAGGAACCTGTCTGTAATGCTGTCCATTTTGCATTTTAGATTTTCTCATTGGGGGAGACCTGCAGCTTTCTAGGGCCTATTTCACAAGAAGAGAAATGTTACAAGGCAATATTCTAATTAACAGGTCTGGAAAATGTATGGGCAAAGAAGGTTGTTTTCCAGATACAGGAGTCAAAGACTTAAGTTCTCAGATGTTGAAGGTTGTGTGCATTGTCTTTGTTGTACTTTCAAATCTTTACTTGGAACATATTAACTAGCATATTGGCTAATATACTAATATACTAATATAATATGATTTGCTGTACTTTTATGCCTAAAATCTCTAACTATGGCATTAGTAATCTTGTCTAAAGGTTTCTGCACAAATTTCTGTGCTTTTTAAATACTATTATAACAGAAGCATAAAATATCACGGAATGCTGTGGTTTGAGTTGGAAAGGACCTTATAAATCCATTAAAGATGTAATTGTGACTAATTGCACAAAACATTCATTTTGTAACATTCGCAACAGTCAAATTACGTCAACTCTTTTAAGCAGTTTGCTAAAAATAGTGGACCCCTTGAAAAATTAATTCTGTTATCTCTGTCAATACCAGCTAATCTAACCCTTACCAAGCATATGCCTGTTGGTATGAAAAAGGGGAAGCCAATTTCACTATTCTGCTATGTCAGATGTTGCTTCTGTCATTTTCTTGAACACCTAGACATTTTGGACAGTTGCACTGCTCTGAGTGGTCACGTGATGGTGTTCAGGTGTGACAGAACTGGAATCTGACCAGAGCTGCAGTGAACTGTTGCTGCCAGAAAACATCTACTACCCCCTTGCACGGGGACTTAATCGAGAAGGTTTCTGGATCACTGAAAGCAGGTCATGCAAACAGAAACTGTGCTGGCTGAGGCAAGTCAGGACTTCCTGGGTATGATCATGTTCACAGTGTGCCCTGTTTGGTGTATCCCATGTTGGCAAGTCTTTGAGTAGTAATATATCACTCCTGCTGGAGACTGGCAAAATCTAACTTTGTGGGCTACTTCAAATGTTTATGATATTCATGGCATTTATTTTAGACCTCCTGTGTAACAAGCTCTGAAAATCTCTGTCTAGGGAGTCTTTTTGGTTTGCTCATTTTCATAAACTTACCACTGAGGTTTTGTGAGACTGATTCTTAGCCACCACAGTTGTAGTGTGATAACAAATCCTGACATTACTCTGTGATATTTCAGATACTCAAGCTAGCAGTCACATATCTGTCATCCTCTCAAAGAGTGTTTTCTGCAATGCAAATGCATTGTCTAAAGTTATTTTGATGTCATGATATCCGTTCATTGCGCACAGTCACAAAGAGAAGTTTTCATAGATTGATCTCTGTTCTTGTCAAGAAAATAAATTTCTGTGATTATGCAATGTAGTCTTCTACAGTCAGAGAGACTTTAGTGAAGTTATTTATGGCCCTGATGTGCCAGTAGATAAATATAAACTATTAAGTTCTGTGAACTGAAAATTGACCCAATTCCTTCATATTTTGCCATGAATTACCCTTCCCAAGTGAAACCGGTTGTGGAAACCATTGTTTTTGACAAGTAAATTCAGAAAAACAGGTTCATTTCTTTTTCTTGTTTTTCTGGGTATTACATGTCTGTCATTAAAACTCTAGCCATTTAGCCTGAGGAAGGAGAAAAAAAGGAGAAGTTTAAGGTCTTTGCAACATATTACACCTCTACAAATGTGTGTCTTTTTCATCCTTATCACTTATAGTGCTGGAGATGTTACATTTATAGCAGTTTTGAAGATGGCATCCACCTCTCCCAAATATTCCTCACTTCATAGTGGTGTCATCAGTAATTTTAAAAGTCAAAGTCATTCCCAAGGCTGCCAGTGGCAAAAGTACTAATTGCGAGTCTCAGGAGAAATATAGGAGTATCTTCTGAAGAAAAAGCTGGAACAAACAAGCCAAGAAATCAGGGCTTAAGACTCTCCTTCTTGCATAAAGAATAACATTGTACTTGGTCATGGAGTTGTTTGTTCATTTTGGAGCACGAAGGAAATGTTGACATGTTCCCATGGAGTAGAGAAACTGAATTATGATTAGTGCCATCAAAACCAGAGGATTCTAAGAGCAAGGATGGAAAGATTTTCCTATAAATTGAGCAATCATTTTAAGAGGCAGTAAAGAGTGAGACAGTGTGGTGCCATTTGATGCCTCTAGAGGCTGCAATTAAATCTTTTATTTCAGTTTTAATTGCATTATTTCATGCATAATTTGCCTCTAAGAGGCTAGGACATTTCTAGAATAAATACTAAAATTTAGATTGCATTGTGACAGGAAGGAAAAAAAATGCTCCTATAGCTGGTTATTTATTTCTTTGTTTAGTACTTCACATAATACATCACTTTCCATCTGCATCTGCAGTATATTATAAAGTAAAAGCTTTTTTTTTCTTTTCAAAAAATGCCCTTAGTAGATGGTCCCATGTCATAAGAGACCTCCTTAAATAACAAAGATTTTGTCATCTGTCAGGTGCTCTGACTACTCACAACACTATTGATCAAGATAAAAGTGTAAGATAGTTACCAGAAAGTGGGAAACTGAATCAGAGGGTGGGGGAAAGGGAAAATTAATTTAAAATTATTAAACTGAATCATTGGGATGTTGCCATAACATATCAGTCTGGGGAACTGTGACCCATTCAAGGTTATTCCTAGGGTCAGCTATGAAAATAGCAGAACTGATTAATGGCACCAGGTGCTGTCCTGTAGTCTGGATTAGGTCTGAGGAATAGTATTTTCAGACACCTTTTTAAAAGTAATGCATCAATGTACATGTCATCTTGCTATTCTGCTCTGCTAAAATTTTAACATAAATTGGGCCAGATTTTCAGTTTTACTCCTCTTCGTCCCAGCAGGTGGAACAAAACCCCTGCCTGTCATTCCTGTCTCTCTGCCTCAGCATGGGAGATGAGCCTGAAGACTGAGGCTGTGCAGAGTCATGCACACAGACCACACAACTCTGTGGCAATCACAGAATTTTTAAATTTTTGTGACTATAAAATCTAAGTAGTTTATAGAGTTTTCTCTTCTTGTCTTTTGCATTTGGATCTGTTCTGCCTTTTCAGAAGAGTATCTTCCTCAAGAAAGTTCTTTCTTAGGGTCTGTCATAAGCTCTATACCTCCTGAGGACATCCAGGAAACAATCTAATTCAAGAATTCCTCTTCTGGTAATGAGTAATCAGATTAATTTTTAGGTTAGTATGATTCCTGAGGCAATTTTTTGGGGGTGGGGTGGTTATATACGGTCATTTAATGTGAGTGGCATATTAATAGTTTAAATAATCACCTACTTTCTTCCGTCAGGGTAAAAAGGTAAGAACCTCTATAGAATAATTTAGCCCACCCTAACCTACATGCATTTAAGGGAATGAGTCAGCATCTGGCAATGCTGTTTCCAGGTAGGCATCACATTGAATTCCAGGTGGGACATGGATGCTCAGCTAAACAATCAAGAAGGTAAAGCTTTCAACTGTATCTAGGTACCTTAATAGCATAAATAAAAACAATTCAAAGCAATTCAAAAGAAGTTAGGATCCAAGTCTGGCTTTCCTCTCTTGAACCCAGTGTGTACCTTGGTATGCCTAGAGGCTTTTTAAGTTCTGCCTTTGACTTTTCAAGTTTTATCTTGCAGTTTATTTTTAGAAGTCAGCTGGACATTTTGACCTAAATTTTAACACATTTGAGCATCTTTCTATTAAAGGCATGACAGAGAATTAGTAGCATTTTCTAAACCCCCAGCTGGGTTCAAGTAGCTTCACTGATGTCTTAAATCCAGTGTATAGTGTTTGTACTTAGCTAGTTCTAGGTCTCCAGCCAGTGGAGAGCACTTGGGTCAGGAACAGTCCAGAACCAGCTCCTTTGGGTCATAGAATCATAGAGGCATTAAGGCTGAGAAAGACCTCCAAGATCAACAAGTCCCACCTTTGACTGATCAACACCTTGTCAACTAAAACACAGCACTTAGTGCCACATGTAGTCTTTTCTCAAATATATCCAGGGATGGTGACTCCACCACTTCTGTGGGCAGTCCATTCCAATGCTGTACAAGACTTTCAGTGAAGAAAATCTTCCTGAAGACCAAGCTGAACCTCCCCTGTTGTAGCTTGAGGTCATGTCCTCTCATCCTGTCACTGGTTGCCTGGGAGAAGAGGCCAACCCCCACCTGGCTACAGCCTCCTGTCAGGCAGTTGTAGAGATTAATAAGGTCATCCCTGAGCCTCCTTTTCTCTGGGATAAACACCCCCAACTCCCTCAGCTGCTCCTCATTTGACTTAATCTCTAGACACCAAGGCCTAAAGACCCCCCTAAGTCACTGTATCCTCTGGCTCTTTGAGCTATAGGTGTCCGTCGTTTTTATGCAGACCGAAATAAATATTTTTGTTGTTGTCCACTGTGTTATTGTCCATTGTTGGGTTGGATTTTTTTAATTACAAGTGGGAAGTTAATTTCGAAGTTCCTCATGATAAAGTCTGAAATTACCATAAATCCTTCAGTATTAATGTATAGTTTGCCTGAGAAGTACTTGCTGGTTCGGAAGGGGCAGTGAAAGAAAGGTTCGGAGGAAGGGGAATAGCTGTATGGGTTTCCAAGAGCAGTCGTTCTGGAGGCGGTCTGGGCTGCCGGGGCGCTGCCTCCCTTGTCGCAGCCCGCGATAGATGTCAGGCTCGCACCGCCGTGCCGCAGCAGCAGCAGCCTGTGCCGGGTGCGCTGCTGAGCCAGGGGTGGCCACCAGCAGGCTGGTACTCGCCAGTACAGCAGCTCTGTCTGCCTGAAGGTAAGGTAATCTCCGCGGGGAAAGGCAGCTGAGATATTTGTTGTTTACTCTATAATCTTCTTTCCATGTTCACTCACTTTCTCCCTTCAGTGATTCACGTGTTACACTTACGCTGTCAGACTTGCTTTGGCTTTACAATGCAGCAACGGCTCACTGGCACCATTTTTTATTAAGAAGAACCCGTTTTTACAAGGGATGTCCCATACACAATGAGTGAAAAATGTGCAGACACATGCCCTGATTTTATTTTTTTTCCAAATATGGTAAATGAGTATAACACACCTCTCATCTCACTTTCTCTTTGCAGACAACCCCGCTTCCTCAAAATTCCTTTTTTTTAGTCACAGACCATGAACCTCCTTCATTCTCTTGACTGTCCTACACCTTCTCAAACAGAATAGCAAAAATTTGGGAAGATCCTGTAGAATACTCTTGACTGTGTCCAGCTCTAGCCACACAGAACCTCAATAAATCTATTTGCATAGGGGCAATTAAATATATACATATGTGCTTTGCTTGTTCATGAGTGTAGTATGATTTCAGTCATCAGACTGGACTCATGAATATAATTGTTTGAGAAAACCTATTTTAAAATCAGCCAACAGATAACACTGCTGATATAAGGAAAAAAGTTATATATGGAGTGGAGCTAAACGTTGAAAACTAGGATACCTTAAAGCATTTAAGCCAGCACTCTGTAAAATGCCCTATATTTTATGCCAGGCAGTGTACAAATGCATATTTATTTTGGTGAATATTTACTATTATGCATATCTCTGAGTTAAACAGCCATGTTAGAAGACACCCTGCATATCCATATTTTGTTTATGAAATAGCAAGGCTTTTCAAAGTTTATTTCAATTTTTCATGTTACTTTCAGAACTAATAAAGTAAAACAGATTCTATACTTGACCAGGGCTTAAATAAGCTTTTAATTTTTTAAAATACTGCATTTTAAATTAACTTCGACTTCCCCTTGTCTGTGTGCTCATTTGGTGAAGCTCACACTGTCATGACAGTGGTTGACAATAATAGATAAAGTGCTGTAGATAAAAATAAGGTTGATACATTTTACATGAAAGCCCTAAAGCAACTGGGTTTTTAAATCAACTATCTAACTGGGATTGCTTTCACTTTCCTTTTTAGCACCTCATTAGGCTTACTGCAATTTTCCTGCAGTACTAAACTGCTGCCCCAGTCACAGTTCATTTTCCTCCTCTAACGTCCAATTACTCTGTTTACTGAAAATTATCATATTTTAATTTCACAATAATTTAATTAAAATATTTCATTCTAGAATATAAATCAGCAACACAGAGCAGCACCATTCTGCATTCTTCTGTTACAGCTCCTTGGCATCCTGGGAAACAGCACAGCTGTCAGAGCTTGCGGGGAACACCAGGAGAGTTTATGCCATCCCCTTCTTGTTTTTAAATATCACTGAGTGCCCTACATAATTTTTGGGTTTCTAATGTCCCAGAGCAGTAGCAGCACCTCTGCAATGTGCCCAGAAATCCTGGATGAACATCCAGTTTCTTCTCACTGATGCTCCTTTTGTGCTGGGCTTCCTTTAGGCTTAGAATTGTAGTGCCTCTCTTGGGCACAGCCCCTCAGTGTGCCTCTTCCTACCTGTCTTCCCCAGCTCCAAACACCAAGGCAAAAGGAGTTTTAGCAATCTTCAGTACAAATGCCTGGGTTTTGTAAACACCTACTAGCACACTGAGATGGAGAAAGATGTGAAATTATTCAACAGTTGAGAGCTACCTTACAAAAAGTAGTGGAAGTTCTTGTGTCAATATTTCAGCACAGTATTATTTGTGAAATGAGGACAACCACCACATTTTTTATTTCCTCAAGGAGGAATATAAATATTCCTGTTTGGAACGTTTTTCCTTGGCATTAAAAATTGTTCTTTTTGACCCCTGTCCCTTGGGCAAAAGAACTATTTAAAAACTGGGATGAGCTACCAAGCCAAGGCCAGGGGTTACACACCCTAGCTTATAATGATGTAGAATTTGTGGTCAGTTCACAGACTTCTACACCACTGAGTTTCATAGACACAAAATGAACAGCTTACATTTGTAAGGCCCCTGAAACAAATCTAAAATGAAAGCTTCTGAAAAAAAAATTAGGCAAAGCTCAATGCCAGAGTATTTCAGTGAATGTTTTTTTAATAATAAAAAAGAAAAAGTGATCTAGAAAGTTGAGTCCCTCATAGGAATCTCCACCCATGAAGAGCTTCAGTACTTGGATGTACAAGGTCCTGAGGAACCTCATTGCACTGTCAAGTTATCCCAGCCTCAGGCAAGACATGAACTATCACATTTAGACATCCCTTTCAAACTAGACTTGTATTATGATTCGGTAAATGGGGTAGAACATTTTATGTTTCATAATACCACTCAGCCTAACCAGATTGTGTTTTTCCTTTTATTTTCTTTATTAAGTTAATTGCCTTCCTTTTCTCATATTTTTGAATTAAATATTGGACATAAATCCATCCCCCCTTCAAAACAGATATACTTTCATTTGCGAATTTGCCCTGTTCATTTAAAATACAGAATTTTCCTTACTCAAAAAGATGTTGTTCTGCAGGACAGTATTCTTGACTTTATAGACACTAACTTTGGTTTAGCAGACTCACCCCCAGGCTGCTAAGACAGCTAACTCAGGACTGGGATACACTTGGGCTACTGCCAAAGATCCCAAGAAATAATCTGCATAGTAACAAGTGTTTTTCTCAGAAGTGAGCTAATTCTTTGAAATCTGATCAACTCTATTTCTTGTTGGAATCCAATCAAGTTTTTTCTATCAAATGTGCCTGGATGTAGAGGCCAGTAAGAATGAACCAATTTACTGGCAGCAATCCATTAGGGAGGAAAATGCCCCTGTTGCCAGGTGCTCCTGGTAACCATAACACAGTGTGATAAGATAGAACAAGATTCACTCAGGAAGGGAAAGTCTTCCCATGTGGCATGAACATCAGTGCAGCTATGAAACCAAGGTTAACTAGGGAAAAATGATACTTTGTGGGAGGTTGTAACTATGGAGAAATGGGGTAGAAAGCAGTTTCTGAATCTCTGGTCTTCTTACATACACTTTATACCTATATATGGCTTTATATATTCTTGCCTGATATGTACTTATTTATTAAGTATACTTATTAGTTCTTGTCAAAAGTATGTGAGATACTCACAAAAGAATGTGAGAGCATTAGTGTATCAGAATCTCAATGCTTTTGTCCGACATATTTATAAAATTGTTTTTTATGATACGAGTAGGTGTTCTTTGACACTGGCAGTAACTTAAGCTATAATCAGAGCAACTCTGCTGGTTCTTAATCACAGTAACAATGAGTAGGGGTAAGAACTAAAGTGCTGTATCCAAAGTTCCTTTCTGTACAGGATGTAAATACATAGAGAATAAAACTTTTCAATCCACGAATGCCTTTGAAGAAAGAAATCCATTCTTTCTAATAAGTAGGGACTTCTTATTTTTTAGAAAGAAACCTTCTATTTTATAAAATCAGATTACATCATCTATTCATACTATATATTTATTCATAATCCAGACTGGATGTTTCTGAGGGGAATGCGTGTTCTTTTTTTACATAGGTTATTTTTTGAATTTATTGAATTCGGGTTGTTGGAACACTTTTCATTAGAGATAAAATTTTGATGATTTTTGTCCTCTTTTTCCTTCTTTTTAGTCTAGGTGGCCATGATGGAAACAAATCCATAAGAATAGGTAGATGATGAATAGAACTGCTCAGTGATTGACCAAGGCAGTGGTCAAAATCCAGGGTACCAAATCAGCACACTGCAGTGATGATTAGCAAGCTATAAAAATGTTGACTGATGAGCACCTTCTATTCTTAGGTTCCCACACAACATGACATTTCCTTAAACCGGGGTAATTGAAATACGAGACTGTAGAGTGAGCTTGACATGTGGGGGAAGGTGCATGCTGGAAAGAAAGGAAAAGAAAGGAGTAACAAGGAGTGTTGTGATTAGGTGCATGAGAACTATAGTGCGTGATACAGGTAGTGGTTATTTTCGGGTACCCAGAATTGAAGTTAACTGGACGCAATCTGAACCCTAGTAGCTGCTAAAACTTGCAGTTGCATACGTAAGAGAAGATCTCTATATGAAAAAACAGGGTCTGTATTCCTCTCTAGTATAATGTAAGTCCCCCAAGTACCCAAACTCACAAAAGACATGATTTCATAACCAATTTTTCAAAGGATTTTGAAGTTCCACAGTACCAAGCAGCTCAGCTTTAGCCTTGAATTGCACATTAGCAATCACAAGAGTACAAGACTGGCAGCTGGTTCCCTTTTGGAAGGTAAAACCTGTGTCACCAGCAAATCCTGCACCTTGCTACCATTTCACTTGACTTGCTATGTTTGTACGGCCACCCAAATCACCTCATGAAACAATTACAGGTCTGGAAAAAATATTGTGATTTGCATTACATATTCGGTTATTTTCAGGTTAAATAACATTATTCATAAGTGGGCAGAATTACAGGGACACCATGACTCTGATATTGGTAATAAGGCAGAGACCAAAGAGAAATCTCTTTGGTAAGCAACATACAAACCTGTCAAGAGCTAGAACTTTCCAGTGGTACTGAGCTGGCAATCTCATTCATGTCTGTAAGCATGTTGCTGCATCTCAAATTGACATTAAATTAAATAATATCCCCCATGCAATATGTCTGAGGTAGTTATTCATAACATAGAAGTTATTGCTTGAATGTTTAATGTAGTCTCTCCAGCACTCTGGAAGAGATTTCTCTTCCTTTTGGCACATAAGCCTAGCCCAAAAAGCAAAACTGTTTTGATTAACCAGCATGTGTATTTCCTTTCATGTTGTTTTGCCAAAGAGGTACATGAGGAGGAACCAAGAAACTTACACAAAAGCTGTTGCAAAGAGAAAGATCTGTATTCTGTACCTTTTGAGAGAGGGCAAGGACTTCCTCAAACATACCAGTAGCTGAAAGAATACTATGGAATATATGGGCCTGCTACTGAAAGGAGCAGAGGTTGCAGAGAAGACAGAGTTACTGAACACCTATTTTGCTTCAGTCCTCACTGATGTGGCTCAGAAGGCCAGGGAGAAAGGTAGACCACGCCTAAGGATTGCATTTATTGTAATATTTCTATTAAATTGTAGCTCTGACCTGAAATATCTCAAGGTAATTGTGTGGGATTCCTTTCCCCTGCTGGTTTACTTTCAAACCAGCACATTTACTGTTCCATCAGGCTGTTCCATCTGTTCCTTTGGGTCAAGGTACCATTCCTCTTGCAGTTCAGTCGTTTTTCTGATTGTATCTGATGACTTAGGTTTTAACTTTTATATTTTTCAGATCATGTACTGCTTAGTATGTAACTCTGTAACTCTGAAACTTCATACAGCCTGATAGCTACTGTTCCCTCATTCTGGTTAGACATAACAAACCCTCTTTAGGTTTGCACTTCAAGGATACCTTGTTGTCTAAGGCCCCAAAATATGTAAACTAAAGCTTTTGAACTGGGGGGGTGAAACTTGGGGCAATTACTTCATTGCCTGAGATTGTAATTGGAGAATTAACCATGATATGCAAATGGACCAAACTTATAAAAGTGTGAAAAACCTGTGACCTGCGGTCCTTCTTGGGTGTAGCCTCTTGACTGCCCAGGGTGTACCTTTGAAGGCCCTTCAAATAAATACCTGCTCTTATTCTCTTAATCTTGTCTAGCCTCTGTTTTCAGGTAGTCACTTCAAGGCATCATATCCTGTAACCTTTAATTATTTATGCAAAATGGAGCTATACCATCTAATATTCCTAAAAGATGGGATGAGAGCAGTCCACGTGCAACCTTTTTGTGTGTCAAAGGAGGCAATTCAGTTTTTAAACTTTTGAAGTGTGAATCAGTCTTTAAGTCACAAATTTCAGACTATGTAATTGTGTTCTGGACACACTGCTGCAGCTATTAAGCTCGAGAGGCAAATACACACATGAAAGTCAAACACTACAAAAGCAAGTATGTCTCCTCTAAAACTCCAGTCGAGTAGAAATTCATTTCCAGGCATTTTCTAGGCATAATTTCTCCTGCTATACTTTGATTTATGTTTAAAAAGTCCACAGAAAGCATTTGAAATTATGGTACAGAGAAGGCAAGATCAGAAGCACTTCACAAATCCCTTACCATTTGGAGAGAAAAGGTATTTTCTGAGCCAAGATGGCTCTCAAGAAGAAAAAAACTATAGTTCTGTACTTGACTTGCTTTCTGTGAAGTATAATCCAAGCACACACGCTTAGGTACAATAATCTGCAATGTAATGTACTGTTTTGTTTAGCAGCAAATAAAATGTGACCTCTTCACTTTAATGAAGAGACATCTGGAAAACTTCCCATAAATGCATCTTTTCTTGTAGAAAAATGTAAGGAGAATACAGTACCTAGCTAATCAAGAACCATAAGCAATAATTCAAAGCTCCTGGCTTTTAAATCATTACTACTGCTCTTCTAGTGACATAAAAAGAAAATGCTGCCAACATCGCTCCTTAGCAGATAATAAAAAACTGTTAGCAGTGGAAAATTTTGGACACAGTGGATATAACTAACGTCTCCTAAGCAGGTGCCTATCCCACTTGTGAAAATTACTCTCAATGGGAGGTTTGGAGGTGCTGCTGCTTTGAACAGCCTCAAGAATGTTGTAATTGGATGACCCAAAACCTAGACCCAAATATCCTAACTGAGGTTCCTCATGGTTCATATCCAGATAAGAATCTTGTTTTGAGATTTATAGCTTGGTCTTCAAAAAATACAAAGGAAAAAAACCCTCCCAAAACAAAACAAAAATTGTTCGTAGCTCTCCTGTGTTGGGGCAGGAAAAGTTTCAATGTTTGGTTCGATTTCTGACTCTACTCGAGTCACTTTTTTGCCTTCTTAACATTTATTAAAATCCCAAATGAGCATAACAAATTGTCAGCTATTTGACAGGTGTTGTGCCTTAACCCCAGCCAGCAACCAAGGCTATGCAGCCACTTGCTCACTGACCCACCAGCGGGATGGGGGAAAAAATCAGAGGGGTAAAAGCTGAAAAACCCATGAGTACAGCTAAAGCCAGTTTAATAGAGCAGGCAAAAGCTGCACACACAAGGAAAGCAAAGCAAGGAATTGATTCACCATTTCCCGTGGTTGGGCAGGTGTTCAGCCATCTCCAGCAGAGCAGGGCCCCATCATGCATAATTTGGGAAGACAAACTCTGATACTCCAAATGTCTCCCCCTTTCTCCTTCTTCCCTCCACTTTAAATACTGAGCATGATGTCACAGGGTCTGGAATATCCCTTTGGTCAGTTGGGGTCACCTGTCCTGGCTGTGTCTCCTCCCAACCTCCCGTTCACCTCCAGTCCTCTCACCAGCATGGCAGTAGGAGAAACAGATGAGACCTTGGCTCTGTGTGAGCCCTGCTCAGCAATAACAAAAATAACTCTATAATTAACCCTGTGTTCAGCACAAATCCAAACCCCAGCCCCACAGCAGCCACTGGGAAGGAAACAAATTCCACCCTGGCTGAAACCAGCACAAGTAATCTCATTGCACATGGCCCATTGGTGCTTCAAAAGCTGAAACTCAGCCACCTCTTTTATCATCTGCAGTATACAAGAATATTATGAAAGAGAAAAACTAGCGCCAAAAAGGTGGAAGATGCCAGAATTTTGACGAGAAATATAGAAAGATTTTTCCTAATGAAAAATCTGCAGCTTTTAACAGAGAATAACTATAGGCATTTCATTATGACAAATGTATATTATAGACGAGCTGTGGATTTTATGAATTATACAGTCTAGTGTTTATAAACCATTCTAAGAATAATAAGATTTAGCAAGTTGTAGGATTTTAGATTGCCATAATTACTATTCTATTAGTGTTGGTGTACTTCTTCTTTTACCTCATAAAAAGATGGAGAAAGAATTGGGGCAGGAATTCACTGCCAAGCTCTCATGCAGGCAAGTTATGTGTGGCTCAGAATTAAGGTTCCATTCAGGGGCAAGCAGACAAAAAAACAAATTTCAGCTGATCCCAGTGGCCAGACAAGGTGGATCAGAGATGGAGGGATAGGATGGTGCAACCAGAGATTTGGTATACAGGCTGGGGACTTCCAGACTGGCACCATGCAGGAAGGAAAAGAGAAACACGGTTTTGCTTCCATCCAAACCTTGGCACTCTCCCTGACTGTTACTGACTTAATTCCAGGTTCTCATGTACTCTGCTTTCAGCATTCCCCCCACAATCCCTGTAGGCTCCTTGTTTCCCTCTTCTCCCCTCAGCTGACCAGGGCTGTGCTGCCAGGGCTCAGTTGCCTGTTTCCTCACCTGGCTCCTTTTTAACTTTGGGAAAGTCACAAGGGAAAGTGATCCTGATCTTCAGGTTTAGGAGGCTAATTCTCACTCTCTCTGTTTCTTTACATGTCCTGAAGTCTGTCAGCCTTGTCAATACAGACCAGCTTGGTCTCATGCCAAAGCCAGGAACACTAGGTGCCTTGTAATGAGCCTCACACATGCCAAGTGGATGGGTGGAGGATCAAAGTGAAGTGCTGATGTCAGGGGTGTTTTATGTCTGACTCAAAGGCTTCAGCACTCAGATCTGGGATGGTCACAAGCTAAAACACTAACCCACACATTATTTATTCTGCAATTTCTCAGAACACCACTTTGAGTGAGAAAATCCCTTTAGTACTTCAAAAGGGACAAAAGAAATGTTAAAGAAGATGTCCTAAGGATTCTCATAGGTGAGAAAGATTCTTAAAAGAAGGTAACTAGAATTAAATTATGTTTCAATGGTGGCAGTTTGTCTGGAGAAGATAATGTTGATGCTGTCTCTATGAAGTCTTAAGGCATAAGGGAGACTGAGCTGGTTCTTAGGCTGAATTAGAATGCAGACATCTAGGAAGGCAGAAAGAAAGTACTATAACTGTTTCTATTTCTGTTAATGATAGAAATGGTGACGGGGTTGTCTGTTCTTCCAGATATTCTGGAGGTCGCCCAAGGTACATCACTTCCAAACAGAGCTTTTTAGCTGTTTACCACTCACAGATAAACTTGGTTTGATCCTGTGGTCAAATTTTTACAATAATCTTCTGTTTGTATTCATAAAAAGCTTTTATCCTGGATATATAGGGTACTTCACAGTCTTTGAGTATTTTAACATGTTGCTGTTAAAGATGTTGCTTGGTCAGTGTTCTCCATAGTCCAAATTGTGTTTGGGGACTGCGATTCCAGGGAGCTGCCTTCTTATGTTGGTGCTTTTTTTATGTCCTGCATAGACTTTGACTTGAATTGATACTGTACAAGAGTACTGGAAAGTTTTACACTCAGATATACCCTATTGCAGCCCTGTCAGTTACTTTCTTCAATGATTCAATAGTAATGTACCTTGAAATGCACATTTAGTGACTTGACCCAAAGGAACAGCTCTTTTCCTTCCAGGAACATGTTTGCTTGGAAATACAACATACGGAATCAATTTGTATTAGTTGGCATAGTTACTAAGAAGAAATTGTGAAGTTTTTTTTACACCATGACCACTCTGTACTGAACAGCTTTAACAGGCACTCTTAGTGGTTACCCCACATACAAGGCTGATGAATACAAAACCGTATTTAGGCATATTTTTTTACGCTTTGTGGGAGTTTCACTCGGTCTGCCATTTTTATGTACTTCTTGTGAGGGAAGGACTTACCTGGCCTTAAAGCAGCTCTCTGCAAATGTTGGAGCGCAGTGAAATGGAGCACAAGATGAAAAATTTCCTGTGGACAAACACTAGGACAGTCAGAGATTCCTGTGCAATTTTAGCTACTGGTCTGTCTGTCATTGGGACCAAAGCACAGACATTACTTACTTACTCAGCAGTGATGCTGGCAGCTCACTCCTGTCTTCCTCCCTAGAGACAAATTTGCAGTAATTGAATTTTCTCTTGGGTTTCACAAGATCCTGCTCATATATGCATAAAAAACAGCAAGCCTTACCTCACAGGTAATCCAGTGTTAACACAATCTGTGAATGAGCTACAGTCAGTGGAGGTACCACGGGCTTCTTTCGTTGCACAGCTACTCCTTTTATACAGCAGTAATCTCCATCACATGCATGTGCAGCTATTTAGGGTTTAATTTATATGCAAATTTAGAGGTACATAACTGAGTCCCTTCCACATGGAAATATGTAGACAATAAACTGTTAAACTTACTGTTTTTCTCACTTTGTTCTACCTGTATCTCGCTTATCCTGCTGGTTGAGAAGTATGTCACTGGGCATACAGTAATAAAGCAGGAATATTTAGACTTTTTAAGAAGACTGTAATCTTCTGATTTGATTTTGTTTATTCATATGGACAATGCACTGATTTTGTTTTGGCCTATCTAAACTCCATAAGGAAGCTAAAAGTAGAGGTTTTATGATGTAATTATTATATCTCTAGAAATACTCTACCTGAGCAAATGCCACAGGGATCCCTATTATCTTCTGTAACTCCGCACTTCACAGTTCTCCTTAGTTATTGACTCTAGATTTGGAATTACAAGAAATGCCAAGATCTGCCCCAACACTGTCAAAAAGAGAAAGCACAAAAAAGTCCATAAAGATACAAGAACTTCGTATTTCAATTATGAGAATCAATTACAGGTGATCAAGTGATTCTCAAGGAAAATATTATTCATGTAGTTGTGATGCTAAGCATAAGGCCTAAAACTTCCACAGCATTGTGGGATATTATGTCTTGTGTTCTGAATCCTGAAGATAGGTACCTGCTGTGTTACCTCCTACAGTCCCCAGCCAGGCTCCAAGCCTGCACAAACACCCGCAGAACTTGCCACAGAAACTTTATAATGTAATGAAAACTCCATAGTAGTGTTCATAGATACAAATGTAGACTTTGGCAGGTATTAAGGTGAGGTTTGATATTTTATGCGGAATAGCTTTGCTTCTTGTTATAGGAAGTATTTTTCTTTTCTCCTCATCTTTGCATATTTCATGGAGGACAGATGCTCTGGGATTACGTGCACACTGCTTCTTTCTAACTGGCCTGATCCCAAGCACTCTCGATTTTTATGAAACCACATCCTTCTCAGTCTCTCCATTATGAGAGTGCTCTTGTCACTTCCTCCCTGTTCAGCACTGGTTAGCCTGCTGCACTTAGCTCCTGCCCCCACCTGTGGAAAGGTTGCCTCTTCACGATCTGCTCTCTCTAAGTCTTGCCCAGGGAATTGTCTCAGGAGCAGAACTGACGAGGCGGCAGTGGAAAGGGGGTAGGAACCCCTGTGAGGATCTTCCCACAACCCTCTTTCCCAGGATAAAAAAAAGAGCATGGATAAAAGTAAATGATGTAATAGCCTTTTCTGCCACAGAGCAGAAGGTGTAACTAAACCCTGGGGATATAGAGGTAATGCTGAAAATACTAATGCCTTAGTGGATTTTTAAGACGTCTTGATAAAAATTAGTGGCTAAAAGACAAATGTTGCAGAGTGGAAATGTCAGTGATATGGGGCAAAGCGTAAAGAGAGCAGGTAAGGCACAAACTTGCACTTGAATTAAGCAGGTGTGTTGACCGAATTAATTTCTGCTGTAATTGCATATAAAACACCAGCCCCCCTACTGCTGAATTTGTGGGGTGTTTCAGATCACAACAGATATGAAAGCAAAGAGACATATTAATGGTTATTACTGATATGCTAGCATACATGTGAGAGATGTCTTTTAGAGATTTTATTAATATTTAATTTGTGAATTAACAAATAAACTAAAGATATATAAGGCAAAACATGGAAAAAAAAGTTTGTTATTTCTATTGTAGTTGTGGTAGATGTGGCATTGATAGCTTTTGCTGTAAATATTATTAATTGTGTCTCTATTATAATATCTAATTCCAGGTAAAAATCTGGTCACTTTAATTAATGTCTTACCCATAGCCTAAACAGTTTAATATACTATATCATTTTTATACATTTACACACAAGTAACACAAGTTTACACAAGACACTATATGTATATGTGCATATATGTGTGATAGGCACATACATATTATTATTTTCTTCTTTTTCTCCTAGGGAACTGATGAAATGATCATACAAATAGTTTCTTAGTTTAATTTTTTCCAGCAGTTTAAATAGAAGGAAAAGAAGAAATAGTGATGGAAAGAAAAAAAACGGGGTCTGTTTTACATTTCATTTGATTGCTGGGAAATGACAAGTGAAATTTCTGTAGCTAATTAATTTTGTTACAGATGTTTCTAGTTCATACAGCCACATTCTAAGCAGGGGCAATTGCCCTAGTGCCATTGACTTCCCAGCTCCTAGTCCTCAATGAGTCTAATAAATGACTCCAATTTAAACATGATTAGGAGCAATTCCTGCAGTGATACATTCTAAGAATCAAGGAACACATTCAAGATTTCTTAGACTTCTGCAATAATAATGAAGAAAACATTCACCTCATTGTTTGGTAAGCTGGGATCCTTGTCTTGCCTGTGGAAAGAATCTGTGTGGAATTTCTAGGGGTCAATAAAATTCTTTATTTAAATGGGATGATGAGGGATGTAACAGAATGGGTACAAGAGCTATCAGTCTTTGAAGCACAGAATGTCATTTGCACTCATCTTGGTAACCTATTGACAGGCAGCATGGCTCTATGTGCAATTTACACCTGTCAATCACAAATTTTGCAGCACTTTAATGTGAGAATATTTGATCCATAAGTACCCACGACCCGTGAATTTCTAATAGTATCTGGAAATAAATGTAAATGTTGTGAGCATGCTCTGTCTCTATTTATGTATGAATCCCACGTCTAAGATTTTAGTAAAGAGTTAATGAAAGGACACAAATATATCCACCTAGCAGAGGAAGGCATGGGCTAGACTAAAAGTCCACTGGATACATATAATGGATTTGTAGCTAGTGAGTACTTCAAATATACCATCAGTTAGACCTGATTGTGTCATTTGCTTACACAGTAATGGAAGTAAGAATTATGGCTTTTTGATCTGCCATAGAGAAAAACCTTCCCAGAGTGGATTATGCCAAGCTAATGATAACTAACTATATCAAACTAATAAATAGGCAAGACAATCCCAAGCTTGTGCTGCAAGTGTCCTTAGGAAACTGGTTGTGATCTGGGACCCATTGAGAGCTGGTTGCCTTCAGGACCTGCACAGTTGCACAGCAATGTGTCTGGCAGGTGAGCTGTAGTTTAAACACAATGATTTACCAGATACCCATCTTGGGCTCTGCTGGAAATGACCGGTGACTCCTTATTAGCTTAAATGGCTCATAAAATGGGCTTGTGTTCAGGTCCTGGATTGTTAATTGCTGAGGAATTCTATCCTGGCACTCATTCGACACAACAGAGTGAGATGAGCTTGTGCACAAATAGACCCCTGGCCTGGCTACAGTCAACAACTGTTTTTTCTGAAAGGGCCAGCTCAGGGAAAGAGATAAGAAGCAGAATTTACTAATCTCAGACTAGTACAAATACTGCAGGTATGAAAAAGATTGTTTCTTTTAAAGTAAAAATGTATTTTGTTCATTCTTGATACTAGCAACATTGAAGATAATCTCAACTCATTCAGCACGAGACTTAAGCAAAATTTCTTAAGGAAGAAATTTTCTACTGAAAATTTATGTCTTTTTAGTCCTCTTACTCTGCAATCATCATACATCAGATTACTCAAGAGAGAACTATAAGGGTGCTGAGGCAGTAGGGGTGATGCTTCCTGTGCTCTTGTCCCTCTCCTGATCTCTGCCCTTCATCACAGTCGTATTTCATAACGAGATGATGTGCGTTCCTCCAAAACCATGAAGGAGAAAATGCAGCCTTGGATAAAGCTCCACTTGGTAGCAAGCATGATGCGGCAAGTCTGGTCACAGAAAGGGAGGCCTAAGAAAATAGCGTGCACTACACCTCCTGAAATAGAGGCTGTCGCGTTAGCCCTCCGTCCCTCTCTTTTGTTCACTGCACAGGGCCTCCTGGACCGATCTTCGCTAAAGAGCCAGACTGGCTTCAAGAGCCCTGCGACCGCCCGGTAGAATCACTCCCCCGTTTAGGGCCGGGCAGCAGAAGCACCAGTCACCCGCCGGCGTGCCGCCAGTGGGGAGCCGGAGGGGCGCGCAGCCTGCGCGGCCGCGGACCGGCGGCGCTCAGCAGCGCTCGGTGGCGGTCGGTGGCGGTNCCGATGTGCTCGGTAGTTTGGTGCAATTAGCGGTATAACCCGCGCCAGCGCAACCCGCAGTAAAGACAAAGCTGTATGCAAATCACCCTCCCCTTCCCCATCCCCCTCTCCCGGGGTCTGACGCCGTTCCCCAGACTGTTTTTAATGATACGGTACGCGGAGTAACTTGAAATTAATTATAAGGTTCTTGACTAAAAGGCAGGGGGAGGCGGTGTCATCCGGTGGGTTCGGCACTCGGAGCTTTGGCCACCTGCGCGTGGCAGCCGTGGCCGGGCTGTGGAGGCTCCCACAGTCCCGCATTTCGGGCAGCCCCGGGGCCAGAGAGCCCGGCTGCCGCCGCGGACAGCGGCCGCGGAGCCCGGCGGAGGTACGGCCCGGGGCGGGCGGGCGAGGCGAGGCGACAGCGCGGGGACGAAGGGCGAGGGGATGGAGGGTTGCGGGCCGGGGAGAACCCGGGCGGGGGCGGTCTCTGCCTCTTTCCAGGTGGAGAGGTGCTTTTTGGGGTGGAGTGCGTGTGTGTGTGTGTGTCCGCCTGTGTCTGTGGGAGGTTTGTAGGTGTTCTGGTTGGGTCTCCGAATTTTCGTCTGCAGGCTCTTACTTTTTCTGAAGACCTACATGATTTCTTCCCCTAGAAGCTGGCTTGTTGCTTTCTGGCATATACTTATCTAACTCCCACCCCTGAAGATAAATGTTTCAAAATACTGAGAAGACATGTCTACAAAAAGCGCTGTGCTGTGAGGAGGACAGAGGGATATGAGGGCTAGAGAAATTCTTAAAAATACGGTAACTGACATGAACGTTAGTTTCTATAAATATATATATAATATACATATATAATACAGAGTTCTATGTAATCTAGTAACAGGAAAAATAATAAGGGGTCTTTTTGACAGGACTTTTATCTGCATCTCTCTCTCCTTCTCTCTCTCTCTCACATCTTTCTGTTTGTCTCCTCTATATTCTGCTTTTATTACAAGAAGTTTGTTAATACGACATGTCAACGTTGCTGGCTTCAGACTGCCGCACTTTTTTACAAAACCAGACTGAAAAAATTTCCCCAAACCTCCACTTAATGGCACAACTGGTATGTATAAATAAAATCTTCATTTTTTAAAGTGACGTGGATGTGGTTTACTCTATAGCCTCAGTAATTTAAACAGCACCTATCTGCTGTAGATAGAGTTGCTATGCACCTCTCTACTAGTGAGTTTGAAAATTCGAACCCGGCTTTGATTTATTTCCTCTCTATCAGTGATTAATGCGCCATAATTAGCTAATCTCAAAGCCATTATTTACAACTGGGGCAGACAAAGGGAAAAACTGATGATCCAGCACTTAACTCGGTTTGAAATTATGAAACTGAAAAAAATGTTTAGGTCTCGTCTCGGAACCGGACAGCCGGTCCGATAACAACAACAACAATAACAATAACAACGGCCACAAATTAATCCATTAATTATAGCTGATACTTTTTTTTCGGCCGAGAATGTACTTGTACCATCTCTGAGATTTAGAAAAGTAAGCATCTGCTGTCAGTCTTTTCTCTCCCCCTTTGTTGCTGTGTTAAGGAGAGGACCTAAATCTGCGCTGCCCAAATGCGCGGGCGGTGGGCACGGGCACAGGGTAGGAAGCCCNGGCCGGGGCTGCCCGCCGATGTCCACAGATTTCCTCAGCGTTTTGCGTTAAATCCTGAGATTTGTCCCTTTCTCTGCCTTTTTGACTGTGGGAATACGGCTTTCTAATAACATCCCAATCCCCGCCACCCGGGGAGGATAGGCAAGCTTCCTTTGATCTGGAAATGAGTGGGAAGACGGGAAATAGAACATCTATGAAAATAACAAGGAGGGAATGAAGAAATTCGATTAGGAAATATAAATTAAAAAAAAAAAAAGAAATTAGAAGAGAAGAAAAACAAAACCCGAGAGACGTTGGGATACGGGCAGAGCAACGGTGCCTGGTGTCAGCAGGCGCTGATTGTCCAAGGGAAGAGGTGCAAATGTCCTTTGTTCCGAGATGCCTTGTCAGGGGCGCACACAAGTCATCTTTATAGTGAAAAAATATTAGCACTTTGAGAAAGAATAAATGAAAAGGAAGAAAAAGAAGGGAAAAGAGAATCCATCAAACCCTCACCACCCTGTTTATCATTCCTGGGGTAAAAAAAAAAAACCCAAAACAAAACCAAGAAACAAACCAACACAAAACAACATAATCTGTAACCGTTCCAGTTGCAACTCGCTCTCCCCTTCGCTCTCTACTCTTCTTTCCCTCCCAAACAAACAATGAATTGCAGATGATCGCCCCGTGCCCACTGTAATGCGGCAACAAGGAACAAACCAGGAGGGACCGGGCAGGGGAGGGAAGTGAAGAGCTGCAGGGATGGGCACCCACGGCAGTGCGAGACTAGCCCTCTCCGACAGGGCCGAAATCTCCTCCTTGCTTTTCTTCTTCGTCTTCCTCCTCTTGTCTAATGAAGGATTGATTGAGACATATGACTAATGCCTGATGCTACTTAGCCCTTGAAAAAAAGAATCCAGGCTCTGAACTCCAAAGAATTTTGCATGGGATTTTGGTTCTGAGAAATGCCCCTGTTTGTCCTAAATCCAACCGTAAGGGAGGGGGTTGGGTGAGGGGACATCTGTTTAATTTGAAGCAATAAATATGCCGGATCTGTGGCTGTTTGGGGGTTTCCATTTTTAAAGATGATTAATCCCACCTCCACCCCCCTTTCCAATTCGACTGTAAAGAAATGGATTAGGAATGGTATCAAGAAGGATTATTCATTTATATCAGGCAGATGGAGCTGTACAGTAGGATTTCAAAGAAACAAAGAAAATGGTTTCTAAATGGTTGTTTGGCATGAATTATTTGGTGGATTTGCAAACAAGCAAGGCGAAGCACTGTACAGCAAGATGTAGAGGAAACCCATCTGGCACCTTTCCCATTCCTATCTGGGGCTGGAAGGGTTTCCAGACAGGTAGCGGAGGAGTCGCTGAGCAGACCTGGCCCGAAGGGAGTGGGCCGGCGAGCATGAGGCTGCTCTTCCCTCCGGCAGCCAAGAGCCTGCAGCCGGCGCGATCCACCCGGGGCTTTTGGCTGGCCTGGGGATCGCTGGCGACTGCACGTGTGGGGCGCGCCGCAGACCCGACTCCGCACAGCCGGACCCCTGTAGGCTCTGGGGCACCACGGGATATGGACACGGTGGGGTCCTGCCCGCCCTCCCCGCTTCCCCACCCACCTCTCCTCCTCCCCACCTGGCCCTCTCGGCTCAGCCTCTCGCA
>VXAD01006403.1:699053-873592 GCA_013399195.1 Dicrurus megarhynchus | reverse complement strand
CGGCTAATTGTAATTTACAATTACGCTTTACACCTCATCACGTAGGAGGTTAGGAAACAAGATTCTTCCATATAATTATTGTCCTCTTTAATCCTATTCCACCGCATATCACCTCGCACCGCAAAGTCCTATTGTTCCCTCCTACCCATTGTAGATAGTAATTTAAACTAGTATATATAAAAAAAATCACAGTCTGCATAATTTTAAACATCACACCCACGCCTCTGTGCCCGAAGCAAAATGCATCAATGGGTTATAACTCCGGTAGAAGGGGCTGCCGGCTGCACCGGGCAGGGTCGTGCAGCGCCGGGTTCCCCTCGCCGGGCGAGCGGGCGGCTACCGGGGCCGCCGGGCCAGGACGCCCTCCGCTTTTGGATGGGTTAACAGGTATTTTCCTTCTAGTTTTCTTATCGAGTCGACTAATTTCAAAGCTGTCCTTGATTAATGGCAGGCAAGTTACACAGAAACATACAGTTATGAACTCCTTGCACCTAAGCAAATATCTCCTGCCCACACGCACCACATGCCTTACAATCCTTACTTAACTGTGACTGTAGCCTTAAAGTGCATCTCTCTAGTTCTCCAGTGCAGGGAATATGCCTGCAGTTTGTACCTCCAGGCATTACAACATGCCTCAGCCCAGCTGAAAACAACACTGCAGCTGGAGTTTAGCCGGCCGCAGAGGAGTGTCACTGCCGGCAGCTCTGCCAGGGACGCTGCCAGGGGCTGCCGTGGGGCTCTTGAGTACTATCAGGTTCAGCCTTGTGCTTGACTCTTCACAAGCTGTTTTACCACCCGGTAGGAGCTACCCGAAGCATGACTCAAAGGCTGACTAGCATCCAGCTCATGAATTACAGAAAATTGATGCCCTGCTTAAAATTCACATCAGTGAATTTGTAACATTCACATTTCTATGCGACAGTCGTCTTGCAGGGAGATAACATCTAACAGCTCCCGAATTTCCCCCTTGTAACATTGTGGGAATAACATGGCAAAGGCCAAAAAGTCTCTCAGTTGCTCATTCATACACAGTGCACACACCAGAGTATTGTGCAGGAGTTTCATGATTTGTAGCATGTCAGTATAATATTCACCTCTGAGAAACCACACTGGTGGGGTTTTTTTGTTTGATTGGTTGGGAGATTCTTGAATGAACATTAAAACTTTCTTCTTATAAACCTTTCTTACCTAGGTGAGCAAATTTTACTAATCTTTCATATCTACATATCAGGCACCAGAGCTGTTTTAAATTAAAAAATCCCAAATTTTAATGGTAACAGTCTAGTCTGCATCAGCTTCTTAATTAGATATAGTTGAGGCAAAGAGCTGATGTTAGAATTAGGAGATACCACCACTGAAGAAGGTGTATAATGAGGACTGTATAAAGTCGTGGCTTGCCACCCATTCATCTCTGAACCTTTGTCATCTAAACAAAAAAACAAGCAGTTTATGAGAAATATTCCCCAGTTCCTAACAATCCTTATTTTCCACAATCTTCAGCAATTGTTTTCAGAACAAAACTTCATAAACTTAACCTGGGAATCCAAATAGTCTTAGAAGAACAAATTCTATCCTACCCTCAGGCCCTACGTTCATTTTGTTCTTGTATTTTTGTTGATTGAATAGTTGTGTTTCTTTCAAGTGATACACTCTTGAGTTACTATTTTCTTACTAACTCTCTCATGTTCTTAAAAAAACAAATAGCTTGCATCATCCAGGTCATTCTTTTTTTCTGAAACAGAGGGTTTTACACTAGGTGGATGTTAGATGTATTCAGAGGCTGGCCAGTAGGAGACAGCGGCAGTTTGGGGATTGTAGTGTCTCTGTACTATGTGCACGTGCACTTCAAAACACTAGAGAATTTTGGGACAAATTTGCGCTTCTGTAGTGAGAAAGATGATCAGTATCTTGAATCCTGTTTTTCTGGATCCTCAAACTTTATATGAATTATGTTTGTAGATTAACATGAGGTGCCCTAAATCGATTTCCTCCATTTTACTGATTCTTAATTTTTCATTGCAGTTTTTTAACCATATATATTTCTAAATTTTAACACATACTTAAAGCAAAATATTGAAATTAAATAATTTTGTAACAGATTCAGTTTATAAAAAGAGAATGGTGAAAACATATATATATCTACTATTTAATACAATGCTGGATTTTACCCTGCAGTGGGCAGCAAGCATTTTTTTTTTCTAGTACTTTCCATTATTTTAGTAGGTTTTGTTTATATACTGCAGTCTTTGAAAAATTATCTAAGACATTCCATAAAAGCATGCAGTGGATTCCAAAATGCACCCACTCTGATGTGGAATAATACCTATTTTAAAGCTCTTTTGTGTCATCAGTGAAGTGCTCAAATTCCTCCTTACATCCCTGACACTTCAGAATGGCACATGCCTTGTACTGGGAACACAGGGGCTGAGAAGATGAATATGATATTGAATACCAAAATATCAAGAGGAGAAACCACTACTCTATAAGGGTAATTTTAAGTTACCAACACAGAGAATATCTAGATGCAATTGTCTGCACATGGGACCAAGCCAGACTAGAGGATCCTCTACTGAGATGAATTTTCTCATCATGAAAGAAGAGATCTTTTTCCACCTGTTAGCTGAAGACCAGCACCATCGAGTCCACAAATTCCAGAGTAGTCATGGACAAGTGGAGTGGCTTTTAGAGAATAATTCATTGGCAGAATGTCTTTTGGATATTATTACAGCTATTCCTGCTGATTATGTCAGAGGCCAAACACTGGTGGGGCATACACTATTCAAACCTGGAATCAGAATGCTGGTCCCTGCTTGGTGTTTCTTTTGTAAGCTGGAAACCCTACCTCCTGTTTTGGTTTGTTTGCTTGTGATTCTCATGCTAAGAGCACCACTGCACCTGAACTTTAAGTGCAGTAATATTAGCTAAAACTTCACAGATTAGATAAAATGTCTGGGGCAAAGTTTAGGAAAAAATAATAGAGAAATGTAAGAGAAAAGACAGAGACAAAAAGTATCTCTTACAGGAAAAAAGGGTATGATGAAAAATATGGATTAGAAAGAAGGAAGGGAAACTTGACATATTTTTCTTTTACCAAGCAATATTTTCCAGTAGTTCTTTGGAAGAGGTAATTCTTTGTCACACCATTCCCTCTTGTCCCCTAAGTATTTATGTATTCCCCATGCTACTATGGCCAGCTATACCAAGGAACAAAGGGACTGGGAGACCTAAGAAAGTCTCAACACAGAGAAGGAAGAGTACAGATTGAAGAAGAAGTGAGGTGGTCCACATTCTTACCTCTGCAAGATCATCTTTCAGTCACCTGTGTATCAAGGCATGCACACACAGGCACACCGCATATGTCCTTTGAAATGCTTTTCAGCAAATATTGCTTAAACAGCTGATTGTGCCAACATATGTTAGCAACTCTACTACTGCTGGGAGGGAAGAGTGAAGGACTAAGATGGAGGGGTATTTTCGACATCTACATTTGATTGCCTATAAATCAACCAGGTAATCGTCAGCAGTGCTGTCTTTATACTCCACATGGTGTAACGTGTTGGTAATTATGACAGGAGTGTGTTAGAATGGGACTGACCAGCTGATGGGTATGGATTCTTAATGGCACTTTTCTGTATCCTTTGAAAATATGATTTGGACACTTGGGAAGAATACAAAGCAGATGACAGTGGTAATGTTTAGCATTGCTGTGGGCAGGGCACTGTCAGGCAGCTGATGCACCCTTAATCTCTGCCAGAGAACCCCCTAACTTGGAAAGTAACTGGGTAAAGCTGCTTCTTGTTTACACTGGAGTGAATCAAATATACCTCAGTAAAAATCCATGCAGTTCTACTGGTGCGAGCCTGCTGTGTAAGTGATGTAAGAATCAAACCGAATTTCACCAGCCGTTGCAAAGGGGCCATTGCAATTTATGATTTGGGCTGTTCAGCTGCTGCCACAATGCTTGAGCCTGGGATCAGTAGTGCTTAGGAATTAGTGCACCTTGTGCCACACACAGAGGTGAGAAGGGGGCTGGATTTGGGTTTGTATTCCTGTTAACATCAGGGAGTGAGTAGGCATGTCTCACAGATGCTGGCATGGTGCAAGCGAAGGACAGCTCTGAGCCTAGGGGAGTTGTCTGGGATGCTAGGCAGTGTTTCTTCATCTTTTATTAGGCAGGCCATGTGAAACACTATGAATGCCGAGATTTTTATTATTTACCAAGTGAAAAGGTGTATCAATGCTTTGTGATAGTCATATTAGCTGAAAATATGATCTTTCCTGTCTTGTCTGAACTCCTTTTACCTCCTTACTATTACTTGTCACCAGGGATAGTTCTGTCCCTTCAGTTCTGTTTCCTGGATCCTGGTTTCACTGTTTGGATATATTCTTTTGAAAGCTTGCAGGAGATTGTATCTTGTCAACTAAAAAGACAAATAAATAAAAAGAGTGAGAAGCTTGCTTTGCCAAGCAGTTCAACTCTTAATTTTTGCAGTGTAATTTTGGAAATAAGTCTGGTTTTGTGTACACTGGTCTAAATGCAATTTTAATTTCACCGTGTGTCTAAATGGGGAAAGGATGACTAGGGGGTGTGACATCATACTTCGCAGTGGGACACAGCCATTCATTTGGAACGTCAGGAGCTGTGCTAAAAGGAAGAATTTGTTTTTAAAAACAAATTGTGTTTAAGGTATTCCTGAGTTTTGGCAGGAGAATGAGGGGCACCCAAGTGAGATCATTGCAAGTTTCCCATGCCTCCCCAGGTTTGGAATTCACTCATCAGCAAATAGAAACCAAGTCTCGATTGTGGCAGCACTGCATATAAGTAACTGCTTGGCCACCCATTGCAAAAAATCATGTCCTACACTTTCTTTTGCTTTCATTCCCACAAATTTTGACCCACACAATTGAAGGGAATTATCTGTTTCAAACAAAAGCACAGGCATTTGGTAAAACAAAAAGTCCCATTTAATCAGGTATATTTTTCATCTCACTACATTTTTGTTCTCTAAAATTGTTCCCTGTTCAGCACTAGTGCTATTATTTGACTTAGAAATAGCAGGGTTTTTTCTGTTATTTCCTGCAAATGTTTGTGTCTTGAATGCTTGTGTCTCAGATGTATTCAGGGGTTGACTTTGCCTGTGCTTTCAAAATTCAGGAGATTAGCATTAAGCTTTGGCAACGATTTATACTGTTGCCAAAGGTCTTTGGACAAATGTGGAATTAAAAAAACCCAAACCTGATGCTAATAACATTTGCAGGCCAAATTCAACCATGTCATAAATGACAGGACAAGTTGCATGCAGTGTTGATAAGATACAGAATGATGAGGCATATATGCTTAAAACAGGGTAACTTGTCTAAGGCTGGCCTTGAATCTGTAAAAACAGGGTAACTCAAGCTGGTGTGTGCATATGTGGTGTGTGAGTGTGTGCATGTTGGGGACAGTAAAGCTTTATCCCACACTGACTGTAGGAAAAAACTTTAATCTGGATTTATTTGTATTTCATTCCCAGAGTGACGTAAAAGAGTCTTAGGGCCAATCTGTACTGTGCAAGGCAGTCAGGTGCAGAGATATGCGTGCTGAGAGCCAGAGAGCTCAGAAAGGGAGTCAGCCCTGTGGCAGGAGCAGTGGCACTGTGCAGGGGAAGCCCCTTGGCTCCAGTACTGCAGAGCTTGGCTGCTTGGTGGACCCACCCCTGGTTGTGAGGAGGGGTTCCAGTGTCACTCATACACCAATGCTTCTACCACCTGCCTTCACACAGTCATCACTTCTTCCTTTTGCCATCAGTGCTCCACAGTTTTTAACTCCTTGACCAGTTTCAGTTGTTTTACTTCCAATCTCTAGTTGTAGCCTTTTGATGCTCTCCAGCTTTTTTCTCTTCCTTGATTGTTGTAACCCTCCTAACCCATTTGTGCTACAAGCTTGACCTATCACCTACTATCTACCTCAGATACTCGATGTTTCCAGGGCTTCCTGTTCCTACCTGTGCAGTCCTGGTGTGGAGCATACACAGGTCTCATTTTGTGACTCCAACTTTGACTTACAAAGCAGAAGCGGGACATGTTCAGTGTTGTCTCCTGATAACCTTCAGATTGGCTGAGACAATGCAATGCTTAATTCTTTAATTAAAAACAACTTCTCTATTCACGGTAGAGCTTTCCTGTTGCTGCCCTAGCAGTGATTAAGACAGATACCACATGAACCTTTGAACTGTGGGCAAACTGCACAACATGTTAAGACCAACAGATGTGTTAAAACTCTTCCCTTCTGGTGAAATGAAAGGCACAATTAAGTGTCAAGTTACGAAGTAGCTGGAGACAATAGAAGCCACAGCTGGAGATATACAGACCTGAGCAAAGGACTGTTCAAGGAAGATTGAGTGAGCCTGTAATAGGATGCAAACTGAAGCTGCTGCTGCTATGAAAAGTTCTTGCCCCTTCTTCCAGCCTTTTATTCCCACCCTTGCACCTCTCCTCTGCTCTGTGCTGACCTGTGTGTTTGTGTACTGCACTGGCAGCTGGAACAGGGAATAGCATGGCTAAAAATCAGCTAGTGAAAATATACCCTAAATTTATGGCAGTAGTTTGGCTGCACAAAATCTGAATAACCAGCACTGTGAAGACATAACATGATCCCTGGCCCTAGTCTAAAATCCAAGGGAATAAGTAGTCATCTGACATTCCGTGTGCAGGTGAAAAAGTGAGAGAGGAGTATGACTCTGGGTAGAAGAAAGGGAAGGACATTTTCAGATGCAGGGTTGACTAAGAAAACATACAGGTGAGGAAACAAAAAAGCTTTATGCTTCTGAGCTGTGTGATGCACTGACACCTTACACTGATCCATGAACTTGATTGCAGCAATGAAGTGTTTGTTTTGTAGAATACATTTCCTCAGCCACCACAAACTATTTCATGAGAACTTGATATTGCATAACTGCTTGTGTCCTAGCATTCAAGCTAGGCTACACATTTTTAAAGCACACAATCTTTCAACATGTGTGTTCCCACGGAGGCTGTCCTAAAAGCTCATATCAGAGTAGAGACATTTATATGACCCCTGTGACATCTGCCTTTGTATGACTTGAGAAGAGATCTGAAACCCAGAATAGAAATGCCTCCAAGACTCTGCTTCCTTTTGCATACAGTGCTTAGTATAAGACAGAATTTACTCTGTTTCAGTACAAATTTAAATATCAATTTCTTAATGCTAATATACAAAAATACACAGAAAAGTAAACATGCATGCTTTGACAAATATCAGTTATATGTAAGTATATCAAGACACTTTTCCTAATCTTTCCATAAGCAATAAAATGCTAGTATGCCTTATAGATCATGGAATGAGGTAAAACAAGTGTTATTATGAAATCATGAAGGTGATGCTGTTTTCCAAGGACCTACAGTCAAGATCATCTGGCTATTCTTATTTTTATTCATGTCCTACCCTGGGTTGTTTTCCATGAGATTTCTGGAAAACATTTTTCCCCATAATACAATAAATTCATATTCATTTACCATAATGAAATTCAAAGTAACTTTCAGTTTAGGGTTTTAGCTTCTGATAACAATTTCTTATGTAAAGCAGATGCTACTTTAAGTTTCTTTCTTCCTTAAGGAAGAGTGTAATGGGCTTCGGTTGGCTATCTATAGCAACTCTAGAATGTTTGGCTTTTTTACTTTAGCACACTGCAATTTAATTAATTTAAAATATTTAGGATGCTAACACCAAAGTCCATTTGATAAAATGAATTTTATGTGTTATTTATGGGGCAGACACTTAAGGATTTCAGTAATTCTTAAAAACATTTACAATTTTTTCTTCTGACTTTTTGTTTTACACTATATTTTATAGGTCTTAATTTGTATTTGATGTAGGTTTTGAACTTCAGGTTTATGTCTCAACACCTTGCAACAAATTTTGTAAATATTCTGCGGGGGCTTGGTCCTGAAACATAAACACTTCTTCTTATTGAGGCACTGAGGAAAAACAGACCCCCTCATTTATTATGTGTTATCCAGGAGGCTAAGGAGATTTTGATCTCTTTTTTTCAGGAACATCTTCTTCAGTAAGAATAATGAAATGTCATCATGCTAAGGTGAATCATAATAAATGTTATGTCTTGGTTGACACTGAAAAATAAATCAAAGAAAGTTGTGAGAAATATTGGTGACTTTTTTTTCCACAGAGATTTGGACCAGCTCTATAAATTAAACAGTACGTGATGACAGCTTTGAGGCGGTAAGTAAACCATTCAGTAGATAATCTCCATAGTAACAAAAAAAAGTTTAAGCATCTCAAACCAAAATAGCACATCTGGACCTGGCTGTGTCATATGGAAATAGGGAACATTTTATTGTTGTCAAAAGTCACAGCACACAAGAAAACTACACAGCTTAATCCTTGTTAGCAGAAATCAGTGAAGTACAAGCAATGTGTTTGGGAGGATTCTGATCCTGTAAGTCCTTATCTATTTGCTCACCTTTGTGCTGTGTAAGGATCTTGTTGTGATCCATCTGGTGTTTGCAAGGTAGGAATAAAAACAGGCTCTCCCTTAATGAATATGGAGTCCAGTCCTGAAAAATCTTGCTCATGAAAGTAGTCCTGAATCATTAACAGAATTCATTTGAATACTAACCAATGCACTGCATTCCTAATTAGCAGTATTTGATTTTAATTGCACTAAACTTCAAAGCTGAAGACCTATTTTACAAGACAAATTCTTTAGTGCTAAAGATGGAATCATTTAATTGGTGTGGGTGCAGAAACTTGGAGATAAAGACTGAACTGCTGATCAGAATGCAAAATTTTCTTCAGTAAGGACAAGGCTGTGGGTGACATCCGTATCTCTCCCTGAGGACAAAAAGGCGCAGGGGAGCCACTTTGCATCTTGTTCAAGCTGCATAAACTCTGGGTCAAGCCTTGCTAAACTAGTGCACAGCTGATGGTGGGAGGCATCTACAGGGTGGTTTTTAGGAGCTGTGTGGGGTTCAGTTGCTCCCTAATTAAAACCCTCACTTATGGCTTCACTATGGAGTGTAAATTTGCCCCTTTCTAAGCCTCCAAATAAGCAGGGAAGGAAACAGGTATAACCTTCATTCTGTCTTTTTGGTTAATTTTTCATTTCAGCTAGTTCATTAGCATGGGGGTATGTAGCAATTTGTAGGCATGGGCTATAGCACAAATTTTGTCTCTGAGATAAGCGGTTCCAGAGTTTGTGCTTCCTGAGGTTTTTCCTGGATTGCAGTGTTTATGCATCTCCTTTTGCTCAAGCCCAGGTCTGATCTCATAGACACACTTTGGGTCTCCAAAGCTGTGAAAAACTGTGTCACTAATCAGCTCTCTGGGACTCTGTGAGAGCTCTGCATCCAGTCTTGACCTCCTGAAGGCAGTCACCTCTGACAGGCTTTCCTAGTATGCTTTCAGCTCATCATCATCCATACCTCGATACAGTTAAAGCTACAACACCCACGAGGTAGCTCAGTCTACTTTGTCAATTCAATCCTTTTCATCCATTGGAATGTGCCAGGAGAGCTAAAAAAGGGCCAACATATGTTCCAGAAAGAGGACCAGAGAGATCTCTAGATTTATGCCAATGATAGTAACAGACAGAAATTTTCACACAGCCTCATTTCTGGTACCGCCTCCTTCCTCATGGTGCCACAGCACGGTTTCTGTTTCTGTCTTTCTGTACTAACCTGTTCTTCCTAAGCTCTACCAGTTCACTTTTAGTTCTGGCGCCTGGACAGACCTAGCGCCAGAAAGTCCTGTGGATGGGGATGCTCCTGTGTGAGTGGATTCTTCTTCCCCTTGCTTATAGAGGACAGAGTCTGCCCATAGAAAAGCCTGCCTGTGTAGTAATCTTTAATAATGATTCAGAACTCTCTAAAGAAGAGTTCTAGTTTGAAGGGAGAATTCTGTCTGTTTCCACTGGATGCACCAGAAATATTCCCTAATCCTGACTGAGAAGGATAGCTGCAGTCACAAGCCAGGATTTGCAAAGTCTTGGCACAACAACGTACACAATAACAGATGATTTGACATAAATCCTTCCATGACAAAAAAGACATGCAGTGTAGCGACAGGTTTACAAAGATGGGTGATGAAGAAAGGTCAGTACCTCTAATTTAAATGCAACAATTCTTGTGTTGTATCACAAGAAGCCTCCTAAGCAAACTTTCCACAGCTCACTGAAAGCACATACTTCACAATCTTCCCTTTCATGCTTCCTTTTGTTGAATAATTTATTAGGGATGTTTTGGATGTGATTCTCATTGGCACATGTTTGTCTTTTAATGCAAATGTTTCCTTCGTCTATGCCCTCTCTCTTTGGCTGTATGAGCATGCTGGACATTGTTTTTGGCTGGAGTGGAGGGTATATGGGTAATGAATTATTGCATTGCGCAAAAACATCCTTTACAATTTAAGGTTGCCAGAGCTTCAGCAGCTCTGAGACCCCAGCTCAGACTTTAATAATGTGTTTCTAAAAAAGGGGGTTAAATGTTGTTTATACATTACATTTCTGGACAAGGCAAATTTCACTTGCACCTGCCAATGGCTAACTGATAAATATACATTGGTAGAAGTTCAACAGCAGTGGGCCAGTGAGTTAGATAAATACCGCAAGACACCATAAGCATTGAAGGTTAGTGTTTTCCCAGCTCTCACACTCCAGTAGATATAAACTCTTTTCTTAAAAAAGATTAAAAATAAATAAATCCTCTTTGCAAGGTAAAAAAAAATTAAAATGCATATTCAAAACACAAAATAAATTCCTCTCAGAGTCTATTGCATTTATCTGCTAGGTTTCCTGCCTCTCAGATGTTAATTATGATTTAATCAAAATTTGTGGTCAATTTTTAAGTATAAAAGCATCTCATATGACTGGTTGCCAATTCTGAAGTCTAAAGGCCTTGCTTTATATTGCTGTAGTAGAACAGAAAATATAATCAAAGTCTGACCTTCAACTTTAATCCTATAAACAGAGAATTTGCTTACTTTACCTTGGAAACGGATGTGATTCATCACAGTAGCCCATAAATAACATGTCAAACTGTTAGACCGATCAATGAAAATAAGTTATTGAAAAATAATGTGATTGTAAAGTCTCTATGTAAACTAGCTTAGTGTTATTTTAAAATGAGGAAGGCTTTCAGATTGAGGTAAATATTTTTTTAAGAAGAATAGTTACTATGTAATAAATGCAGTAAACATTAAACATATTTGCCCTAAGCAAGATATTCCTTTTCATGAAAAGTACCTTAATGTAAATAAGCATTAAAGCTCCAGAGGAAGAATCGGGCTCCACTTAGATCAAGACTGCAAATGGCAGGTTACCTAAACTGTTTGTTGCTTATCACCATGCCTGAAACAAAAACAGAGGGTGAACTCTTGTCCGCATGGGAGCCCACAGGAATGGTTCAGTCATGAAAAACCTGTTTTTGAGACCTCAGAGCTGAAAGCAGAAGTTCTGAGATGTGAACTGGATTAATTAAGTCTCCACTTTTTCTTTGTGGGTATTGACTCTGAAGTCTGACAACAGCAATTTAAATAGGAAGTTGCTGTTTCATGTTTTCAGCAGGAATACCCAGATAATGGAGTATTTCCCAAAAGGTGAAATGGATGCAAAAAGTCTGATTTTAAAATTCTTTGATGCAGTAGCACAGCACACATTTGAACAACATGATATTGAACTGAACTGAATATCAGAATGAATAACCCAAATTTGTGGCATGTGCATTACTGACTTTTACTGTCCAGGTAACCAGAAAGCTATTTCACTGAGAAGAAGGTTGAAGCTGATTAGCCTGCTGTGTCAGAATCAGACCTTGTCCAGCATTTAGATCTACCAGCTGAAGTTTGTTTGTACTCCTTGTGTCAGTAATAGTGGAGATAGGCAAGTTATTGTGATGCCAAAATATAAATAACATTTTTTCATCCTACTTTATTACAAAGCATTTGTTTGTACATGATGGAGTCTTTCAATATAAATAATTAATGTGTGAATAGATTGCCTTGTTGTTCAATGAGACTGGGAGGTGATGGAGTTTTATCTGATGACAGGTATGTACCTTCCTTTTTACCTTTTATTGGTGCCATAAAAATAATTGAAAAATTCTCTTTTTACCTTACACAGGAATCACTTTGCTGAGCTTATGCTGTAAATATGTAAAGAAAGAACATAATATAAACAACGGTTTTGTGAATTATCTTCTGACAGAGCAGCTCTTTAGTATTTTTTTGCACAAATGTGGCTTTGTGTTTTAATTTGTTAATATAAACGGAATATAGCTGGAGTCAAAAGCATTCTGGATTTGCACGATGACAGCCGGAACCCTCTCCTGGCCTTTCTCCTTGTCATTTATAGTTTATTTATTTACTTGAAACTCAGACCTGTTGGGAGGAAATGAGGAAATGTCAGGAATCCCACGTGGACTCAGCAAATCTCTGCCAATAACAAACAACTCCAAGAAGTACTTGCTGGAAACTCTGCCCCCAGTGAAACATCACCTTCCATACCTTTCACAGAGCCTCACTCCATGCACAACCTCCACCTGCCTTGGTGCCACAGCTGTGTCTCCACCAGTGCGACAAGTGGGACCCCCAGCACTGGAGGAGTCAGAGGGCTCCCACTGGGCACAGGGTGCTGCTTTCAGAGACCTCTTGTCACAATAGCAAAGCCATGAGGACACCTCTGCTTGTGCGCTCATTATTACTAGAGTGCAGAAGCGAGCTGCTGAGGTCTAATGCAGGACCCTGAAGAGAAGAACCCATCCCAAGCAACTCTTAGCTCAAGTAGAAAACCTAGGATGGCACAAGGGCAGAGCACAGGAACAGAGGGAGGGTGGGGAAACTGGGTGTTACACATCTACCTGAAGCAGCTACACTTCTAGCCAAGCCCAGCTACCCCTTCGGGATGGAGAGGCTCCTGTGGGCTATGACCCACCCCACATGCAGAGGGAGGTTGCTGTGGCCCTGCACGGTGGCATGTCCCCCAGCCAGCAGCCCCACAGCCAGGGTAGGCCAGGGGGACAGGAGCTTGATTTCCATCATGTCCCACAAAGGGAACGGAGTGACAGACTGTTCTGAGGAGGTTGGAAGAATGATAAAGAATTTTTGAACTGTTTATGTATAACTTCCTGAAATGTGCAAGACAGAAAGAAAGAGAGCACAAAGGTGCCTTCCTGATGATTTAACAAATGGTGTTGCCATTCTCATCTGCCTGGCATCTACACTTCCAGCTTTCATGTCTTGGCTGTAAAATGAACTTAGTACTGCAGTCAGCATTTGCAGACATGCTTCGATATATTGTAATTGAAAGAACCTTTTAAAGAGTGATTTCCATAGACAACAAAGCATACTTTCTATTTCCTTTTTATGGACTACTATTTCAGACAACTGAGTGTTAAAAATCATCTGTATGCTCACAAAACTTTTTAATGGCCTCCCTTCTATAACGTCACTTAAAGCAAACAGCACATAATTCTCTGTGTTCTGCTTTAATATTCTTTTTGATTTTACAGATTTTTATTTTGTGTTTGAAGATTTATTTGTGGAAAGAGAGACTTCTGATACAACTACTGTAGTACCAATTCTTCAGTTAGTGCTGGGCAGATTTAAGCAAGTAAATTCCACTTAAGGTAGAGTGAAAATTTTAATTGCTCAATCTGGAAACCGAGGAGAGACTCTTTTAAAATGTTTTAATTTCCCAAAGAAACTTTTTTTTAAGGAAAGAATAGTGAACTGTAAACAACTTCTTGTTTTTGTTGTTAATATTCTTGTTTGATTAAAAGAAACATCTGTTTTAAGATGGAGTAGCTGTATTGTGTCATTACTGCTTTCTCTTGCATCTTTCTCCTCTCACCCAAACATATGTTATGGGTCAGAAAACTTTTTTGTCATTTATACTGATAATGCAACTACTTCACCCATGCATGCTGTGCTGGTCTCATAACACATGCCAGTTTATCTCACACATTACTCATCATGTTGTGGAAAAGAGAGCCTGAAATATCAGAAAGAAATTTGAAGAACATACGACTGTGTCTGAGCCAAGAGAAGTGGTGCTGAGGTTTATAGATGCAGTTAATACTACTGTGAGCAGTGCTATTGCTGGCAATCCTGACAGTTTAAAAAAAAAAAAAAAAGTCACTTACCGAGTTCCTTGTGCTGGGTTGAGCAACTCACTAAAAATAAATCATCCATTCCTTTCTACTGCCAAGAAATAGAGGAGAAATATAAGCGTTGTAGTTAACAGAAAGGCTGACCTTAGAGATTCTGTTGCCCCAGAGCTGACGAGATTATAGGGAAGGGAAAGTTTATAGCAGAGATTTTAGAAACAAATGCTTTAGGATTTCATTCCACATTTGGGAAAAAACACACTGAAAAACATTCAGTCCTTCGGGACATTTTTCATGACTTGTTTATCTCCCTCCATCAAGATTCAGCACTCATAAAATCTCATGCTGTGTTTGTATTGCTTTGTTGCAAGCTCTTGTTATTTTGCAGCAAAACTGCAAATAACTCATACTGGAGTAAGGTTGCTACTTGGCCATTAATTTTTCACAAAAGGCAGCAAAAAAAAAAATATACAGTTCATGGGGCAGTAGGCAAGATTGTTGCTCATGCTGACTCCAAAAGACAAATCAATTAATTAACTTGTTTATAAAATCTAATTATTAGTTATAATTATATTTCAGTTATTTTCCATGCAGACTGTGAATGGGAGATAGAAAAATGCCAAGCAGCCCTCATTCTTTCATCAGAAGGATGACACAGACACAATAATTTAAAGGGCATGCTAACAATACTTCATGTATTGCTACTCTTAAAGTAAATTTCTACCATTTTTGAATGTACAGTCCATCTGTGAGATACCACAGTTTGGCATTTTAAATTGCACTGAGTAGATTCTATATAATTAAGTTGTTGTTTCAGGTTTTTTTTCCCCAGAAAGGAGTTAATGAAATTATTTGCATTTTGAATTTAAACTAAATTTGTATGGGAATTCACAACTAAATTGGTATTTGGCAGGTTTCCCTGACCTATCCTAATATATCTGCTAAAGGAAAATACCTACTTTATTTATACAGATGTATCTGAAGTGTACATAACAACTCTGTAAGTTTTGAAACACCTTGGGAAATACAGCATGACAAGGCATCATAACACATATTCACATCATACTCGTTGGTGGAAGCAAGGTCAAACAGCCCATGGAATTTAACAGTACGTTATATTCCTCTTAAAATTCCTCAGTCTGCATCCAGGTTTTTGTCATGTTTCAAGTCTTCACTAATGCTACTGTTTTCTGGAAAGTCTGGATTCTTTTAGATGAAGAAGCAGTTTTGGCCTTCAGTAATTTGGTTGATGGAAAATAATTCGAAAGTATATGAGAGGTAATAAATAAAACTGAACTTTCATTCCCTTTTTCAGCATTGCTGTGATGTATTTTTTGGAATAGATTTACATTTATGACTAAGGATAGTGTCATCAATAATTTATCCTTCAGCAAAATGCATTATGTTATAAATTTAATCACACATCAGATCAGACTATTCTAATTTTAAGACTGTGTCATAAAAATACCCCTTTTTACTGAGAGAGATGCCGTATTCATCTGTGAGAAGGGCCTAAACACTCACCCTAAAAGTATTAAGTTATTTCAACAGGCCAATATACAGATAAAATGCTGAAGTAATTTTTTGCATGTTGGAAAACATTGTGAAGTTTTTTCCTCTGTTTCTGTTTTAATTGAAAGGTATAGATATCAATAACTTTTGGGTTCTGTATCTCAGAATTTGCATTTATTTAAGATAGACATAAAGATACACCCTCTAAGACTGAAACTATCTTGACAGATGGAAAAAGAGGACTTGAAATTAAAATAAACAAAATATTTTAAATAGAAAGAATGAGATAACTGAACAATTAACAGGAAATAATTTTCATTATCCATTAATTTTTAAAGAAAATTCTACCTGCTAGACTTGACATTGTAGTTTGAAAATGACAACTTTCAAACTTTTAAATAGTAATATACATTTTGCATTTGAAAATATTTTTAATGCCATTTCATATCTTTAAAATAATGAAAAATAATAATTAGTACATTTTTATCTCTCTAGAAACAAAGGAATTCCAACAATATCCTTATATTTCTGTAGTTTTAAGCATCAGTGATGACAGGAGATAAATATATCCCTTTCAATCAATTCTTTAATTGTTTCTCCACTTACAGGACAAAAGAATACACTGATGGCAATATAGAAAAATTCAATATAGGCCATTTTAGCTACAAGTGAAACCTGTGGAACAACTCATTTATTTGCTGTTGTAGTTAATGAAATAGCACACTATTCCTTCTGCAGAAGCAAATTTGCAGATCTCTGAATTCCTTAGTAATTAAAACAGTCAACAAAACAATTCCACATTAAAAATAATTCAGTACTTCTGTTCTTAATGCTGTGATAGAATTATATTTATGACTAATTCCATTTTCATATTGCCTTTCATCTGATGAGGTGACAGGCATTTTTGAGTGATTTATTTTGCGTAAACTCCAGTCAGCCTTGCGGTAATTATCCATATGGAAATCTTTGTTCACTCATTTTAGAAAATGTAAAACCTCTCCTTCTGCAGTAGAGAACTTGTCTTGTTTATAGACTGTTATCATGGGAGTTTTTGTCACTGTCATGATTTAAGTGGAACTGCAGCTTAATCATGCTTGTACCATGATCATTGCTTGGCAGTGGTGTGGTCATATGTATTTCCCAGGTCTGTTTCCTATGTAATCCAGTATCAAACTGAAGACAATCAACAATTACACTGCTTACTGTGGTAAGCTTCAAACGCTTAACTGATTGATTTTGCTTTATCCTTACATATATTATAAATTAATAAGTAAAGGATATTGCCTCTGAGTTAGAACATGCTATATTTCAAGAAAATCCTTTCTGTGGTCTGTGATTACAGCATGTTCAAAGCAAGAGTGTGCCACTCTTCCTTGTGAATATTTGGTGCTACTGTAATATAAACAGAATTTCTGTATTACTGTATCATAAAATAGAATTTCATACTATGCATATTCTGTTTTCAGTGAGGTTTATCTTGAAACCTCACTGAAAGTTATCAGATATGACCAACTTCTACTGTTTCTGTTTTTGCATTCTCAGTGATCTCTTAGTTGCATTCCATTCTTGACAAGGTTTTTGACATTGCAATCCTAAACATTTTACGACTAAACTTCTACATTCTTTGTAACCATATAGAACTTCAACCCTAGTATACAAACCCACAAAAGCTGGAGAGGAGAAATGAACTCTCAATAGAAAGATCAAGAATGTATCTGAATCTAGAGGTGAAAGAGAAACTTCGGAGATTTTATGCGCTATGGACCCACTTTTAGGGAAAGACTGCTAAGTCAAAGCAGTCCATCCTCATTTCTGCCTTCCTTTCAAAAAATTTCCAAGACAAATGAAACCCTTCCCTGACCAGGAGAGAACACTGACTGGCAACAGCAGATGGGAATCAGTCCAAAAGAAGCATCTTAATTACTATTTTTGCATCCAAACACTATCTCTGTGTGGTTTGTGGCTGGGAAAAGCAACCTCTCTTACTCTTTCTTTTTTAAGCTACTTTATTTTTCCTAAAATAATCAAGATTTTTTCAGAAGGACAATGGGGCTTCTTTCCTCCTATCCCAACATGTTGGTGTTCAATAAGTGTCTTGGTATCTATGAAGTGCAGCATGATTTCTGGGTGTCATGATTTAACCCAAGCTGACAACACCCAGCCAGTCATGCATTCCCCCACAGCAGATGGGGAAGAGAATCAGAAGAGCAAATCTCAGAAAACTCATAGGCTGAGATACAGACAATTTAGTAGGGAAAGAAAAAGCTGTGAACACACACGGAGCAAAACAAGGGATTTATTCACTGCTTCCCATGGGCAGGAAGGTGTTAGCCATCCTCAGGATAGCAGGGTTTCATCACATGTAACAGTGTCTTGGGAAGACTAACTCATCCTTCTGAACATCCCATCCTTTCTCCTCCTTCTCTCAGCTTTATACACCAAGCATGATGTCACATGGTACACAATAACCCTGTGGCCAGCTGGGGTCAGCCATCCCGACTGGCCCCTGCCAAGTTCTTGTGCATCCCTGTCCTACTCACTGGTGAGAAGGGGTGAGGAACAGAACGCCTTGACTGTGTCTAAAAGCTGCTTAGCAATAGCAAAATCATCCCAATATGTTCAACACTAATTTCAACACTAAAAACATAGTTCCATACAAGCTAATAGAGGAAAAAATTAACTCTAAGCTAAAACATTACCTTTGTCCTTAATTCCTATTTTGCTGATGTCTCTTCAACTGGCAGCAATATTTCCCAGGTTATTTAGGAAGAACCAAAGACAATATTCAACTTTTGGTCTTCTGATTTCATTGATGATTTCTCCTACTATTCAGTATCTGCTGAACTTAGATTTTAAATCTGTTCAAATTCCATTAACCAGAGGAAATCTCCCTTAGGAGACAAGTGATTGTAGTACTCTAAATTGTGAAAGGTTATTCCAGAAATTGTTTACCTTGTGATAGACCTGATCTACATGTTCAAGGCAGGCTGCATGGCCTTGTGGACTTTTCTGAATTGTGGGATCAGGATCTGCACCACAGGATGATTGTTGGGAGGCTATATGCCGTCCACTCCAAAATCTCTGAGGAAATAGTTGCCAACTGAGTTTTCATGTTAAATTGCAGTTGACACAAGCTGCAGTTTTTTGTTATTTGGTTATGACTGGCTTTCAGAGCAACTTGAGGCAATTTCCAACCCTCAAAGTCAAATTTATAATTTTCATCACTGAGCTTCCAATTTTATTCAAAATACTAAGTAAATTTGAAATTTTTTCTATACCTTTCTTTCTGATTCTGAGAAAAACACACTAATAAATTTAATGAATTCTCTTACCCAGAAGTGGAAAGCCAATAACAATACATTACACATTTAAAAAGCATTTCATTAAAGTTAACGTCAGAATATACTGCTAGTTATAGATCATTTAATTGTTATGTATTAAGCATAAGATATGTCTAGCATTCTTTTCAAGCTTTCATATTCTTAAAATTTATTATGTCAATCGTCAGCTGCTATGACATCACAAGATGAATTCAAAGCAATGATTACTTTAGTATTTAAAATGCTTGGAGTGTACCAATTATTCAGGCTGCTAAGTGAAAGTAAAAATGTCAGCTTAGCTCTCTATAATCCCATAATGTTTAAAGGTTCATGAATTACACATAGACCAGAGAGAAAGAGAGAAGTTAGTTTGACTAAAAGACATTTTCTGTGCAAAACATGCTGAAACCAGATCCTTTAAAATATTCTAGTGATTAATCAGAGTGATTTAAAACATTTGATTACTTAAGTCCCTGTGTTTGAATTTACTTTCAGCATAAAGCTTTCCTGTATTTATTGTGAATTGTAAGTAAACAGTGTGTGTCTAATGCTTTATAGATATTCATCTGTAAAATATAAGGATCCGGGTCTTGTATTTTTTTGATATTTGAACCAAGCTGAGAAATACAAGTGCCAAAAACATGTGACTGATTCTCAAAATTTTGTTTGTTTGTTTTTAAATCCTGTGGCATGGTATCCCATCTGAATATCTTAGCTGAATGTTGAGGTACTTCAGAAGCAAAGTTTTGTTTCCTCTTACAGTACCAGGTAATGGAAGTAGAAAAAAACAGTCTTAAGAGTAGACTCAGGCAGGGAAACTGCTGCAGAAAAATATTACTATAGGCTGATAAAGAACTGGAGGGCCAAGTGGTACATTCCTAGGATCACAGAATCACTTAGATTGGAAAAGACCTCTAAAGACATCTAATCCAATTTTTGACCCAACACTGCCAAGTTCAACATTAAACCATGTCCTGAAGTGCCACATCTACATATCTCTTAAATACCTCCAGGGATGGTGACTCCTTTGGGCAGACTGTTAAACTTTCCATCAATAAATTTTTTCTAATGTCCAGTCTGAATCTCCTCTGGCACAGCTTGTTTTCTGAGAGGAGATTGAACCGCCACCTCATTGCAACCTCCTTTCAGGTAGTTGTAGAGAATTAAAAGCACTCTCTCTCTCTCTGGACTCCTTTTCTCCTGGCTTAAGACCCCCAGCTCCCCTAGTCACTCATAAGACTTGTGTTCCAGACCCTTCCCCAGCTCTTTGTCTGGACTCCCTGCAGCACCTCAATGTCTTTCTTGGAGTGAAGGGCCCAGAACTGGACACAGCACTCGAGCTGTGGCCTCACCAGTGCCCAGTACAGGGGAACAATCCCTGCCCTGGTCCTGCTGGCCACACCATTGCGGATCCAGGCCAGGATGCCATTGCCCTTCTGGGCCACCTGGGCACACCCTGGCTCATGTTCAGCTGCTGTCACCAGCACCCACAGGTCCTTTTCCACTGTGCAGCTTTCCAGTCACTCTGCCCCAGCCTGTGGCACTGCCTGGGGTTGTTGTGACTGAAGAGTTGTGACCTGGAACTTCACCTTGTTGAAACTCACACCACTGGCCTCAGCCCATGGATCCAGCCTGTCCAGATCCCTCTGCAGAGCCTTCCTGCCCTCCAGCAGATCAACATTCCCACCCAATGTGGCGTCATCTGCAAACTGGCTGAGGGTGCACTTGATCGCCTCATGCAGATCATTATTAAAGACATTAAACAGACTGTCCCCAATACTGAACCCTGGAGAACCCCACTGGTGACTGGCCACCATCTGTATTTATCTTCATTCACCACTCTCTGGGCCTGGCCATCCGCCCAGTTTTTAACTCAGTGAAGAGAGACCCTGTGCAAGCCATGAGCAGGCAGTTTCTCCAGGAAAATGCTGTGGAAACATTGTTGGGGGCTTGACTGATGTCCAGGCAGACAACATTCACAGCCGTTTCCTCATGCATTCAGTTGGTCAGCTGGTCATAGAGGGAGATCGTGTTGGCCAAGCATGACCCACCTTTCATAAACCCATCTGGCTGGGCCTGATCCCCTGGGTGTCCTACATGTGCCATGTGATGCCACTCAAGTTCACCTCTCCTTGGCCTTGCTCCAGTACCAGGCTCAGGCTGACAGGCCTGTAGTTCCCAGGATCCTCCTTCCTGCTCTTGTAGATGGAAATCAGCTTTGCCAAGCTCTGGTCAACTGGACCTCCCCAGTTAACCAGGACTGCTGATAAATGATGAGAAGTGAGAACTTCCACCACCTCCCTCAGTATCCTTGAGAGGATCGCATCTGGCCCCATAAATCTGTGTGTGTCTAAGTGGTGTAGAAGATCACTGTCTATGTAGCCTTGGATTATGGACTTCATTTGCCCCCTGGACCTGTCTTCCAGCTTAGGGGGCTTAGTACTCAGAACCCAGCTGATCTTACTATTAAAAAGTGAGGAAAAGAAGGCATTTTCTCTGTGTTGTCTTCATCCTTTTTCACTGTTTCCCCCTACATCCAATAAATATTTCTTCAAAGTTCCTTATAAAATAACAAAGGGGAAGGATTGGTTCTTTGTTCTTTTATACTCTCTGTTTTACCATTGCAAGTGATAAATATTATTAAGCTTGTACTTCTAGTGACAGGAATAAAAAACATTCAGTATTAAGCTATCTGTTTAAATAATCAGAAAAAGTTCAGGACCAATTTTCATATTCACTTATAGTTCATAAATATTTTAAAAAATGAAGTAAGTCCCTTCCCCTGTGTGGGTTTGAAAATCCTTTCATCTTCATGCCTACCTTTATAGTGCTTTCTGCTGGAAATCCTAGATTAACTATGTTACTTGGTAATGAGCATTTCATGTAGGGAACTGCCAACCTAAATCATTGAAGAAACAGATAAGGCTTCTATTTTGCAGCTTTGCAACACTTCTGGAGAGCTTTGGTGAAGCAGCACAACTCAAAATGAATGCAAGAATCTCTCTGTCTGCATATAAGCAGAAGGGTCTAACTCAACTACCGACAAAATAAGCCATACATTGGATGTATCAGGTATGCAAACTTTAATCTGTGAAGGTTTGACTTAGTTTCTCTTCAAATATATGGGTAGTATGGTGACAGATCTGGTTGAGCTTATAAATCCTTAATGAGTATGATTCATTTGTGTACTGTTTATATTTGTATTTCAATAGTTCAGGCTGGAAGTTCCATTATGAAAGAATCACAGAGTCTTTGATTATGAAGGATTACTCACTTAAAGTCCTTATCTGGTTACAGGTAAGTCTCAGAAGTGAATTTCACATTGAGTGAAATTCAATTTCACTCAATTGAGTCTCAGAATGAATTTCACAGTTTTCTCCAAAAAGTCTTCCCTGTAAAAATGTTTCAGAGGCATTAGTGAAAAGAGTGACTAGTCTTAAAGGCTCTGGTTTGAGAAATTCTGAGATATAAGAAACTGCAATACATCCATCCACTGATGTTGTGTAAACATATAGTGATCCACCTCGTCTTCAATTCTTTCAGAACCTCAGGAAAATTGAAAATTTGGTGGGAGTTATGTATTGAATGTGATTAAGAGCCAAGAAATATTATTGTTCTACTCTGTGTGGGCTTTCAAATGTCTTTAAAATAACATTGATGTCATTATAATATTCAGACTTATAAAGCAAATGATAAAGAATACACCTAGTATTTCCTGGGTGAATATTCATAGCTTTCAGATGAAAGGGGATCACTCTCCAAGTGATTTCACTGACCAAGAAGATGTTATTCTCCTTTAATTCATACCATCAAGGTTATTGGTGATGATTTTTGAATACTTTTAATGGTTTCCAAGTTCAACTCTATTTCTTCAGGCATATTCTGAATCTTTGAAGACAGAACAGGAAGGTATGAGGAGGAGAATCTTTTCCCAGGTTATCAGTCACACTCAGTTTGTTGTCTTCTTTCACTCAAGGTCAGAAATCAGCGTGACTTTTAAGTAAGATAAAATGGTTATATAAAGATTTGACTGTATAAAAGAGTAAACTTTTGCTGTTCAGATCTCTCTGCTGGTGATAATCATAATTAAAAATGCAATTAATCTATTCAGAATTATTTTGTTTATTGGCTTTCTTGAAATACCTTTCAAAGATCCTATGAAAAATTAAAATCTCAGTTAAAATTTATTGGTCCTGGTTTACAACGTTTTGTATTATATTAGGCTGTTATAAAAGTTTTCTATTCATTCATATTGTGAACCAGAGCCTCCACTTAATACTATTCTTTTAAGTTATTCATTAAGGACTGGAATCTGAGACAGCCACATTATTTTCAGTAAACATTATTATCTTTAGGTGATGCTACTGAGTGATGATGAAAAAAAGACTTACCTGTGTTGCCAGCATACCTGTGATGTATACTAGGAAGACAGATTTGTCTTATTCTTAAAACCTCATGAGGAGTAAAAGAAATGCTCAAAAGTATCATTATACAAGGGCATTACATAATTTATAAGTTTGTAAAGTAATGATAAGAAGAACCAGAAAAAAAGGACAAATTTCAGTTTCTTGGTGTAGAACTGCATCCAAGATTTTTCAGAAGATAGGTGAGAGTTTTTCTCCTCTGTGTACTGCCAATGCAATGCATACTGTAAGTGCCAGAACAGGATAAAATACTACTGCTTGATTCTGATCCAGTAACCCAGGCAAAGAGAAAGGTCTTGCAGCTAACTTCACAGCATTTTTACTGCAGATGTTGCAGTCTAATCAGATTAGGATTTTCTTATCTAAATAATTGGAATTATAAATCTTTTCAAAAGTATTCTCTCGGTCAGCTCCATAGATGGTTTCCATCACCATTGCACGATATGTTACTAAGAAATAAAAAAAAAAATAGAAAACTTAGAAATAGACTTAAAATGTTATGGTGAATATTTCTTCTGAGATTAAGTAACAGTTAACAGTATAACAATTGCCTAGTGAAAGATTGAGTAAACTTTGAAAAAACTGCAAACATATGAAAACTGTCTAAGAAAAAAGTTTGGACAGCATTATTTAATGACTAAATAAAAACTGAACTGAAAAGTCTGTACTGAGTAAAGAAAGCAATTCAACTGGATTTCAGGAATACAAATTAAACATTATGACTATGTTTTTTCAAATGAATAGGTAAGAAGCATTAATTAAACTGTTTAAAAATAAATTAGAAACACATGCAGACATGCTGTCTCTCCGTGAAGGGAGGTAGATGGAATAACAAGTGTCTGCCACCTTGAATTTGCCAACAAATCCATACAATAGGCAGAAATAAACCTCACACTTTATTGTACTGCTTAGTGATTTAACGTTTTTAATCCAATTCTTTGTCATTTGCTGGACTTCTTCTTCAATAATAAGGATGCCATGTTTCATAATATGTTTTTTTTTCAGCTAAAATACATAAAAAAGAGGTGTCAGATTAGCTTCGAAGATTAAGCAAGTAAGAAATATAATGACACCAAAGATTGAAATATACGGAAACACGATGAGTTAATAGAATGGCACTTCTCTGTGTTCAAGCAGAGCTGTAAAAAGTGAAAAACAATCTGTGAGCAGTTCCTGTGCAAATCATAATAAATAACTGTAATTTTCAAAAGCATACTTAGGTTTTTGGGGTCATCATTGATTGTTGATATTTTATCTGTTTTAGCATAAGTACCTAAAAGGACAGTGTTCTGATGAGGTGCTTCCTCCTGGCTCTGAAAATAATTTACTGTACTGAGTTGCTAGAAAATTTAGTAGGTGCAATAATAATGTAACTCTTTAAAGCATATTGATGCACACTTAAAGCACAAAGTTAGATTTACTCAAATATTCGGCTTTCAGTAGACTTGAAATTTAATCTTTTTCTTATTCTGAGGTGATTATGGGTATCTCAAAGTATTATGATAAAATAATGTATCTAATTTATTGATAAGACAAGTGAAACAACCAAACCCAGTATATGCAATAGTGCAGTGTAATAGTGTCTCCTGTTAGGAGACAGGAAACTTATATAAACCAATATAGAAGCTGAATTTAAGTCTTCATTTAAACAGAAGGAAAAAGCACATAAAATTCTTTTCTGGTAGGATGGAAGGGGAATTAACAATGACTTCAAGCCCCAAAGTACGTATGGGGATCAGCAGAAGGACACACTGTTCAGAGAATTTTTCTGAATACTTTGTTTTGTTTTATTCAAGGAATTTAAATAATGTATTTCCCACTACACTGTGTGATTCTCACAAGTATTTATATTGACCTTTTAATTGTTATAAAATGATGTATTTTGGTACAATTATCATTAACCTGCAAGCAATAACCTTTTACATGTTTAAAGTGGTTGCAGTTCTTGTTATTATAGACCACTCTCAATGCTGTTCATTTAGTATGCTGTGTTTTTAACACAAATGTAATCCACTCTGCATTTTCCATTTAAAATGCATAAGGCAAAGTGCATCATAACAGGATGTAACTACGTATTAATCAAATTAGCACAACACTTCAAAGGCCCTGGCTTTTTACTAGGCTACTGTTAGACCACAATTCATGATGGAAAGCAACAGTGTAATGAAAGGCTTGGCAAGGGAGCTGTTTATTTTCTTTCCAGAAAGATATATTGTGGGTTAATTTTCATGATGGGAAAAAATGTGGAGGAAAAGTAACAGTAAGCATTAAGCTAAAGCACAATAAATGGAATTTAAAATACTACCGTGGGTTTGCTATTGACAAGCATAAATGTAGTAATTAGTTGATGACACAACAGAGCTAGAACGACCTATTGTTTAATTATTCAAACTTCATGATCCAAACAAAGAAAAGTCAGATTATTCAATACTCACATTGTGAAACAGGAACAGCTGGGAAGGTTCTTCCCTCATCATACATTTAACTTACTATGTAAACATAAGACCTTCCAGCTAATTCTTTTTAACTACCATTTCTCAACAATTTCAAGTATACATTTTCATTTTATGATAATTTAAAATTTTGTTGCAGAATATGAAGTGAGGTGTTGTGTCATACTGACTTCTGCATAGAGCAGTCATGATTTAGGAAACCCAATCTAAAATACTTCTAGTGAACCACAGCAAAACATCAGGAATGCACGAAGAAACAGTGTCTGCATTGCTCTCCTTGCAATGTAATGGTTTGTTGTAAAATGTAAAAATGGTTTTCCTGCTTGAATTTATATTCTAACATCATTAGAGTTCTAGCTAAAATTAAAATGGTTTATGATAAATTTTGGAATTATTTTTCAAATTTGTTCGTATGTATTTGTCCCATTAACTCATTCCCATTTTCTTCATTTATGTTTTTAGGCTGCAGGGCAGTTTGAAATTCAGTCTGAAAGTCAGGGGTGAAAATCCCATTGACTTTAGCTGCAGCAGGTCTGGATTAATGTTTTCATCTAAGTCTTCCCTAATGCAGCAATAACTTCCTTGTCTTCCAAATCCAGCCATCTACTCTTTTGTTACTCATTTGTTTATTTATGCAAAATTTTATGCATGCAAGCTATTAATGTTGTTTTCTAAATCAGTATGTCGTCATTACACCCACTACTGTTTTCTATTTATTCCCAGTAGATGAAGGAAATAGTACTCAATCCTCTCGTTTATGTTTTGTAAAACATATAAGAAATCTTTATGGCTGTATTGCTGGTTATATTATTGAAGTGCATTAGTAACAGCAAAGTCTGTATAAGCACCTTTTTGGAGATGCTGAAAATTACTGAAATTTATCCTATGGAAACCTGCTTTGACATACTTGATTTGACATTCACACAGGCTCTTGCTAGAGAAAATCACTGAGGAAATGTTATTTTAAGTTATGATGGTAATGCTTCCAAAAGGAAAATTGAAGGTGACAGGATAAATCTTTAGGAACCTTTCAATTATGAAAGAATGCAGTCAGTGCAAATTCAGAAACTGTTCAGAGATTAAAAATATTAAAAATAGAATCTACCTCTAAGAGTACATACATTCCTTCTATGTGGTATCTATACAGGAGATATAGTACATATATAAGAATTTTACACAAATGATAACATGAATTTGTATTATTTGTCTTTATATGGTGAATCTGAGCATGAGGTAATGCAGATTTCAAACAGTACTGGAATCATCTGTTGCTTAAAAGCTAATTTAAGTTATGTTTTGAAGAAGAAGCTTAGTATTTAAATATATCTTCTGCAATATGCTAAAAAAACAAGTAAAAATCTACTGAACTGGAACCCTAAATCAACTACATTAACAATACTTAGCATTTGATGGTTTAATGTGATATTTTTAATGATTATATTTTCAGGATATTTTGTTTAGTTTATTTCTCTTTCCTGCTCGGGAGAAGCTAGATTACTGACAAAAATCCTATGCATATTGACATTGATGAATGCAGTCACATAAAAAGTAGCTGTTGTTATTGACTGTAATAGGAGAACTGCGTGTGCACACACGCAAATATTTCCTTTGACTACAAAAATTTCAACTATTCAAATCACTCCATGAGACTTCATTGCACCTGAAGATCTGGTGTCCAGTAATTTGATACACACTTACTGCAGTATTCACATTTAGTTCTGACTCTGAGATGTGATATTTAAGAAATATTTTTCATCTGAAAATTTCCAGCTAACTTTTAGTATAAGTTTTAACTTAAGCTTACAGGTTAAGCTACTTTTTTGTGTCATGCCCACCACAATGGCTTCACAGAAACTTCCTACATATTCTCTAATGATATCCTGTTTTCATTGTGAATGACCAGGATCAAATATGAGGATAAATTTTTATCTTAATCATGAAAAACTCTCAGAGGGATGGCTAAATAAAATGGTCCTTTTAAAGAAAGAGAAATTTTAGATGGGAAGACCTATAATGTCACTTAGCTATCTCTTTGTGTCATTCTCTGTGGTATAATATTCCAGTGTTCCCTCTAGATGAGATTTAAATCATTCAAATCATTCCATCACATCTCTAGAGAGAGTCTTTTTCATATTTGACAGACCTTGAAACATGACAATATCTATTTTTTTTAATTACATGTTTTCTCAGTTTTATTCTTTCACTTCTGGGCTGAATTTTAGCATAATGTATTGCTTATCAAAATAGGAAGAAGATAATTTTTTCTGTTGTAAACTGTGAATATTATTCAATATAATTTAATATTAAGCTGTAATGTAAGCAGGACATTTTGGAGATATGTGTTCAGTATGAAAATATTAAAAGAAACAAAAACCAATTCTGAATATCGGACTTCTTCCTAAAAATTTGTGTATTAGAAGTCCAGTGAAATTTCAGATTGATAAAATATTTATGGGAAAATAAATGCAGTACTTTGAAATTTCTCCCATAGAGAAATACAGCAATGGTTTCTGGAATGGGAACAGAGGATTCATACTTCTGTGCCTTTCTCAGGGAGAAGGGGACTATCCAGTCAGTGCTTCACAAAAAGTAAAAATCATGCTAAAGCTTTGATGCAGAACACATGTTCTTTAATTTATCTAGGGAATCAGGTTGCCTGAACTGGGCTTTTTAGAGCATTGGAGTTCCTCCTACACCAACACCACAAGAACTGGGAACATGAAGTTACTGAACTGATCTATAGATGAGGGTGCAGAACAATTTCAGCAATTATTTCTGTTCTGGTAGAGAAAAAATAATGTTTTTAAAGTTGTTTATCTCTCATACCACTATTTAGGCAGTATAGACCAGAAGACTGAAGGCACAACATACCAGGGAGAATTATGTCGCTTTAGCAGAAAGTAGAAACATTTTAAAATTAATTTAAAAGGAAGGGGAAGAACAGTATTGGTAATGACCCGGCTGCTTTTTATGGGAAAGACCAACTGGTAGTGAGAAAAATGGTATTGTATTTTTTATAGAACTTCCCTTTGGAAAGATGGCTAGAAGAACTCTTCCAAAACCAAGAAGTAGATTATGTGGTGAAAATTCAGGTATCTCTTCAAGAGAAGCTCAAATCCAAAAAGAATCTAAAGAAAAATCTTCTTTAGATTCTTCGCATAAAATGAAATTTTCAAACCCTTGAAATTCTCCTTGAATCAAGTGTTCCACTTTGTTGTCACATTTAATTTCCGCCTTAATTAATTTCATTCCTCTCTGAAATAATATAGTTTTGACTGAAATTTTTCTACCTTTATTTATATGTAAAATGAAGGCCTCCCATGTTTCAAAAATATTTATTATTAATTTTCGTCATAGGCTAAAAGCAAATAATCTTACCCTACCCTACAGGAAGTTTTCAAGACACATACATCTAGCTTGCACCATGTCCTAGGTGCAAATATATTTGGTTTACCTATTACATTTAGCATTCTGTTTAAAAATAGCTCAGAAAATTAATTTTTTTAATGAATAAGAGAGGAACCTTCAGGACTTTTAAAAAAATCATTACTTAGGACACGTGACACACATGCAGGAAATTGTGCTATTTATTTTTACACTACAAACCACTCAAATTCAAGTATTAGAGATAAGAATAAATAAACTAATTTAAAGTAAAATCCCACGTGTCACTGAAGTTTTATTATCCTAGGCTTAGAATCATCTCAGATGCCAGACAGCTATATTTCAAATATTCACACAATTTGGCATAGAGAAACAGTGTACTTGTTCAATTCTTCTTCAATCTTAAGGTTTGTAAATCTCCATAAAATCAAGCCAAATCTAGTACTTATGTTTCTAAATAAATGAAAGAGTTGCAATCCAACTACTTTTTTTAATATGTACTATTTTTAAGGATATCTTCTCAAGATATAAGCTGAGAAGGATACAGTCAAGATTAATTTCCAAACATTAATGCACATTTCTGTGTCAATATTTCAGCACTTCAATCATGCTAAAACTTCAGGAAATTTAATCTAAACCTGTAACTTTACCAAATTCTCTTGTTAACACATGTAATTTTTGCTTCTTCTTTAGTTAACTATTCAGGATGTGATATTTTCATTACGTGCTTGCATAAAAGTGCTAACATCTCCTCACTCTAAATATGTCAAAATGGGACTTGTTTTATTAAATTTATAGATTTTATGAGGGAATCCTCTATCCTTTAGATATGTCCTCCTATTTCTCTGTATGGTATGAAAGTATGAAAAGGATCCATTGAAACAGAGCATACAGTTTTTTAGAGTTTGGTGAATGCAGAGATGAAAACCCTCCTATTATACCCAGTTTGACAGTTCGAGGTTCACTGAGCAGCAAATGCTGCTCTCTTCTGCTTTGTGACGGCTGAAAAGCAAATTCTGATTTACTTGGTGTGCATACGAACTTTTAGTCATAAATGAGCAGGAGATAAAATGCAGTCAGGTACTGAAGCCTTTGTTCAACAAAGCCAAAAAGGCTTTTTTAAAGAATTATTTTGCAAATATCTCTCAGTAAAACAAAATAGCCTTTCAGTGAAGAAATTTTTCTCTTTCAAACTTTAGTAGGACTTTCGGCATCAAAGTTTGCTATTTTCAATAGGTTATCAAAATGTCAAGCTGTGGCAAATGATGCTAGGACATCCAATAATTACAGTGTTTTGGTTTCAGCCCTAGCCGTATCTAATGTTTATCTTTTGATATCTATCTGTTGGCTTTTTCTCTTCCAAACAACACAGGTTGCCATCCATATGTAGTAGCCAGTTGGTGGCCCTGAAGATTTATTAATGCAGCTGCTGTTCTCTTTGTTGTTCTCCCTGGGCTGTGATATGACAGGTACCTGAGGCAGATCTAAACAACTTGTTACCCATGGATGGGAAGGAGCTTCAAAAAATTTCTCTGTACTCTTCTCTCTTTTATTCACACTGTATAATGAGATGCTAGCCACTTCTTACTTGCCTTCAGTCCTGGTAGAGCAGGACAGCACTGGCAATATAACTAGAAGTCCTTGCTTGTGAGATTTCAAACCCAGTTGCCAGAGGAGAAAGCTTAGATAATGTCTGGTGTCCATCTAAAATGAAATAAATCTCTGAAACTTTTGGGTAGTTTTGGTCATTGTGAATATAAATGTGCTGTAGTCAACCAGTTAATATCCTACTTAAACAAAGTTGACTTAATGAAAAAAAAGCTCTAATTATATACAGCTGCATACCATTAATATTTTTGGACAGAGCTTTTAGCATACAGGAAGACAAAAAGTAAATGAACAAGACATGACCTAAGACAATACATAACTGTTTCCTTAGTTCCAAAAATGCATTAATTGATTTTTTTTTTCACATGGTCAAAATAATACAAACATTTGTCAGCTTCATCCTTTAGCACTCAGCCCATGCAGGGCTATTAAAAGTTACCCTTATAGATCCCACCACAAATAAAATGCTATTGCAGTACATACCATTACATCCCTTCTTCAGATATCCAAATAAATATGGTTTTCACAGAGTAGTGTTAGCAGTATTAGAATACTTCAGTTGCTGTTGGTAGCAATAAGCATGATAATACTTTTGGGATGAATTATGTTTTAATTGTTTTGTTGAAAAATGGAGATGAACTTTATTTATGGCTGGGTTTCTCTAAAAGGGTTACAAGGGTTGCTCTTCTATTGTGCACACCAGGTTTTCAAATCAATATTTATACATTTTCTGCAATGCTAATGCAACTCTATCCATTTGTTAAAATAAACAATAAAACCTGACCTATTTACAGTGCTCTATATGTGTTATACCAGCTACTCTATAAACATCACTGCAGAGAATTAACACTATGGATTCAGTGGTGTAATTTATCAAATATGAACTCTGAAAATTTAAGATCCTGTTCTATGGTCTTTTTACGTATGTAGCTCTCTGAAGTGGTGTGGAGGTCTGTATGAGAATGGGTTACAGGATTGCATGATATAATTGCTCTCCACCAGAACTTGGAAACTTATTGGAAACTTGAAAACCCGGACTTAGGTTCAAGGATCAGGCCACTTTCTCTGCTAATGTCCGGAAAAAGTAGCCCTTTTGAATCCAAATTTATACCTTCTGAAGATATAATTCATGTCTGTGAGAATATATCTCCATTCTAAATTGCTAGATTTCTTAATACTCTTCCCATCACTCCTCAACTTTGACCCTGCAGAATCACTGCCTACTGAAAGGAGAGGGGGTTTTAGCCCACTTGGCTCATTCATCTTTAAATCTTTTCTTCGATCTTCTTTCCTTTTTAAAACCAGGAGTGCTGACAACTGCACTGAGTGTTAGCTGAGTGAGTAGCCTTAATTTATCTTATTAGAATCTGAGCCCCAACCACCAACCTCATTTCACCTCAGACCTTTTCCCCACATTTATTAAAAATGACTTATGTTCCTCTCAGACAATTTGCATAGAAAAGATATGTCAAGTGCTTAAGTGCGATGGATCCTGAATTCAATAAACCCATATCAAAATTTTCACTATCTCATAACATTAAAAATTAATTTTAGATATATAATGAGAAAAGTCCTTATATTATGAATAAGAGCTCTAAGTAGCTATATTGAGAAATTTCATTTTGCACAGTGTGTGACTATGCAGGTGTATAACACTGAGATTGACTGATTCTTCTGTCATGTTTTAGTGCAAAATAAGAGATATTGCACTGATCGCAACTATATCTAGAGAAGATTTAGATTGATATATTTGAAATAATAGATTCGATGTCTGAAAACTTTTTACCAGGACCAGTTACAGCTTTAAAAATAGGTACACAACTGTCCCATAGGCCATGCATTTAGTATTTCCTTATCCTTAAAAGAAGTTTAAATGTGTAATTTTTTAAAAATTAATTGTTTAATTTTACACTGGTAGAACATAGTAGAACACTGGTAGAACAGACATATTTCTCTTTGTTAAAGCCAACGACAGTCTCACTTCTACATGTAGTGTTGGTTTATATTCTCCAGGGATTTTCTTTAAGGAAGGTAAAATTGCCAATTGAAACACACTCATGAGAATCCAAAAGAAGATATTTAAGGTCAAAAAAAATCTTCATGATAGGCAAGACTCAGCTTCATCCCACTTAACTTCAGTTCCTGCAAGATGTTCTAAGGTAGTTCTACAGCTTTCTTCTACAGCCACCATAGAAATCAAAGGGATATGCCTGGACAGAGTTTCATCTTTCATAATATCAGTGTCAAAGTTACATGGATAGATTGTTGTTCAGATGGTTGAGTCTCCCCACTGACTATGAAAGAGCACAAACAGATGTTTTATACTGGTTACATCAGCTTAAGATAACTAAAACTAGGTGATGAATCCAGCCCGAAACCACTTGAATAATGAAACCACACTGGAACTTTAGGCTCTTTCTATTCCAATAGAGGAATTATGGAATTAATCACTCTCACTGATTGAGTACTAACCAATAGTTCAATAATGGACGAAAGATGACTTGTCAAACATACAATATTTCTGTTATAATTGTCCATGTCTGTAAGTACAGACTTGACTGCTCTCATCTACAGACCAGGTTTAGCTCTGAGGTGAATATGCAGAGCTCTCTGAAAGCCCAGAAGATGGCTGCTCCACCCGAGGAATGGCAAGAAGCAGCCCCAGTCCTGCAGTAACACCATCTCTTATGGGCTGAATCAGCAGCAGACTTACAAAGGCTGATTCAAGATAAGACTAATATTGAAGGAGCCCTCTTGCTCAAAGATATTGAGCATTCCTATTCCTCTGGTAAACAAAAGCCACTAATAAGGATTTGATGAAAAGTAAAGAGTTTTTATATGTACGTAGGCATAATTCCCCTTGTAAAAGAATGAAAAATTATTTGCTTTTTCTTCTTGAATATTAAATATGTTACTTAAGGAAAAACCACTATCTTCAGATGTAAGTACCTTTATTGCCAATATTTTGAAAGTATGAAGCAAATAAACAAAAACCCCAAGTTTTAATAGTCTTAATAGTCTCTTTAGTTCTCACTGTTCTTGTAATTTTTAACTTCCTTTTTTTTTTTTTTTCCTTCAAGATAGCGTTCAACCTTCTGGCTAGAGTTAAATTTAAAGATGCATTTAAGATTGGTTATTAGGAAAGCAAAATGCTTAACTTATTTGAACTGATTGCTGATAAAAAGCCTTTCAATATCACTTAGTATGCACTCTAAGCACTTGACAGGCAGAAGATACAAGTGCTCCCTCACTAGAACGAGAAGAGGCTGGCTGTGCTCTGAAGTTGCTGTCCCACTGGCTACAGCTGACAAGACCCCTGTATTATCTGTTCTGCAAGTGGAGCACTCATACTTATCATTGCAGGAGCTATCACTGTTACTTTTTCCCATATCATATTTAAGGAGGCTGCTTAAGATATCCACTTCTTCCTCCAATTCAAATGTGACATAAAACGAGGTAATTTGTATTCACTATTGACATAGCTGGAATACGGAAAAATAAATTATTTGTAGTGTTTGCCAATAGAACCATTGGGTGATTTGCTGGGCAGTAGCAATGTCATCACGTTTTGTACCCTTATATATAAAACACACACACATATATATATATGTCATTAGCCAAATTTGGAGCAGTCCATCATGAAAAAAACAGAAAACCCACAAAATGTATGTACATGAAAAGTGGAGGAAAAAATCTCAAGAATATCCAGCAGCCTTTACACTTTCTGTGATGTGGATTCTCTAGTTATAGAAAATGGAATTATGCTGGTTAAGATACATTTAATAATACCATTCTCAGAATACTTTCTGACAAACAACTGAAAAAGAGTAAATGAAAGGGTAGGACTGTCTGTATTATTCAGGACTTTCTATTACACTTATGGTCCTTGCTGGTCTTTTCCAACCATTAGAATTAACACAGAAATACAGATGTGTCTAGGCAAATGAAATTATGTATAAAACAATCTCAAAAATGAAATACCCTGTCTCTTACAGTTTCTCTAAAGGCACTTGTAAAGAACACTTATCTGAAATGTTATTTAGCCATCTGAAATATCTTTTTATCAATGGAATTGCTCAAAAATTTGAAAACTGGCAAATCATTCTGTATAAGTCTAGAGAGCTCATAATTTTTGCTTTATTTGATAACTTCTATAAAAATGTTGAATGTATGAATAGTTTAGTTTTTATCATTAATCAGTATTCCAACCTTTTTTTGAGGATTGTTGCACTTTTTATTTTCCTTGTCTTTTTCTTCTGCCTTCCACCTTCTCTTTCTGTGAAGTGTTTTTTGTTTCTTTAATGTGTTTTGTCACTTAGAAAATGGAAAGTCTTTGTTTCTTTGAAAGCTAGAAGGGTCAAAATAATGTGAAACCAAAAGTATAAAAAAGAACATTTAATTTCTCTAAAAAATAGAAAGCTCCAAAAATTTATAATTGGGCCAAAAGTCTGTTTTTTAAATACATATTAATTTTTGTCTTCAGTCTGTGGACATGATTTTTTAGACATTATTTAATTTTTTTTATAAGAATTTTGACACCAGGTCAGAATTAACAGCTAAAAGTATTAAAAATATTAAATTCCCTGGTCAATAATTTTAAATTTGCGAATTATATCATATTGCTTACACACATGAATGTAAAGCTGACAGCTGAAAACTGGAAATACCTTTGTGTAGATTAACTTGAAATTAACATTGACCATGTCTTAGAGCTCAAAACAGGCAGTTCTAAAAATTTTTTCAGTTTTCCTCTACAGATGTGAAGTGCAATGCAATCTGCTTGATGTACAGATGAGAAAGTGCATAGAGCCAAGCACAGGTGGGTTTTACAGTTGGGAAAACCAGCAGGAAGCCAGCTCATGGGCCCCCATGCTGCCACTCTACAAGGCTCAGGCTGCTTGTGCTGTGCCACCTCTGCCACGGCTACCCAAACAGGGTTGGGTGTGTGCCCACAGCCGTGCCCATGGCAAGCTCCCCAGTGCTGTTCAAGGGATTTTAGGTTGATGTTGCCTTTTGGCATTGCCTGTACAGCTGTCTAAAATCCCACAGCTTTGGAAGGGGAGCACATCATCTAGGATAGCTGTCTGTACCTATTCCCCACCTCCCTCTCCATCCCCTTCTGCAGCAGAGTGCTAACCCTTGCTGTGGTGTGGAGGAGCAGGTGGCAGCTATCTAATGTCTTGCTATGAAGCCACATGGACACATTTTTCCTGCATGCAGACACCCCAGGGTCTTCTGCCTCTAGCACAGGCCCATCTGCTGCTCTCTGCTGCACATGTTGTAGAGGATACTAGTGCTTAAAGAAATGGGCAGTAAAACTGTGGCACACATACCTGGGACCAAAGCGTCAGCTGACATGAAGTTGGGGGTGCTGTGCTCTTTCTCAAAAATTTCTGTGTCTGCCCCACATTATGAATATGGTTTTGAACTATGCTAGAATTGAAGGATTTAAAATTATTATTTAATTCACATTTTGAAGATTTTCTTGGAGATGCATTGCATATTCAAGTACTATGCTGTTCTCTCTGAGGCTTCAGTTTTGGAACAAATTCAGATGTAAACTCTCTATTTCTCTCCTTCTGTACATGACTAAACCAAACTAGACCAACAACATGGAGGAGAAATCTGCCAGGTATGCTTCAAATGTGGTACTATAAATATAGAAAAACGACATTTCAGCTACTACATTATCGTAGTGTGTTACTTTGATCAGTTCAGGCTTAAATAATTCAAGACAGAAAACAAAGACCAGTATTTAAGTTAGCTTCTAATATTCTGGGTCATGATCCTACCCTTGTGGAGTTGAACACTGATTTTAGCTAGCCTAGGATTGCTTTTCAGAAAACCATCTCCTTGTGAAGTCTTCATTTCTTTAACCATATCCACGATCTCCTAAGAACAGATACGTGGGAAGAATCACACTCTGCCACTTGTGAAAAAACAAAATGTGCGTGTGTTTATGCATGAATGTGAAATACCAAATCCAATACAATTTCAGCAAATACAAATGACAACTGTCTACTTTCCTGACTTTTTTAATAACACTAAGCTGAGCAGATGATACTCCTCTAGAAGTTCTGAAGGTCACAAACTCACCCTTGATATCATATATCATGTAGAAGAAAATGTGAAATAGGCAACCATATATTAAGTATTAGATTTCTCAAAAGAGGAAACTTTTTCAATTAATCTGCTGCTATCTAGGTCTTTAATTAATATTTTTCCATTTCTTTAATATAGAAATTTGCTGCATTTGAGATTCTTTCTTTCTTTCTTTCTTTCTTTTTCTTTCTTTCTTTCTTTCTTTCTTTCTTTTTTCTTTCTTTCTTTCCCTCTTCTTTCTTTTTCTTTCTTTCTCTCCTCTGTCTCATTCTCTCTCATTCCCTCTTTCTTTCTCTCTTTCTCTCTCACTCTTTCTTTCTCTCATTCTTTTTCTCATTCTCTCATTCTCTCATTCTCTCATTCTCTCATTCTCTCATTCTCTCATTCTTTTTCTCTCTTTGTCTCTTTGTCTCTTCCTCTCTTTCCCTCTTCCTCTCTTTCTTTCTTTCTCTTTTTCTCTCTTCCTCTGTCTTTCCCTCTCTCTTTCTTTCGTCTTTTTCTTTTCCATTGGAGGAATAATTGCAGTTCTTTTCAAATCTCCTAGGAAATTTTTCAGCTATGTAAAGTTATAACAAGATGTGACATCCAGTCCTAGCTAATCAGTGTTCAACACAGACCCACTACTGCAGTGCAGGGGGTGGCACTTTCAATTTGCCCGTGACACTGACCAGGTTTTTAAGTAACAGTGAGTGAAGGGAGAAAATAGCATAAAAATGCTTAAATTTTTATAGAAAAGGTATAACTTTGTAAGAAAGCACTATCATAAATTCAAAAAAAGTATATCTTAATGATACACTTAGAGTAAATCATTTGCCTTGAGAGACAGGAGGTCTCTGGTGACCTGTATGGCAGCCACAAGAGACTACCAGGCTAGCTACTTTCAGCTAAATGTACTCTCATATTAATATTTTAAAATGCCATAATGCCTCTCTGAAAACCTCAGAGGACAGATACATCAATTTGCGAGGTCTTCACTCCAGGAAATAGAAACAGGGATAATCTGCCATTAAAAGAAATAGTTCATTATGTCTGCTTCTTGGGAGCACATAAACTATGTCCCTCACATACTTATGTTGCAAATCCTCACTTTAATGTGAAGGGAAACACCATGCCCCAGAGTTTTATTGTCCCACTGTTTATTAGTACAAAAAGGTTTCTTGTGGTATGAAATCTTAAGCTTGTTGCAGTAATCAATCAGCTTCAAAGAGTCTCTTCCCTAAGCCAGAATCATTACAAATAAATCAATTAAACATAAAGTTTCTATTTTCAGGAGGATCACAATACAGAAAACCAGAGTGAATCAGTGCACCGTAGTTGGAGAAAGGGATTTTACTAGGCTGAACTGTCTCTCCCCGCTCCCCCCCCTTTTTTTTTTTTGTTTATTTTGTTTTGTTGCAAAGAGAAAGAGGTTTATATTTTATTTCAGTTAAATCTAGAGTATTCCCCTCTTTAGTGCCCATTTCAATATGAGAAATTTATACATTTATGAGAAAAAAAACTGTTTAATTTATCTAGTTGTAGAAAGGAACAAGAAATTTATTTGCAGTGTTTTGGCTATTAAGGACATAAAATCAGAAAGGAATGAAATTAAATTAAATGTGTGAATAAAAAAAAGTTATATTTTATTGGTTTACCTGCTGGAGGAGGTACCAGATATTAGGACATGTATGGAATTTTATTTCCTTGAGGATTTTTGGTTTATTGATGCTCAAATATGTTCCTGAGATTTCCCATGGCAAGAAACAAAAATCAACAATGACACCAATATTCACTCTATTCTATTCTATTCTATTCTATTCTATTCTATTCTATTCTATTCTATTCACCAGTTTAATAATATTATCACCTTTCTTCAGTGTGTAAACTGGCTACTCACTAAAATGTTTTGATTAGCTGGATTTTAGTTTTCTGGGACAGGGATGGGTGTGTGGCTCTTTAAAAACACATACATACAGGTTATGCCTATTTTCATCAACTACATGTCAAAGGAGTCTTTTTTGTCTTGATATGGGAGGTGATGTTCTGATCCTGAGACACGTGATGATTTAAGTTTCAAATTTCATACAGTTTTATACTGAGTGCTAATTGCAAAATACTTTTGATGTATATTCTACTTGTCAATGTTCTGAGGAAAAAAGGTGATTTTAAGTGAAATAGAGCTGCTGCTTTTGAGCTGCTTCTGCTGTGCAGTTTGGAAGCTATGTTGTAAAGGATTCAGAAAAAGACAGCAGAGAGAGGATAGTCTTTGATGGAAACACTCCCCCACATAACTACAGCCAGTTGCTATTTCTGGCACACAGATATCTTGTGGATAAAGCAGATGCATGGTCATTTATGGCTGCTGGGCACAGTCTTGTTTTCCTGTGTACACAAGCTGAGATTTACTAAGTAGGGCCTCAGGTCTGATAACAACTATTAGGGATTACAACAGAACTGTGCTCCAAAAACTAGGCTGAAGTCTTGCTGAAGGCTTGCTTGAATCAGATGTCTAAATAAATCGATCATTTTTGTTCGACTTGCAGTTTAGGCTCGGTTTTGACAATTTTCTCCATGAACAAATTCAGAAAAAGTATTTTGTTTTGGATCAGCTCAAACAAAATTGTCATGTTTATTTACTGCACTGATGTCAAACATTTTGTTCCAATAAACCAGGGAACTGTACTTCTTGTCTGAGCATCTAGTATTGAAGAAATTTCGACCTGAACTTAGAGTTCCTTGAAGAGTACATCTTCCACTGCAAAAAGCAGCTTTCTCACAGCACTGCTGGCACAACACAGAAAACAGCTCTTGACTTGATGGCAAAAGGGACAAACTGATTCAACTGCAGTATTCATTCATGGCCCTTAATAGGGTTTCCTAGTTTTGAACAATAATCACCCTTACCTTCTAAAAGCAATTTTTAAGGCTACATAAATCTGAACAAATTTGTAGTGGTGTTGTCACTTGCTATAGGTGGAGCTTAGGATGTGTAGGTTGTCAGTCAAACTGTTCAGTTAATTCCTAATGCTATGTAGAATGAATCAGTATTAGAGAAACAGTTCCTAAAGTTCTTAGCTTTTTACTTTGTTTCCAAGCAAGGTAATCTCGAGACAAGCTGCATTTTGCCTGTAGTAAAATGAAAAGTCAGGTTTCCAGTATCACCTGGATATTTGGTACAAACTGAGTTTGTGGCATTCTTACCTTTTTATCCCTCAAAGACATATTTCAGAGAAACAGAGAAGAATGGATTCACTCCAAATAAATTCTAAGACTCCATTGTCTTACAGAGAGGGGGGACTGTTTAGATAGCATAGCTATGACCTTGCAAATATTTTCAGTAAGAAAATAATCCTGGATGGAAAGCAAAGAAATGTATTTCTTGTTTCCTTTAGTCCTGATGGAAATTTGTTGGAGAAAATCAGTGTGGTTCTAATGATAGAGCTCATCATCCCTGCAGAATTCAGTACCAAAGACTACAGCAGTACAAACTGCTGTCCTTAGTCTGCTGGAAAGGAGATTTCCTAGAGCCAGGACATCAGGTCTGAATGCATGAATTTATATTCTCCAGTCGAATCCCCCACAGAGAATCATGTTCATGCCCTACCATCTTACATCTTAGACCAAGATCTCCAGAGTGGCTGGGGAATTTCCATCCTTGAAAATTTTAAGTCTGGACTATAACAAGTCCTAAATATTCTGGTCTGAACTCAGTATTGACCATGTTTTAGGCTGCAGGTTGAACCAGATGTCCTCCCAAGGTCCACTCCAGACTGAAAGTTTTTGTGATTTTACAGCTCTAGCACCTGCTCTAAAAAAAAGACAAAGACACACAGAAGCATTCCAGGAATTATCAGAGAAGTGGAGTTCCTGACAGGATTTCTACAGTTTATAGTGCTGTTTTGCTGATCCTGGCAAGATAGTGGATAAAAAAATATCGCTATGAATAAAAAAATTGCTGTGAATTAACACAATCAATCAATTAATTAATTAGTTCTAGAACAGTGAAGAGTAGAAAAAAGAAAGATGAGACAATATTTGTGCAAAACATATGTGCCATGTAAAGAAAAAAAATATTCAATCTTCTTACAGCTACCACAATTTATCAGTTTACCTAGTCATATATCCATGATTGCAATGCTTGTAAAATGGCAGCGCTGAAAATAGCTGGCCCCAGAGGGCTTTCTAGGCTAGTGATGCCAAAGAATTAATTTACACTGAGATATGAAATTAAGGTTTTGTTCCAAGGTGAAAGGAGAATAAAATAACATAGTGGCAAATCTGTGTGAAAGGAACCAGCATCACAGCAAAGCTATCTTCTTTTATGAAAAACAAAATGAGCTAAAGCCGTTCAGTAATATCCACTAGTTCCTTGATACATAATACACTGTGCATATGGTGAAATGCCAAAGTGCTCTTCCAGACCCACAAAGGAAACAAAGGTACAGAAAACCCACTTACTATAACGCTAATACTTGCAGAGGGTTGGCACTAATTCTGTCACTCTATTCAGAGAAAAGTATAAGCATTCAGCTACATTTTCCTTTGAGTTACCAGATGGTCCTCATAAGAGAGAAATATATCTTTGAATTAATAGCATACTTGCTGTATTTGCTTACTTCTCTGAGATAAGGTTGCATCAGAACCTCTAATTGCTATAACACACTTGCTCTGATAATAAACAAAACAAGTTAGGGATAGAAAGAAAATAGACTTGTGGTCATGTTAGGAGGCTTGTTGCATGCTTTATCTGAATGCTTGAAAGGGTTCCACAGATGTATCACCTTTGGAATGTTGGATCTTCTGACCCTACCACTGTAAAAAATCCTCTTTATGCAGCTGAGAGATAATAGAGAGTTTCGTTAATGAACACAAGGTACCATTTTACTTTCAGGGCCAGGTACTTTATTTACTTATAGGGAATTTTTATTTGCACATACAGACTGTATTTAACTGTCACCTTGCTTAAGCTAAGAAATGTAGTATATCTACAAGCTGGGGACTTGTTTGCAGCAGTCTGAAGTACACCTTGCTCATGTATCTGTGAGCTAAGATCCATATTTCTAAAATAAATGCTTACTTCTTCAAGATGATTTTACTATGAAGAATTGCTGATTGATCTTCTGAGGACATGCTGAGAACTGTCCAGTAGAGGAATATTAATTTAGACAAATCCTAAGTGGAAATTTTTGTCTTCATTATTTGTCATGACAAAATCACTATATTTGATGTTTTCAGATTCATAATATATGGTTTTCTGCTAGGTACACTTCCATAAAACAGAATTTAGTTCTGTATCATTGAATGGTACAGCATTAGAATAAATAACATTTCTGCTCCTTCAGGTCTTGCCTTTGAAAGTGGTATCTCTCTAATTTTGCCACGTATACTTTTCCACTTTTGGTGATAAGGATTTTATGTGAAAATCATTCATTATAGAAGAATCATCCATTGATTTCTGAAGTTTTTATATCAACCTTGATCAGATTATTAGAAAAATAAAACCTGCTTTGCTTAGAGACAGTGGCGGGAAGAATTCACAAGGACTGTTAGTATGACATTTTTCCTGTGACTGTTGTAGTTCAATTATGTACCCCAGTATCTTACTGCATGCCAGAGAGCCATTAATTTCATCAATTGTCTTTTCAAAATGTTTCTGCCTTTTGTTTATTAACTCTGGTACATGCTTTCCCAGTGCTTGGTCCATGTACCTCAAAGAAGCTCTCACTATCTTAGAGTGGATGACAGACAGAGGAGCAAGGGCAATTGTTATGGTGTCTCAGCTGTCCCAGCATCTGAATTTGCTGCATTTAAGTCAAGGAATGCTTGCTGGTAACTGTTACTCTGTTAGCTTGAAGTTTGGTTGTAAAAGCAAAACCTGAGCATATAAAATCACTCATTTGTCATTTGCAGAACATAATTTTTTAGAAAAGAAAAAAGTGAAGGCAAAGGGATATTGTGTATAATACACACAAAGATTAGATCAGAAGGTCTCTTTTTCTATCAGCCTGGCAACAACATTTTCATGGAACTCCTGTTTTAACAAAGGATATTAGAAGACCATCCTAGCCAAAGATGCTCTTACAACCAAACTTGGTTTTTAGGAGATCTAAGACTCATTTAATCTTTCTTTCTGAATTTATCTTTAAATTTACTGTTTTATTTGGAGACTGGCTTTTAATTAGCATAAGGCTTTTTCCTTCCTGTATTAATGTAAATGTTTCTCTTCCCAGAACACCCCTCCATGGCACTTAAGCAGTTAGTAAATAACTCCCCATTTATACAGAGTGTAAGACTTCCCACTATCTGTAGGATCAATTTGACATTCTTCAGTCTAGCATGTAGCTGTAGTTATATGTATATACCCACTATGAAAAAACTGTGCAGTAAAAAAAACTAAGCATAATTCAAAATGCTAAACAGAATAATTTAATATAGTTTATGATTTGCTACTGACTGAGACTCTACCTATTGACAGACAAATATTTTGGGATGACAACTGAAATAGCATGATTGTTACCGAAACCATTTTTAAATAGCTACCTTTATTCTGCTAGAATATAAAGGTACACTAAGGAGAAATATATCTGGACCCTGTTTTTTTAAACACAGTAATTGACTTAGGTTTTTTACTAACATGTTATTAATGCCTTCACACAGGCAGACTCTTCAGCTGCAGCCACCAAAGTACAGCAATTTGTTATCTGAGAAGTAAATTAGAAAGTTAGATTCTTTAGACATTATCTGGAGTAAATAGATGCACAACAGGAAAGATCACTAAGGGCCACATTGCTGTGAAACTATATCCTTATGGAATAAATGGCACTTAGTGTCTGCAAAAGTATCAACATCTGGTGCACAACATGAAGTGGAAGAGGTGGACCATTTGGCTCTGCATTGTGAACTGCCCTGGCAGCCTTTGGAAAAATAATAGAGATGTTACTAAAATGACTTGTGGCAAGGGGCCAAATGCTGATATTTTTCACACAGCTGGACCTACCACTTAACCCAATGAAGTTCGCATGAATTTCAGTACGGGGCATGAATCTATCTATTTATTATATATCCATTTTAATAAACTGTTTGACCTTGTACTTTCTAAGCTTTGAATAAAATCTATTTGATTCACTGAAAAGCTAAGCTTGCTACAGACATCTTATGAAGTTTGGTATTATTCAATGCTGTCTTCATTTTGCTGCATATAATGGTCCTATTCTTCACCATTCATGAATTATGTAGGTCAGTACATACGCATGCCAGGAAAACCTTTCTAGCACCCCATACAATCATGTATTTTGTATATGTAATGACATACGTTATTGTGATTCTCTCAGAAATATTTTGGAGAAATACTAGAATGTTGAAATGACTGTTTTTGTTTGTCTCCACCTGTATTGTCAAGTGAATTAGTTCCCATGAATGCCACTGTGCAGAGATAGAGAAGGAGTAAAATAAAAAATGGGGAAAGGTGTGAAACTAGATGCTTGGCCAAAAATAGCTTTGCTATACATGAAACACACTGCTGTGTTATGGTTTGATTTTGCAGGTTTTTGAGTTTGTATACTGAAGGCTAAGAACTATTGTTCATTGTAAAGATATAAATGCAAAAGTTATTAGAAATCTTCCTGTGCAATGATTAACTAAATAAAGGAGATTCACTAACATTCTGCCCTCATCATGTGTTCACTGATCTTTTCCCAAATCTCTATCATGGTTCATAAGCATTGCTACTGGTAGTGTAGTTCAGACTAAGATTCAAGCATTTCTGGGTTCTGGCATGCTAAAACATTGCTACCAGTGAGACTGAGGCAAAGCTGGGGAACAGTTACTTTCAAAGCTAGAAGAGCTTTTTGGATCATAATTGCTATTTGTCCATGCTTCCAAATTTCAAATTTTGTTTAATTTTGATTATTCACTTCATAACACATAAGCCCTGAGAAATTGCCTAACTACTGGTCTTTTAATTGTCTCTGAAGTGCATGTCTATCAGGTGAATTAATGGAAGGGATGGGTTAGTCTTTTTTTGATAATTTTTATATCAATTAGGGAATGAAAGACAAAGTTTCATGGCTAGAGAAAGGAACAGGTGTTCATTTCTTTAATTTTTTTAATGTGTATTCAAAGAAATAAGGAATCTTCAGAAGCTGCTCAGGACATAAATGTTTTTAGAGGCATTTCTGGAAGCAACATAACAAACTGACAATGAGGTGGAAGAAAAGCTTTTTTTTTAACTTCAGGATTTACATAACCCAGTTGATGCATACTTGTCTGAAACAGGTCTAAATCAGCATTGAGCATATATGCTAATATATTTTTTAAACATTTAGTTGGACAACCATTTTAGCATTTATTGTGAAGAGTTTTTCAAAGTTTTGAAACCCTACAAATCACTGCTTTAGGAACAAAGCTCTGAAACAAACCAGTGAAACAACAAAAGGTGTGTGGGGGGGTTAGCATGGAAAATGTGGCCACCAGAACACACTTTCTGATGCTATTATCAGCTATCAGTCATTATCAGCTTTCAAGTCATTATGTACAGTTAAATAGAAACACAGCCTATCATCTAAACCCGCAGTCCAGAGAAGTTTGGAGATTCCATTTTTTTCCAATCATTGTAACAAAGAAGTAGATCACCCTTTCACTCTATTCCATTAAAATCGCTCTTGATCCTTATTAAAAAGCTGCTGACCAGATGAGACAAACACAGGTGGCAGAAGGAGAATAAAAGCACACTCACTTTCTTGTACAAAACCTAGAGGATTCACCTGCCCCTCTACTCTTCTCTCTTACCTGTATAAAATAAGTGGCTTTTAGACATAAACCCATATATACAATGTGAAAAGCTCAGACTCTGAACCTTACAGTTTGTTTAGATATGCAGGCTGTCAATAATTTTACATACAATACATACCTGCACTTTTTTACTCATTCTTGTTTGAGTGATAACAACATACAATTGTTGTATTGTCCTGGCTGGGCGGGATTCGCCCAGCCTCAGCCAGGACGCAGCCTGCCCCCGGCAGCACCCTAGACACCCAGAGGGCAGAGGGACTCCAAACCGGCTGTCCCGGGGTGGTCCCGGGCTGGGAACTCCCTTTCTGCCTGGTTGTTGGCTGCCCTGGCTCCGCCCTGCCCCTGACCAGGGAAAAGCCATGCGGCAGAGCCCGAGGAGGGAGAGCACATGGGACAGAGACAATAAACAACCACCAGACCCCACGTACGTGGCTCTCCCGTCTCGCCTTTTTTTTCTGCTCCGGGAGGTCGAGAGGGTGCCCCGAGGGACCCCCTGGGACTGTGGCTGCATTCGCCAAAGAGCTGCCGGCGAGGGCAGCGCGGGAACGGGCACAGCAGGCTAAAAGAGGCACTCACAAGCTGCTGCAGCTAAGCAGGTTTTGGAGGAAGCTCTGAACCGGCCAGCTGCACCATGCTATATTTAAATATTTATGAGCTCATTTTTTTTGGATACAGAATCCTCCACTCCAGTCTTTAAGGCATCCTATGACATGTGCTCATTCTTTTGACCACTAAATAGTTTTTTCTAAGTTTGAAACACTCAGGAAGGTTCACCACATCTTTCAATGTCTATAAGTATTATTTTATAAGTCAAAGTGGTTTTATTTGGTTTTAGTATATAATTTAATTAACAGGGGCCAACCAGGAATCCAATACTGGTCATTAGCCACTTTCACATGAGGCTGTACAGCCATGGGATATAACATCCAGCCTCTGTCAGGATTTAATCAGAGACCTCTCTCTCCTTCTGTCTTTTAAACTTTAAGATTTCAGAAAATCACTGCTGGAACCTTTTCCTTCATGCTTTCGTACCTGTCACATTCCATCAAGATCACTTTTAAAGGCAGCTGTGCACTACTGAAAATCAAAGCAGTATCAAGACTGGTGGTGAGGACTGCTGGTTTCTTAGAAAAGCCAGACTAATCTGTCTATGCATGAAAAAGATAATAAGTACATCTAGTTATTTTATGATTTCACAGCTAAAGCCCTGTGTATCTGTAAATAAAGAAAGATGGACACTTGCTTTGCCAAATATGTTTATACTTAGACCATGGAAAGAAGGAATATTCTATGAACAAACCACAATTGTTTAGCAAAATCAAAACCTCTTAAAAGATCATGAATATGACCTTTTAGTGTAGTTTATTGTTTGTGAAATGTGCTGACTGCAAGAACATCTTGGATACTCAGATCAGGTCCTAACTATTATGAGATTTGTTCTGAAGCAACTAATAATAATAAAAAGCAGCTCTAGGTTTTTAGGTATGACACAACTGAAATAGGGGTAAAGAGTGTTTATATTAAATTTAGTCATCAAAGACAACTAAGAAAATTTATTTCACAAAATAACATTGGAAAAAGAAACATCTAACCTTTACTTTGTCATCTCCAATGGTCCATCCTGTGTGGTTTTCTGACTTTTGAACCAAGTGGTTATATTTAAAAAGTTAAGTATGGGATTTTATTAGAAATTTGCCTGAGTCCAGTTAGTGTCTTCCCTATGAATTATTGACATTTTATAGTTCTACAATTAGCCTTTTCCCAAGGGCATTCTCTCATATGGTGATGATAAACTGTTTTTAGTTCTGGAAACAAAATAATACTAGTCTAGTAACAGCAAGAAAAATGATGCTGTTTCTGGAAATACTCCATATCTATAGAATTTCACCTTGATATTTGACCCTGTTTTCCTGCGTCATTTTTAATCAAGTAACACACTATTCCTTCATTTTTTTTCCAGTTATATAAGCAATTGTTCAGTATAGTTAGAAATTATGCTTCAGCTGAATAAAAATTTTTTGGCTCATACGTAGTATCACCTAGGGATAATTGCTCCTTTTTCATTCTCCAGCCGTCAGCTGAGCTTGCCTCTCACAGTTTCTTTTTTTTCTGCATTCTGATATTACAAGTCTCTCTTTAATCCTCTCTCTGAGGCAGACTGGATCCTCCTTCCTCAAAGGAGGAGTCAGCAAAGGAAAAGGTCTCTGAGTTCCTTTTAGCAGTTTTTACTGCCTACTTGCAAGACCTCATTTTTCAAGTAATGTACCTTTCTTCTTTTTATTTTCTTTCTTTCTCTCTCCTCTTTCTGAGTGTAAGTGTGGCTTGGTTTTTCCTTCATCAACCAGTTGCAAGGGAGCAGCCCTGTCAGAAGACTTCTGTGATAGTGCCCAGAGTATATCACTGAGTGAAAATTATTAGCCTCTGACATACTGGAGGTCAGTCCAAATGATCTATTAGTCCCCTTGGACTTCAGCTTTATAGGACTATTATTTTAACACAAATTATGAATAAAACTCAATCATTATCTTTCATACTTTTCTTGGTGGGGGATGGTAGGGTGAGATGTGTTATTCAATTGATTCATTTAGAGAAGGCCTAGAGAACAGATTTAAGAAAAGTTTGTTAGTTATTTGGGTCCCTATCCACAGCTACAGTAGAACAAGAAGGATTTATTTGTATGCTAATCACTCACAAATTGCATAGATAAAGAAAACTGTACATTGGACTTTATTAGGAGGACTGTAGCTAGCAGAATGAAGGCAGGTGTTGTTCTGTGTTCACCATCAGTGAGGCCTCTCCTGGAATAATGAGCCCACTTTTGGAACTACTGGTTCAAGGAGTGTTCTGAAGAATGGGAAGAATCCAGCAGAGAGCAGCAAACGTGGCTAAAGGCCTTTAGGGAGAGGGGTTTAGGCCACTGGGCTTGCTAGTCTGGTGAAGAGAAGACTGAGGGGACAGCTACTAGCATTTCACTGTTACCCAAAAGGTTGCCAGTAAGAGAACCAAGCTCTTCTTCTAGAGGAAAATATAAGAAGGATGGGTAATGGTGGATTTTTCACTAAGAAATTTACCTGGGAAAATTATGAAGTCTCTTTCTGGAAGTTTTTTTTGAGATTCAGATGGAGAAAATCATGGTAGTCCTGCAGGAGTCAGGATCTCCAGAGGTTCTTTTCAAGTAAAGTTTGTGTGTCTCCATGGTAATTGCTTTGCTAATATTTGGAAATCCATTAGGCTGCATAAACCACTCTACATCACCATAAACAGTGGAGTGAAGTATCAGGCAGTAATTTAGTACTGCTCTAAACAGGGGATATGCATCCATGAAAGTATCAGTTTTTGTAGGAAAATGTACATGTTACAGTCCACTTAACTCCCTGGTAAATCTGCCTCCAAAGTTTTAGTATTATACCAAGACTTTGAAAAATTATCCTTGCTTCTTCAGCAATTCAGAAGCGTGGTGTTGTTACATAAAATATTTATGTAAGAGAATTAGTTTCTCATATAGAAATGTTTTCAGATTAAAAGCTAATTTACACCACAAATTAACCATAATTTACTTAGATAATTTGGATGATTCAAAACATTCAAATAATTTTTCTTTTTTTCATTAATACAAGCTCAGCTTTTGGTCCTCAGTCACTTGAATTTACATATGTGAGACAGTCTCAAAGAATATGACAGAATGATTCTTATTTGTAAGCATGTGTATGATCAGGTCCTAATGGATATGGATAGGTAGGCACAAGAGAGGATATAAAATTTTAGCTTTTATAGCGTCAACCAACCTTTTACCGCAATTTGGCACACAAAGGATACTACGCAAAACAACTGCAAATAGAAAAATGTGAAAATGTGTAATAAGATTTCTATGTCAAAACAACATTGAAATATTCAAATGAGCCATTTATGATGTCAATGAAAGAACTACAATGATACTAAATCATATTACTTCTCTGCCTTACTTAATTGTGCGCTTTAAAGGAACACAGCTTTCTCAATAGATGGTACTGCCTTGGAACAATTTCTACTACTGCTCCTTTATTGGTCAAGCACATGTAAGACACATCTGCATATTTTTAAAATGGTGTTTAAATCTGTGAAATTCTAGCTGTGACAACTTGTGTTATCTTCTGAAAACCATAGGGTAACAAGAAACAGGTTTTTTTTAAATATGTGCTGTATAAGAAGCTTGGTTTTATTTTGAATCACGAATCACAGTTTCCAGGAGGAATCTCAAGAAACAACCAGTCAAATGGCAGACATGAAAATGCTATTGTAACTTAAGACAATAAAATATTTCTTCATCAGTCTTCGTATCAGACTGAATATTCTGATGCATAATATTCCATTTTAAATTCTGTTTTCGTAAGTACAAATGCAGTTTTAAATTTTTTTATCTACTATTTGGCATAGTTAAACATAATAGAGAAGTCTGTGATGCGTTCAAACAGTAGCCACAGTCAAGAAAGGTCTGTCAGAAACTTGGTCCTTGATTTTACGTATTACTCCAGTATTCTTGAAGTAATATTGTGGTATTAATTTCTTATTTTAAAGGTAATTAAAATTCAGGATCATTATTATGACGTAGTCCTACAATATTAGATAAAAAATATTCTCTTGAGGTTTTGAAGGAGTTGACTTAAGCAAGGAAATCCTAATTAATACTTCTACTGAATGCTTCAGTCATGCTGCTTTGTCTGAATTAGCAAGATACTGGGTCGATCAATTTGTAATGGTTAATGTTTTACCAAATGTATTACAATTATTTCACTTCATGAGCAGCAGTTCAAATCAGTTACAGAAACTGAAGACTGCAAATCCCAACTGCATCAGAAATAGAAATTTTTCTCTTTCAAATAAAGGTATTATTGTTTTCATGTGCTTGCTATAAACTGGGGAGAAGCAGAAAAAAAACCCAACTCATTTTATGGTAGTCTTGTTAACAGCATTTGACTAATTGCATTCTGCCTGTCTTTCTCCAGCAGTTTCAGGTGAATTTTCTTGTCCATATCATGTGGCTTAAATTCCAGTGACTTCCCCAGACAATTCTTCTTTCCTCTTTCCTCACCTCGTTCAGACACACACAAAGGCAAAAAGCTGAGAGAATAAATGGTCTTGTACCCTGTTCTGAAGGTCAACAGATACAGGATTTGTAAGCCCAGTTGAGAAAAAATTCTGAAGTCAAGAGCTTTGGTAAAGTGTGCAACAGCACTTTAAATTGAACTTTGGCTCTATTTTAACGTATATAGAATAGATTCTGTTAAACTACAGTTTTCTGGAATAGAATGGTTTTTTTCTCATAAGCAGCAGTATTAAGAGCCTTTATGTTGCATCCTTTCCTTTAAAGCACTGCTGTCAGAACCGCTTCAAACTGAAACCCAAATGTTTTTAAAAGGCTGTGGCTTGCAGGTGTTACCATTTGGACATTTTAAGAAATAGTTCAAAAACCTATGGATACTTAAGATATGTTCAATTCAACTGCAATTCTGATTTTTTTTTTCCTTTCCATCTTCAGCTCTTTGTGTTTTTTTCTTTGTGTCAATAAAAATATATGTTTTGTGCAATTACATTTTGGAATTGAGGAGTTAGAATTTAACTGTGGTGTGTAAGAGCAGTTCTTGAAAGTAGCTCTTCACTGGCTTAGAGGAAGTTTCTAGACTGCTTGGATTTCTAATATTGCAGCTAATTAGGTTAAACATTTGTAAGTGATAATATCAGGAGAGATGGAAAGAAGAGCACAAGCTTAATCCATGAATAACCTTACTAAATGAAAATAAATTTCAGTTTATAAATTCAGTTAAAATTATTTCCATTTTTATCCTAAAAATACATTATAATTTTATTTCCCGGCACTGAATTTTGGCCAAAATAAACCTTGGCTTGCTTTTTTAATTAACCTTGGAAATGGTATTAAGAGGATGGAAATAATTCTACTAATATATATGTTTTTAAAAGTATATTTTTTTTCTATGAAACATGCTTAAGAAATATTATGAAAAACAGTCCAAGGACAAGAAGTTAACTCTGATAGTTGTATTGAAATAGGAACAATCAACAGGGATTTTATGTATATTCTATCTGAATATCCCTGGCATGTTGTATTTCATTTGACTGAGTTATTTAAAATCAATCATCACCACCCTACATATATAATACAGTCTTAAGTTAAAAGCAAAAATTCTCACTGAAAAGATTAACTATATTGTTTTAATCACTGAAACCTACTGTATATTTTTTCGAATGGTTTTCCTGCATGCTTGGCTTATCCCAGTGATTTAAGTTTTGCAAGTGTGCATAGGAAGAGAAATTAGAAATTTTACTAAAGAATTAAAGTGCTTTTCCACATTAAAAGCATTAGAAATATCAAATAGTGATGCTGATTCTGGTGTGAATCTCTCTCTCATTTATTTCCGCTGCAGATTTGTATCTTTCACACCTTTTTCTTCCTTCCCTCTTCTTTCCCATCTTCTCAGTGCCAGGTCTATCTCCAGTACTCAAGGTTTTGCCTTGCTTTTAGTTCTTTATTTCTCAATATGTTCTTCTCTTTGAATATCCCTCTTGCTTTACACAGTCATCTTTTTCTTTAAATAGCTCACTGAACTGTAACTGTGTAGGAATTGATTGGGAGTACATCAATGGCTCAGTGCTCCACAGGGAACTACTGAGGGCCAAGTTATCACCGTGCTCAGACACAGCTGGTTCCTGTTAAGTTCAGCCTGAGATGCTGTATAGGTAACATTAGGGTAAGTAAGCAATAAGCAGTGCTATGAAACCTTTGCGTCTTAAGGCTTTTCCTCGTGTAAAGGCAGATATAGATAAAAATATATGTATAAAAACAGAACAAGAACTACTATAGCTCATCTAACTGTAAGGACTGGGCAAATCACTATATCCTGAGTATGCTACTTTGCCTCTGGATGTTGTAAAGCTACCAGCTAGTCCACACCATGTGCTACAGCTTGGCTGTGGGAGCTGCTTGAGCCTGCCTGTGCTGAGCTACTCCTGTGGCTGGAAAATGTGTGTGTGATGGAGTACTCCATGTGCCATGCAAACACAGGTGTTGTTACTACTGCCTTGTGCAGACAGTCACTGGACCACACAGTTCCGGCAGAACAAATTATTAAGGGGAAGTCAAGGGCTTTCTAGCCTGCTGTAGTTTAGCGTAGGTCAGTGTGGTGTAGCATAGTATAGTCTGGTGTATTACAGCATGGTGTTAGTGAAGCACAGTGATGTATTGTGTCATGTAGCACGTTATAGAGTCTTCTGATGTAGCATAGTGTAGTGTAGAATACTGTGGTGTGATGTGGTCTGGTTTGGTATAGTGTCAAATCACTACTTATGAAACTAAATAGAGAGTGATAAACACATTCCTCTGCGGTTTCTACTATCTAATCAGAAACTGGGCTGCAGGTGGTAAATCCAGATTTCAATCACGTGGTAAATCCAGATTTCAGTCATGTCTGGTTTATCAGACATGCCATTTAGGTTCAAGAGACAAAATCACATACAACTGAATTCCAGACACCTCCAAAAATATCAGTACATATCACATACAGGAACTGAATGGAAAAAAACTAAAAGTGGATAATCTTAGGTGAGTAGGACAGATTCTTTTTTTTGATAGCCACTGTTATACTAGAGTAATTTAGGGAGGTGGGAAAAATCCCAGAACCAGAGGGTCACAGAATCATTTCGTTTGGAAAGATCTTTGAGTTCATTGAGTCCAACCTTTGGCCAATCACCACTTTGTCAACCAGACAATGACACTAAGTGCCATATCAAATTTCTTAAACATCTCCAGAGATGGTGATTCCATCACCTCCTGGACAGTCTGTTCCAATGCCTGACAACCCCTTCTGTGAAGAAATTCTTCCTGATGTCATCCCGAATCTCCTCTGACTCCTCTGGCACAGCTTGAGGTCAATTCCCTTTGTCCTGTTGCTGGTTGCCTGAGAGATGAGACCAACCCCCACCTGACGACAGCCTGTTGTGCAGGCACTTGCAGACAGTGTAAGGTCTCCCCTGAGCCTCCTTTTCTCCAGGTTAACACCCCCAGCTCCCTCAGCTGCTCCTCAAAGGACTTATTCTAGGCCCTTCCCGAGCTCGCTCTCTCTGGGCTCATTCCAGCACCTCAATGTCTTTCTTGCAGTGAAGGGGCCAAAGCGGGACACAGGATTTGACATGTGTCCTCACCAGTGTCCAGTACAGGGAGAGGATGACCACCTTGATGCTGCTGGCCACACTATTGCTCATCCAGGATGCCATTGGCTCTCTTGGCCACCTGGGCACACCCTGGCTCATGTTCAGCTGCTGTCCCCAGCACCCCCAGGTCCTTTCCAGCCCCTCTGCCCCAGCCTGTGGCACTGCCTGGGGTTGTTGTGACCCAAGGGCAGGACTCAGAACTTGGCCTTGTTAAACCTCACACCAGTGGCCTGGGCCCATCAATCCAGCCTGTCCAGATCCCTCAGAGCCTTTCTGCACTCCAACAGATCAAGACTCCTGACCAGCTTGGTGTTGTTTGCAAACTGACTGAGGGTGCACTTGATCTCCTCATCCAAATCATCAATAAAGATTAAATATTATTGTTCTCCATACTGAGCCCTGCAGAACCCCACTGGTGACTGGTCCCAGCTGGATGAGACACCATTCACCACCGCTCTCTGGGCCCTGCCATCCCACAAGATTTTAATCCAGTGAACAGTGCACTTGTCCAAGCTATGGGCTGCCAGCTTTTCTGGGAGAATGATGTGGGAAACAGTGTCAAAGGCTTTATTGAAGTCCAGGTAGACAACACCCAGAGTCTTCCTCTCATCCACTAGGTGGGTCACCTGGTCATAAAAGGAGATCAGGTTGTTCAGACAGGACCTGCCTTTCCTTAATCTGTAGTGGCTTGGCCTGATCATATGGTTGTCCTGTGTGTGCTCTGCAATCACACTCAAGATGATCTGTTCCATAGTTTTCTTGGGCAGTGAGATCAGGCTGACAGACCTGTAGTGCCACAGATCCTCCTTCGGTCCCTTCTTGTGGATGGGTATCACATCTGACAACCTCCCCAGTTAGCCAGGACTGATGATGAATGATGGAGGCTGGCTTGGCAAACTCTTCTGCCAGTTCCCTCGGTACCCTTGAGTGAATCCCATCTGGGCTTGCGGGTGTCTGAGTGGCACAGCAGGTCACTGACTACTTCCTCCTGGATTGCAGGGGGTCTGTTCTGCTGCCCATCCCTGTCAGACAGCTCAGGGGGCCGGTTGCCCTGATGATCATCAATCTTTCTGTTAAAGACTAAGGCAAAGAATGCATCAAGTACGTCAGGCTTTTCCTCATCCTTGGTGACAAAGTTCCCCACCACATCCAATTAAGGGTGGAGATTTTCCTTGGCTCTACTTTAATTGTTGATGTATTTATGAAAACACTATTTATTATCTTTCACAGCAGTGGCTAGATTGAGAGAACAATGAACAGAGGATAATGCCCACATTTCAAATTATTTCTGGTAGGCAGTAAAGACATATTTTCTCTTTTTAAAACAGAAGAAAGAAATGACATTATAATATTATTTTCAAGAACATTACTCTTAGGATGGACTGTTTAGATAAAATGCTGAACTGAAGGCAAGAATGAATGAAAGGGGAGTTCTTGGCAGAAACATGTCTATGGTTAATGGAGCTTTATGACCACTTACAAATTGTGTGTGGAAGATGAACACTCTTCATTAGAATAAATAAGCGTACAAGCTTACATTCTACATTGGTTATTCTACAGCTATGGACAACATGCTGCTCATTTGGCTAGTTCTGGATAATTTTGGTGTCTTTTTCTAAGACTATTTTTAATTTGATGCAATTTCTTCTCTGTTCTTGCTGAGGATGCAGGTATGTATCCATGTACAGCTGGCTCAGCAGGCACACCTTCCCTTATCTTCCAGCTTACAGATGCTGCTTGGGACAAGTCAGTGAGACAGCAAAGAAGGAAACTCTAGTTCTGACAGACACCAAGTGAACTGCCACATATGAAACCTGGGAGCTCTTCACATGTTTTTGCAATGATGAAGAGAGTGAAGCAGGCTAATTTTATTTACAGAACTAACTCTTGATAGTCAAGACTAACAAGTTGCAAATACCATCTTCTTGCATTTGTCTGTTATCTGTGCTTACACTTATCTTGGTCTCAGTCATTCAGGCTGCACTGTGACTGTCTTTCATTAATGGCTGTGCCCAGTATACACCCTCAAGTTTTGCAAAACACTGTAAACTGTATTTCCTGCAATTCATGTCAGAGAAAATGTATGAGGAGAGAGACATTTCTCTCATTCTGGCATTTGCATTTTTCCCTTAATGAGAATTATCTGTGTGTATACTTGAAGGGGAAAATTTGCAGAGATAAGCAGAAATTTAAACTTAAAATAAATGACAGAATATAAGGTTATAGTGACAAACTTGAAACAGGGATATGAAGAATAATTTCTGAATTTTTCATTCACATGAACTAGCAAAAAAATTAGGGGTTGAAAGAAGGGGGAGAAATTTCAGGAAATTCAGGAAATTATCTACTTTAGAACTGTTCTTGTGTATTCTTGCTTTGTAAGATGCAATTGCCCATGTAAAACAATTTGCTATGGACATATGGCAGTGGAAGAACAGAAAACCCATGAGAAAAATTCTCTATGTCACAAGGGGATTGTTTGAAATGACATAATGTTTAACACCTAAGAACGCAGGAAGAAAATTAAAAAATTCTGACATAACTGGAAAATCCATCATATTGCCTATGAGGAATCATTAACTTTAGTTGCTAACTCGTCAAATATGTTTCTATATTTCAGATAAGTATGAAACTTTGACTGTCTGGGGCTGTGAGAAGAACATCTAACATAATCAAACAACTCAGAAGACAGCTTTTAAGCTGAACTCAGCTGAAAACTCTCTAAATATACTTTCCTACCCATCTCAGTTGTAAGATGAAGTTCATTACATTGAAATTCAGATATGGGAAGGAACCAGTAGCTAACTAGCATGTTGTACTCAACAATCAGAATCATATAGTAAAACAAAATGTGTTGACATTTCTCAGGTGCTTCAGTGAAAAGTCCAGCGTCTTGGTTTAACTGTTATTTTGACGATCACGCCCAGCCTGATAGACTCTGCACTAAAGTACTCAGGTTCTATTTTGGCAGCTCTGGTGTGGAGTAATTCCTGGAGGATACATGACTGATAAACTGGAGGAAGTGGCATCCTAAACTGCAAGAGCTGTTCGGTAAGTGTTTAATGTCAAAGTCCTAACATTTTTCACTAGGATCTTTATGCCAGCCCTATCACAGCTGGCTTGTATGACTGTCGTGTTTTGTTTGGATTTGGTCACGCACCAGTATACTTATGCATACAGAGATCTGCTTCAAGGGTAATCATTGTTAACAAGGATAATAATTACTGATAAAGATAATAAGATGCACTTAAACATGCATGGACAAGTTTAACACATAACATTTTTGATATACTTGTTCCAGAGAACTTTTTATTTCTTTGCCTTATGGAGATAACTACCCTGATTTACTGCACGTTTTAAAGAAATTAACTTAATTGCATTCAGTAATTCTCATATATGCTGGCAGTATTCATAAGACATATGAGGCACTGGTAGAATTCGTACAAGCTCTCTTCTCATTAAACTCAGTAAGAAATGGAGGTACTGAATAACCGTGGAAAGGAGCATAGCAACTCAATCACTAAGAATCTTGTCTACAGGAACTTATAAAAGTAAACTTAATTTTGTTAATATTTGAATCATTCTTTTGCTAGTGATCACTTAGGCCAATGAAGCAATGCCATTCTTTTAACTCAGTGCTGCTGTGTTTACATCCTGTCTCACAGCATGTGGATGATTCTTAAAGTATTTTCAGTTTGTATTGTTGCAACAGAATTTCACTGCAATTTAAACTCCCATATTATAGGAGAAAAGGAAAAAATAATTTGCAGACAATATTAAAGGTGAGCTAGGACTTGTTGGCAGAGGCAGAGGGAGCTCCTGATTCCTAGGAGTGTGCGAAATACTTACTGTGTTCTTGGGAAGAACAAAAGATCATGGTCCTGGTGCCTGAACAAGAGTGAACCCACACCCTACATTCTGTTTCAGTTCAAAATATAATACAAAATGTAACTCAAGTGATATGCTATGTGATAGTAGATTGTAACCTCCAGATTAAACCCCACAGTTTTTAGAATTGCTAAAAACCTAGATAGAAGGTTTTACATGTTCCTGTTTTTGTAAATTGCACTGAAAAGTTGATCTTATCTATCCTCTACTAGCTGGGATAGCTGACTTCAAACACTATTAAACAAGGACTATACATGAAAATCCATTACAAAATAAAATAGTTGACTTTACCCTTTGATATTTTTGGAAATACTGCTAAAAATCTTCCTAGAGACTTTATAGAAACCTAACCAGCATTTTTAGTTAGTTTTCAGCTATTTTTTTTCTACTGAGTCCAAAGCTGAAGTTCCAGTGAGCTTATGGGGATAACTATGCTGTGTGTTCACTTACAACTGCAGACAGCATACTGCAGTTTCCTACCATAATGCCATCCATGATACGAATTTTCTCTGAAAAGAAAAGTGTTTGTCTCTAGGGATTACAGTTCTTTTAACTGTCAAGAAGTTTAAAATGTTTCCTAGATGAAAGCAGATGTTCACTTACAATTGAGGGTGGTTGAATTTTGATGGATTAAAATATGTATTTTTACCGTTTTCTGAAAAGGAAAAAAAACAACCCCAGCCTGTGAGCACATATGACTCTGTGTGTGCATGTGTACACTTTGTGTACTGTGCTCTCACTGGCAAATCATAGGCTAGAAATCACAAAGCCTATCAGCGGCTTAGTTTTTACAAAAGCTTTAGAATATTTGAACAAAAAACTTTTAGTATTGAAGCATTGGAATTTTTTTGTTATAAAATGTCCAAAACATAGAATGATGAAGTGGATTGCTGCCTTATTTTTATAATGTGAAAAAAAAATGAACATGCAATTCCTTCAATTTACTGCTACTTCAGTGGAAGAAGTCACAAAAAACACTGGTTTCCTTATAGAAAAGGATGACTGACCTTCTACAGCCTCTTTCAAAATCTTGGTTTCTTTCCTCTGTTAATTGCCATGCTCTTTTTCATTTTAGAGGGGCTTATTTCTTATGATTCATGATACTTAATGCTTAGATTTTATTTTTTACTGGATCAGGTCCTGTACTTAGTAGCAAAACTTGTATGGTTTCATGAACTTGAAACTAGCACATGAACTTGAACCGTCTCAAGTTGTGCTAGCAGATTTTTGTTAAACTACCTCGGATATACTTGTGCCAAGATGTTCCAATGTAAATTTTACAAAATATCAAGCTACTGACAAATTTACTGGACTGTAGTTTTTCTCTGTCTAAAAAGCTTTCTATCAAGGGCCACATCATTCACTGTATTTCTTTATGCCTCAGCTTTGCAAGTATACAAAGGTTCTCTTGTTGTTTGTTTTCCTATACATACAATTTTTAAAGTTTTTTTTTAAATAAGGAGGTGTGGAAAAAGTAGTCTTTATCTTTTATTATCTGTAACTGATTTTACATGAATAGTTATATTTTTGTATCTTCAGCAAATATTACCCCTTTCATTCATGCATGTTTTGTTGCCTAGCTTACAAAAACTTTTCTAGACAGAAATTTTGAAATTCAGATGGAATTTTAACTGAAATGAAAATCTGAGATCCCAAAATTCATGTTATGGGTGATTCAGACATAGTGAGTTGAACAGTGCACACACAAAAAAAAGACTTAAGACTGCTTAACCCTGACTTTGAAACCATAGTAGCAACATCCTGCCTTTCCAAAATTGGTAGGTTTTCTGAAAATTTTCTCATTTTCTAATATTAGAATATTTATTATTTTTCTTACTTTTTTCTGCCTGTTATCATAAAACTGCTAATAAATCCAACTGTTGTATTCCCGAGACATATTCAAAAAATGTAACTACGTATTGCTTGTACCAAAGTCTTGAACTAATTGGATTTGAAGTTTCAGGCCAAATCAATAATAAAAATAAGCCATAACTTTTTAATGGAGTGTATCTAAATATTATTCAATAGAAGAAAAAAAATCTGTTTCCAGAGAGTAATAACAGTTTCTGGCTTGGATTCATATTTATTTCCTTCCATACAATGTAGCATTTGTTTGGTTGTAAGCTAAATTGTCCTAAGAGGAAGAGAAAATGAGAGCTTGTCTGTCTAGTAAAGACTAAATTTGGTCTTTTAAATGAAGATTCTTTCTTAAGAGATGTCTTGATCTTTTCAATGTTTTAGTAGAAGTACTAGTCTCTGCACAAGAAGAAGGGTCTCAGCTGATGTTCTCAGCATTTTTCTCATTCTGCTGTAGTTCATCCCTAAGTTGTTATTGTACATGACAAAGATTGCACCTGAGCAGAAAGTAAATAAGCCTTCCCCAGTTGTCAGAGTCCAGAAGTGCAAGGATTACTTCTATGATGTAGTTATTATGGTCATCTAGGCAGGTGAAGTGAGAGACTGGATATGGGAGTAATGTAATTTGACAGCTCTTTTCATCTTATAAACTTAAGGGAGATGCAGAAGGTCTGGGGTGTAATGGTGGAGCCATTCCAGCTTCACTGAAAGTATTGGGAGAGGGAAAATTCAAGGTGACAGATTTTAAAATTGTGTCAATTAACTAGTAGACTTGACACAAAAATCATACAGATGGAAAAATACCTAAAACACTATCATTTTAGGAAGAAGTCATTCTGGTGCTTCAAGAAAATGACAAATCATCTCAGAACAAAAGATTACAATGTTAATTAAGGAGAATGTTTCAAAGCAGAGTTAAACAGAAAAGCAGAAAAATAAAAGTTGGCATAAGGTGATGTCACTACTTGAAGTGAAATTTGACATTCATTACAAATGCTGTTTAAAGAATTCAGACATTTTCAGTCAAAACAGAAACAGAAGTGGCCCCTACTAGAACATTTAAAAGCCGAAACCAGAATAGTCCTGGAATAAATGCCTCTAGGAGAATTCTTTCCAAGTTTCTAATTTAGAAAAAAAGAAGAGGTGTTGATTCAGGATGCCTGTCAATGTGGTATCAGACAAAAATGGTCATGGTAGGCCTGAACAATAACTAGCTTAAGTGAGAAATAAAAGACCACGAAAGAGTTCCAAGAAAAGTTTTATCACCAGTTTTGGAAAAATACATTGAATTAGTGAAAGAAACTAATTTCTACAATAGATTTCCATTAGGATTTGGATAAGAGAATTTTGTTTTTCTCTAGTCACTTATGCAATTTATGTGATACGAAAAATATGGGTAAGAGTGCTTTCTTGTTCTGCAGCAGGAAAATCCACTGGCCTGTAAAGTCTTTGAGTGCTAGAGTAATGCCACCGATATCAAAGCAAGGATGGATGAATGAACAGACAAACAGGTGTGTAGATGGGTAAGGGTACTACACACAAATTGAAAATAATTCAGTAGCCAGCTGGGTGTATTTGTAAGTGTTATATGGATGCTTGTAAGCAAAGCAAGATGATTATTAAAAAATATTGAAACAGTGATAGAATAACTCAGCATCACTGAGGCACCGTAATCTGTGAAAGCTACTAAGAGCACTTCTTGATTATTGATAATTGTTTGCAATGGGTAACAGGGAAGTTGCATTTTGAGGTTCCATGTTACCAAGAGTGCTTCAGCATGTCACTTGGTGAGAATTTTTCTTCTTCAAAGAACTTTATAAGGGCTAGCTAAGTTTCCAGCATCCTCAAACCAGGAAGGGGATGACATGAATTTTAATTTGTTCAGGCAGGAGAGAATGACTGTCTAAGCTGCAGGCTACTTAAATAATAGAATTATCAAGAGCAGCATGACCCCTGTTTTATTTAGTTGGATTTTTGTTTGTTTGTTTGCAAGGTTGCTGTAAGTAGGGTCAAATCTCTACAAGGAGTAAAGACATAAAGGAATGGACACATGGCCCTCACGCCTTGAAATTGCTCTCAGCAGTCCAGAGCCAGTGAGATGAAACAGATTATGAGGTTGAATTTCATAGTTAGGGGGAATAAGTCTTGGAGAGAAGTGGGATTTAAGATTCAGTTTCCTTCAGAGAGTTTCTCTTCTGACTGCTTCTAAGGAATTGCTCCATCTTGACTTTTGTAGTTCCCACTCTGAGACTAGTATCCCTCTACACTCTCTTCTCACCTGTGGCTTGTAGAGGCTACAGAGGCAACACTTTATGAAGTTCAGCTACATGACTCCCAGCACAGTGGGTCTTGAATTACTTTCCTGTATGCAACTCCAGATCACAGCACTGGACTCTGGGCTAGGTTAGTGGTCTAGCTTATTAATTTTGTTGCCTCCCTATCTCCTGTCCTAGAGTATAAGTGGACCAAGAAATAGTTTTATGTTCTGCAGTCACACAATTCATATGTTTTTGTTCGCCTATGTAATGTTATACTAGCACTACGGCTCCTAGTATGTGGCTTCGGCCTCAGTCGGCCTTGGCACACAAGTGAGATAAGTTCAGCGCTTTTGCCCAGAAACTCAGTCAGAGGCCGCAAGCTGCTATGCAGAGGTTGTTTATTCTAATGTTATCTATAGCTGCGGTGTCCTGCACAGCCGCAGGTCCATCTAGCAGCAGAAGTAGCCTAGAACTGCCCACCAGCTGGGCGTACCGAGATTTATATACCCTGTTACAAATCCAACCAGCGGATGGTACGTGTCATTATTTACAGATTTATACCATTCAATTCTAACCTGTTCTAGACATGCAATTTCCTGTCTTATCTCTATTCTACCAATGAATCTGTGCTCCCGTCACCAAGAATATGGAGGACAGTGAAGAAGAAGAAGAAGGAAAAGGTGACCACACCCTTTAGACTCCATCTTAACCCCCCTGTACATGTTTAACCCCCATGTACATGTTATCAGATCTTTTATATACTACATTTCACCCGGTGCAAAGTGACTATTAATGCTTATATTACACTCTTGTGGCTTGCAATTCATCTTTTAGAATTGGCAAAGTTCTCCAAGGACAAAGATCAAAGGCAGTGCCCTCTGGGGCACCCCAATTTCGGGGTGTCAGGTCCCCTAAATTAGACAGAGACATGTCGTGGGTTCCGACATTAGTAGTACTGTTGCTGTCTCTAGAAATACAGGTATTATTTCTACTCTTAGTACTAAGTGTGACAGATCTGAGAATCTAGTCATAAACATGTATCCCTTTCCTCAGTAGCCTAGATCCAATTCTATCAAAAGAATGTCAAAATTTAAAGTAACAGGGAAGGAACAGAGCACGTATGTTTCAAAGGACAAGTACAGTTACTATACAGTAGTGAGTTAATTTAACCACAGAAATTTTGCATTACCTATTAATTTCATAACTACCAGTATATTTGTGCTATATAGTCTTTTTTCACTGTAGCAGAAGTAACCATAGAATCATAAAATCATTAAGATTGAAAAAGATCTCTAAGATAACTGAGTCCAAATACCCAAAAATTAAACCAGCACTGCTCTGTTCACCATTAACCATATTCCCAATAACCACATCTACACATCTTTTAAATACCTCCAGGGAAAGTGATTGGACCCTTTCCTAAGCAACCTGTTCTATTGTTTGACACCCTTTTCAGTGAAGACATTTTTCCTCATATCTAATCTATACCTCCCCTGGCACAACTTGAGGCTGTTTTGTCCTGTTAGTTACCTGGGAGAAGAGAGTGACCCCCTACCCAGCTACAGCCTCCTTTCAGACTGTTTTAAACACCAGTAAATTCCCCCTCAGCCTAATTTTCTAGTGTCTAAACATCCCCAGTTCCATCACCTGCCACTCATAAGGCTTGTGCTCCGGTCATTTCATCAGCTGTGTTGCCCTTCTCTGGCCAGTGTATGGCATTGTCACGTTCTGTCATTACTGGATTGCTTAACAATGTACAAGTCCATCCCAGTTCTGAAGTGAGGGTCTTCTACTACATTTAGACTGCTGTGTGCTGATATAAAATAGAATTTTGTGGTCACAATTACATAGTCCAAATGCTGGTCTTTTGATCATCACAGCTCAGTCAGACCTCAAAATATGTCTCCTCATATGTGTACATCCAAGAAGGCAGAATGTGAATATATGTACTTAAAGCAAAGCGCTGTAGCCATCTGCTGTTCTCTGATACTATGTCCTCTTGACTAATCTGGAAGAGAAGCTGCAGTGCTGTGTAATGGGTCAACCATGCCAGGATCCCTGCTGGAAGGCATGTTTTCTAGCCACAGCTACCGACAGACCCCTGCTCTCTGTCCTGGTGAGGTACTCCCATGTGTTTTGGAAGCTGGATTTAGTGAGCCTAATTTCCAATGCAGTTCAAAGGAACTAAAAGCCCCGTGAAAATACTTTTTTTATTTAGATGATTAGATGTTTCACAAACAGTATTTAAATATACTTAGATTAAGACATTAAGATGCTTTACTTTAGGAGTCAACATAAAAAAACATTGACTTTAACCAGAGGAAAACTAAAAAAACTTGTTAATCATTTTGTCACAGGTCAAGGGCTTTAGAATGTAATAAATCCAGATTTTTCTGATCTGTTTCAAGTTAAAATCTTCAGAGGCCTCAAATTATGGTACATACTGAGCACTCTATTATGAGCTCTGAGTACTCCTCTATAGCTGGCAACGCTCTGTTGCTCTTCTTGAGGCAGAGATAACTGCCCAAAAGTATTCTAGTCCTTCCAAGAGTAGGGCACTTCACATTTTCATTGAAGATTCTTGATGAAGTGGAGAACTATTGAAACATGTTAATAACACTTTACCATTCAGATTAAGGAACTTAGCTCTTCTTCTATGGTCCCTTCTCCAGAAGGAATCCCTGTCATAGGACTGCTTTGTATTGATTCACAAATTGCTCCAAAATGAGCACTTTAATTTTCTTTCAATCAGTTTACCAAATACTTATATGTCATTCAGAATTTTTAGGGGAAAAGTAAACCAAAATGCAAGCAGTGTTCTGCTTTACTAGAATGCAGAAAGTAACTTTGGTGTCCAAAACTATGAAAGGGGTAGAAGAAGAATTGTCAAGTACCATTAAAACTCTTTGCATCTTGTACTGTAATGGCTGAAATAAAATGTAATAAGTGTATTAATATAATTTAAAGACATTTGTCAAAGTCCTAATACATTTGTGAAATAGATAAAGGATAAGTGAGGATTGCTTAACATCTGTGCCCTTTAGAATATAAATATGTCTCTAAATATGAACACATAGAGAAGCAAAGAAACCTCTAGAAGTGAGTAAAAATTGCCTGAAAACCTATGCTGTGTAGCAATAGGAAATTGTTAGATATCATGTACGTGTAAAAGTAATGGGGACTTCTAAGTAGGCAGAACACAATTATTTGCTTTGGAGTTCAGCCAGCAAACAGGAGTAAGCTCCTTTGCTTTAAATCTAAATGAACATGTATAGGGATGGCTGTGTGGTAAAAAGGAAAGCTATGCTGCAGGCTCAGTGCTAAGGCATACCACTTCCAGTAACCATAGATCAGGCAGAGGGGTCACATTATACTTTCTCTCTGAGCTTTAGGTTTATTTTTAACTTGTTGCCAGCATTTTGCAGCACTGGGAGCAGACAAAGGGAAAAAATCCTGACTATTAGTGCAGGTCATTTTTTCCTGGTGGGTATTTTGTAGCTATCTTTGGTGACAAGTGATAGGCTGTAATCCAGGGCTTTGGTGGGGTGGACAGTCTTAAGGGTTAAAAATTATTGTGAAATTTCACACTCAGCATTATGTTGTTTGCAGGTTTTGATTCTGAGTCTTGAGAGGTTGGGAAAAGATAGAGGGAAAAATTGTATTGCAAAATGACAAGAATTAATTTGATATTGTAAAGAAAATACTTTTTCTTGGTTATGTGTTTCTACTGCACTTCCTCATTTTGTAAAAAGATGTTTCTTTTGCTTTTCAAATATGTTTGGCTTGCATTTCAGATTTCAATGAGTGACACGGAAGGAAACAATACCAAGCACGCAATTGCATCAGGTCACATCTTGACCTTCACATTATGCATCCCTGGCAGTCAGTAATGTGTCATGATCCTTTCCCACCCTGACATCTGCTCTAACTTCAAAAGATGAAAGCCATCAGGCTTCTAAGAATTGCTCTGCCTCCCCAGACAAACACTGTTGTATGTACTAGTATTTTCCACTTCCACATGTACTACCATTTCCACAGAATGACATGAAAGTTATGTCATTCTGATCAGAAATCCTACTGTTTTACACTCTGTGGTCCTCTTTGCATGTGATGTATACGTCCATCGTTGGAGATTTGACAAAGAGTTAACAAGATACTGTTTAATGTCACCTCTGCACACTTGTCTTAAATGCCTCATATTATAATTATACTTCCATTTGTCATGAGGCAGAAGAAATAAAAATATGTCTTACGTATTTTCTGTAGCTCTCCTTTCTTAATACACTCAGATAGTATTTTCTTTGATACCCATCCTCTGCTAATTTCTGTTCATTTGGGCATTTCAGGATCATGAGTTTTGCTCCTTGAAAAGGAGTTCTAAGATTTAGAAAAACCTTTGGCAAAATTGAATTTTTCAGAATAGTAGTGCTCTTATCATTCCACCCTCTCTTGACTGTGAACTAAAACTTAAAAGCCCTGGGAAAAGGGTAAGTGGAAAATATTGGTCAGCAGGAATAAGGGCAGTTTCCAGCAGCAGAGCATGGACGCATGGCATGTTAGAAAGAAAAGAGTCAGGCTTTCCTGTCAGAGAAGCTTCCAGGGCTCAACTCTTCTTTTCATATATTCATGCTTTATGACCTGCTTCTGTCCTTGAAGCTCCACAGAGTTGATAACTATGACAGCAGTTGCTTCCACCTGAGATATGCACAGAAAAGCTATTTTCTAATAAATATTGCTTCGTCCTGCCATGGGCTCATATTGCAATGAATGTTGCACAGCACCAACAAAGACATTGAAAACAAATTAAATCTCACTTGTTATGGACTTGTGCAATTCCCTTTCCTCTGCATGCAGTGGCTACTTAATACCTGACCACTGCTTCTTAACTCCAGTGAGAAATACTAAATCAAAATCATTATTTCTAGGTATGCCTACACCCACAAGACCTTTTTGTTAGACATCATTTGTTACCCAGCTTCAGACAGAGCAGTGTTTGGCTACCTCTGACAAACCTCTTTGGCTCTGAGCAGGGTATCATTTGTACAGCTCTCAGATAATTATCCCAATTTTAGAGGAGATAAAATAGTAACATGCAAAACAGGGTGCTGCTTTATTTACATTACAGCCCACAAGATCTTTGCTTTGCCTTGAAAAGAAACAAAATACTATCTATGCATCCAGAGCAACACTTTCTGTATAAAAAGTTATACACTTTTCCTGCTCCTTGAAAAAGGAAAAGAGAAAGGGAGAGGAAGAAAAAGAGGAAAAAAAGTGGTTTTCTCAATGGAACCCTTGGCTCTTGACACTGCCTTAGTTATATCTGGTAGTAAATAGGGGAATGAGAAATAGATTTAGACTTTTCCAAGTTCTGATGTTTCATTGATAAGCTGACTGAAACAACTATTGCTGGTCTAAGGAATATGCAGTCTGATGCAAAATCCTTGTTCAGGTTCCTGCCCTGGTCCATGGGGTTTGGATCAGGCCTTCAAAAGCTACATATGTAAAAGCCATTGTTGTTTTGGTATCTTACATTGTTTTCCTACTTAGCACCAAATTTTCAGAAATAAAGGATTAAAGATTAGGAACAAAGCTCAGGAAAAATGGATTGTACAGATGACAGGGATTGCAAATGATGTCAGCGTGTGTGCCAGAAAGCTCTTTACAGCTCTCACATAAGCTAGAGATGCAGCCTGAATCTCCAGGAAGCAGACATTCCCTGCCACAATTTTAAAAAGAGGCACTTACCAAGCCTACGTATTGTTCAGGCACTACAAATACTTGTATTTTTTTCTTGATTTCTAGAAAGATATTTTGCTCATGCTATATTAGAATGACAATGACATCTAAGTCAAGGCTAAACCCACAGCAGAGTGATGAGCATCCTGTCTGAATGTGGCATACATGCATAGCCATAGCACAAAGCACCATTTTATCTTTGTATGTCCCTGGATGTTTGCTGTAATCACCCAGCAATGCTATATACAACATTAAAAAAAAAAAAAAAGTAGAAAAAACTCTTGTAAATTAGAATGTTGCATTAAAAAGAAAAAAAAAAAATTAAACACTTTCTTTTATGCATTTTACATTTTCTACACATACATACAAGCAGGCACAGGCACGAGCCATGGACATTGAACAGACAGTTTGATATTTAATCAGAATGCAGCTATTTAGATATTTGTTTGGTCTGTCTCTGGATTTTTCATTAAAAATACGTGGTTAACAGCAGCCAACCTGATTTGCATGTGTGTGTGTGTGCCTGATTTGTTCACCGCTATGCCTCCTGTGTCCTACATCTTAATCACATCCAGGCACCCGCCCCATTACATTACCAGAAGGGAAGTGATGGACATCCCTTGACTCTCTTCATGACCCTCTGATAATCCTGTTTCACACACAGGCTCCCTGCTGTATGAAACACAAAAGCTGCCACTGTAGTTCTTTACTTCCAGTCGATATTCTGACAGACTTGATCTAGCAAATTAGTATGCCGTGGTAGGGGCACGACAAAAGACCCTTTTGACACACTCTGAATCGATACAAAGGCCAACAGAGAGCCATTTCACCGTAGTTCTGTTATTTTTCCCCTTTTGATGACCCTTCTTCTTCTTCTTTTTTTTTAGCTTGTATGACCTTGTCAGATTTAAAAACATAATGTTAGAAAAGTCATCCTTGGACAGGAGAAGAAAAATCTAAACATGGAAAAATGCAAGAATACCAATGTAAAATTACAATACAGCTGGATCAGAGGGATAGAGATTTTCTTGTGTGAATTTGTCCTTCAAACTGCTGAAATCTCTACATGAGTCCAATGCCAGAGTGTAGAATTAAACACTATTCTAGCCATGAATGCTGTGTTACATCTGTTTATTGTTATTCTTTCTTTTTAAAAAAGATGAAACCGTTCAGAATATTAGAAATTTATGTCTTAATTCTATTTCTTGGTATGAAGAATATTGCAACAGCATCAAGTATTTTACAAAATTATAGTCACATTTACCTAATTTCTAAGTGCTTATACTGTGAAATTTAAATGAATTTATGCTGATCTTTATCATATTATACAAAGAAAAATAATTTTCTGAATGTGGCATTATTATAAAAAATATAAAGATCAGCTTAATTTGTGTCTGAAAGTTTATCTGCAGGAATTACACTTGTTCAGAATTATGATGTATTCATGGAGAAACTACAGACTTAATTGAATTGCATTTGCAAACAATATTTCTGCATGTATTTCTCTACCTCTGCAAGAATAATTTATTTCAGAGTCACTGTAATTTTAAATATGTTTACACCTTAACCAGTATAATTTCTTTTATTCTGTCCAAATCTGTGTAACAGATTTACATTTCAGTCTTTAGGAAACATACATGAATCAGGATGACAACTATTTATCTCATAATTGATGCTTATGTTTTACTATATCCAGGTACATGTAGACACTATAGCTTTCTCTTATCATAGTTTTAAATATGTAATTATGTCATAATAAAGCCTAATTCTTGTAATTTACATGCTTTTTTATTGTTCTGAAAGTAAGATGTCTCCTCTTTAATGAAAAGTAAGCACTCAGATAATCCATATTTTTTTTCTCATAGTAACAAACCTAAAAGTACCTACTCAAACTCGCTTTCTAAACCTAATCTTTGAATTTTAAGTTTTCAAGCTGAAAGTAAGCTTAAGTCAATAAAAAATGAGACATTCCCAGTTTCAGAAAGCACTTTACTGTAACTCACAAAGAAGCATTTTCCAAAAATACAGGTGCACAAATTACTTGTGGTGTTTGCTGTACAGTATGTACATTTGACCTCTGTCGCACTCCAGCATTTTTCAACACATAAACCTTGTTCTCTCAAATAGAACTACTGTATAAACACAGGGATAAAGCATACTGTGTAAGAAATTCAGGCCACTTCAGACAACTCAGCTTGATAACAGAAGCAAAATTACACTAGCTGTTCCAATTCCTCTAGCAGTTTTATCTAGCCCAAGATTACCAGCCTCAACCCCCTCCAGCAAAGCTCACAAAGCACAGGGTGACGTACCGGGTGAGATACCAGTGGCCCACAAAAAAACTTTTACCTTTTATAACAACTCTGATCCACACTGAGAGAACATTGGGAAACATGTCACATTTCACTGAGAAAGAGAACTCTGTCCCAAGATAAAAATTACACAAATTTGTATGAAGCAAGAACTACCCTTAATCTTATCATAGTATCCCATATGCACATGATCTTTATGAAGCCCATGTTTGCAGAGCAATAGGTTGCATGATAACTCCAAGCCATTAAGACAGAACACTGTTACTATGTACAGCCCTTCTCTGACATGTATTAGCATTTTTCCTTCCAGGAAAAAAAGCCTACAGTGTATGGCAATTATTTTAAAAGAGGTTAGGCTAACAGGCTGCAGCATATCTTCATATCAGGAGCAGAAATTGATGTATCTTGCCAATAGGATCCTCTTTTATGTAAGTAAAGTGTTTCTTCTTTTCTCCCATTAGAGAGGCAACTAAAATATAATAATCCTCCAGTTTGTTACACAAAATGCTGCATGACAAGTATGTGTCTTAAATAAAACCTCCAGTTATAAAAATTAATAATTACTTTTAAGAATTTTGTTCTGCAGTCACATCTGCCTTTTTCAACCCAAGCAAAACCTGGGTTTGTGGGCAGCTCACTCTGAGACTCACAACATGACAAGTTCAGTACTGGAGGCTGCAAGGATCTGGAAGGAAGGAAGAAAGAAAAGCAAAAGAAGGAGGGTTTTCCCTGGCATCACTTCTTTCTAGCCACGCACTCTAGTGCACAGTTCATTGCATAAGGCTGATAAGGGACTGGCTACCACCACTTCTTTGCTCACTGCTTAACCATCTTCCTCAAAATTTGCCTCTAATTGGGTATGATCTCAGGGGAGATGGTGCAATCCTGATTACCAGGTTTGCCATTCCAAATTCTTCCATTCGATGTCTTAATTTCTCACCATTACTAGTGTTAACCTGCACCACTAGTGTCCTAAAACTATAGGGCTGCCAAGACATTGCCTGATATTTGTCCTATGCTTGCACATCCTCAAGGGCTCACCCTGCCCCAGAGCACTAAAGCCTGGACACTTTTTTTAAGCTGTGAATTTATACCAGTAAAAAACCTTTAGCTGTGTCTTTGGCAAATAATACCGCTCCAAACTCTGCCTCCTCTTTCAGACAGGACAGTGTCTTATCTTCTGCCTGTAAGGTGGGACTAAATACTCAATAATCCAGAAGACTAAGCCAAAAATCCCTGTGACTCCTATTTGGTTCTCTTTTCCTGACATGCAGAGGAGTAAATTCTTCTCAGCAAATCAAATGGGCTGGGTGCAAAAGGACTGGCAGTCTTGCATTTTCCAGCAAGCTTTTAGGAGAAAAAGAATGCAATAAAGCAAAGAGACAACATCAGGCTCTGGAGGAAGAGGCAACGTCTCTACTAAGACTAAATCTAATTGTTCTAAAGATTATTTTAAGAGTTTCTGTTTGAGGTAAATACTTTCTATGTGGTGTGTGCAAATTTATTAATGCCTATTCCTTCTTTTTAAAAAATGTCTGAAGTTCTTCATAAAGACATGAAATATAATAGTTAGATCTGTTCAACAAAGAAGGATACAGCAACACTATTAGCTTAAAAACCTCCAGAACCTTTTTCTGAAACTAATACCAGCTGATGTGGAATCTCTGCAAGGTTCAATCGTCCTGTTCACCAGAATAGAAAGGTAACATCTGTACTGACTTCTGAGAAAGTTGCCTGTCCACTGCTTTTGTATCAGGGAGTTGTTGGCCTTGCTGCCATAGGCCATGAGAAGGACTCTTGCAACACATTGCTAGCACAGGTGCTGCTGAATTCCCACAAGTATTCTTAGTCACTGTTTAATGGCATAGATACCAACTTCTGCTCCTGTAACTCAACTGATCCTACTCTTTTCTCCACTCTTTCCTATTCCTTCACATAATACTTCCCACGTGGCTCTCAGAGTCTATTCTTCCATGTTTCAGAGTAGAAAGAGGAAATCTGCCTGGTTAAAAATGCATTTGTAGGTTTTACTGCGATTTAACAGGAGTTTCACCTCTCTGCAGTTCCACTCACTTCAGGATAGTCAGTTCTAATTTGTGTTCGCTTGAAATCAGAATCAGTCCACAATGCATTGACTAAACCTTCTGCGTGAACATCAATTTTTAACTTCTGCTAAGCAAACATAGACTCTGTTTTGGAGTTTTTCTTCTCTTAGAATAGTCATTGACCTCAGAGAGTGCTTCATCAAAGTAAAGATAGGAGGATTCAATGCAGCAAAAGTGAAATCTTTTGTTTCATGTACTGGACAAAGGCAGCATGGTGTGCTACTCACCCATATATGTATTTTCAAATTGGTGTTAATTCTTTGTGTTTATTGTTTGCCTCATTTACTGTATATTACTACAATTGCCTATCTGTATGTTTATACTGCACTCCTACTTACCTCTTCTAAGCACGTCACAGTTCACCTTTAGCATCATGCCTGCAAAAGAGGAAGAGAAATCACTCCAGCTTAAATCTTTCACTTCTTGCAAGAGTTTTTCCTACAGCTTCAGTAAATGAATCATGATGTTTGTTTTATTCTAATCCAAGAATCTCAAGCAACTGACACAGTGTGTAGCCAGCTAAATGTCAGCCTCTATTAATAGGAACATGTAAACATAATCCAATATTTAAAAAACAAACACTCAAGAACTGGTGTCTTGCTGTACCTCTAGAATCAGCTCCTCGGCTGGCGTGAATCCACATGGTAGAAGCACTAAACTCTGGTGCATTATGTGTCTGACTTACGAGCATGGCAAAATTCGATTTTCTAATCGACAGTAGACCCAGTGTGCTTCACTAGAGCATGCAGATGAAAGCCTCAGGCTGGACAGATGAAAGCAGGAAGATGTACGGTGGGAGCATATTAAAAAAGATAATGTTTAGTCCCTTCTGCCAATCACTGGGTGTGAGATTTAGCTACAATGAAAGGATAGAATAGAACAACTTATAGTAAGGAAAGGAAAGGAAACAGTGATGATTTTAGTTTACTCAAGGACTCTTGGCTGTTTTTTCATCACTTATGCTTCAGTTGCATCCTTGCCATTATCTAATTGTAGCAGACCAGTTTGGATACTGGTTGCAAAACTACTTTTCTCACATTATTGCTCTACCCTATAATAAAATGAGAAAATCTCTACCATTCTAGAGAAACAGTTGAGTTCTACCAAGAAATGTCTGGAGTCAACTTGCAAATTTTTTCCCTACATTGAACAAACCCCATACTATCGGGCTGGCTGAATTTGCACTGATTTGTACTGTACCTATGCCAAGCAGCCCATCAGACTCCTCTCACCACTGAATAGCCACAGGTAACAGCATCTGAAGAGGACATCAAGTAAAAATCTTTGTGTGAACAAAGCTTGGGAAGAAAATTGCAAAACTAAAGATGAATGTAAAGACAGGAAGAAGACTTCAGGTAAACCTGACTGGTCAATTTAAATATTTTTTGAAAGGATGAAATGAAAAAATAAATTTCTCCCTTCACCATATCTTCCTCTCAATTTCTGGCAAACCATCTCTGCACCCTCCTCTCCCTCCAACAAAGTGAAAACAAATATGCAACAGGCTTCATGTTCATTATATCTTAAAGAACAACAAGAGAAAGAAAAATCAAAGATTTGTTTTCATGCCCTCAAAAACAGATAAAAAAAAAAAAAAACACCACCTTGAGACATTTTTCAGGAAAAATAAACAAATCAACATTCCTTGCAGGTCACCTTTGAAACTTTGGGCTTCCTTTTGTACTGAATTGTTCTTATACCCGCTTACTAATCTCCTCACATATAACAGATTTCACAAGTGACTTGTGATGTTGAATTGCTGTAGCTATTTGTACAATTCCCATGCTATTCATTGTTTGCCTGTTTGCTTTACCCAAATTGGACAGATTGCACTTTTAAAGCAGCTGTCAAAGTGTGACTCATCTGAAAAGTCAGTAATTACTGTTCATAAAGTAATACACCAGAACACACAGAACTTATAAGAATTGCACAAGGTATTGGGATACATGAACATAGAGTTCTACCTACCACTTTTCACAGTTCAAATAATCGTAAAAACCCCTTTAAAGTGTAGAACCAAATGCATAAATTTACCCTTTAAGTGCAAAAGGTAAAATATATTTTTCAGAATATATATATATTTTTATAAGGACTTTCAAGGAAATATTGAAGAAAAAAACCCTATACTTCTAAGCATATTTTGAAGTGTATAATATTAAAGTTGTTTCTTAAACCTTTCTCTCCTTTAGTTTTAGAACTAAAACTACACTATTAGAAAAAGGTATTAGAAAAATAACTGCTTGTTTCTGTTATTAAGAAAAATATCAGAATAATTTGGACAGAGATAACATCAAGAACAGAGATTTAAAAGCTTCAGTCCTTATCTTTCATCTAAAGCATTCACAGTTTCCATTTGTAACACATTTTTAGCTCTACAGTTCAGCCGTAGACCACAAAGCACACTCCCCACTAGGGAGCTACACAGCCTTGTTTCCAAAAGGAAATAACAAATATATGAGTGTTTTCTTCTCTGTGCCCTTAAACACAACTTTAGGATAGGGGTGGTAACCCATTCCGAGAGTTGGTTTTACAAACAAATAGAAAATAAAATACTTGTGTTTACTTTCAAAGAAAAATGGATAGTTTCATTAATAACTTGACCCAAAACCCAAATAAATTGCATTTTGCCTCAGTGGACTGGCAATGGCAAAGTGGACCTGTTCAGTTACTCTTTTGTTGTGACACATAATACACATCACAGGGGGAAGTGTTAATGGGTATTTAAGGGGACATGACAACCCCATTAGTTTCCCTGATAAATCTGCCCTGGAGTAAATGATTATCCTTGACATAGAGATTTCATTGCTGAGTACAACAGCAAAAGAGAAGGAAAAAGAAAGTTGTGAACAGGGACAGTATCAGTGAAGGTTATGATAAATCAGAGATTCTGATTGTAAGATGTGGGAAGCCCACTGGAAATTAGCAGCTTTTTATTCTTTACCTTTAAGACTGAACAGATTTTGGCAGAGAAATGGTGCAAACTTCTCATCAGTTATGTAAGCATGATTTTCCTCTTTGAAGTTTTTCTAATACAAAATCTCTTTTGATCATATTCTTAAGCATGCAGCATTGAAAACCAACAGAATATAACAAATGGCCAAGTACTTTCCAAAACTTGTAATTTTCTTTCATTCATCTCCACTGTGTTAAATATCTTTAAATGTTGTTGTATATTTTTGTATAATGATATAGTTTTTATTTCCCAGAAGATGATCTTCCATGCCTATGGGCAGTGTGTCTGTTCATATATCTACATGGATGCTTCTGATCTTTAAATCTCTGCCTATCACTAGCCTGTATCGCTTCTCTTCTTCTTCCTCTCTGTCCTTGAGCAATCAGGTCAATAGCTACAGCCAAACTTGGCAGCTGTTAGAGCAAGATGTCAAATGTTGAAATATATATTCTTCCTGCAATGGCATCATGGCCTGTGGCAAGTGCTTTGTGTGGATTCACTGCCAGCAATGTGGCTGTGTTCAGTGCTGACTGCTTGCGGGTGTAGAACTGCCTGTAGGGTTATATCAAAGTCATACTTTTATGTAGCTGACTATGTGGCTTTCACTCCTTAGATGGCATCATTTTCTGGCACTGATTTAGCTGCATGATATTTTCTTGCATCCATTTTTATGCTGTGTGCCAAACCATCTCGCAACCCCCATCAACTTATCTCTTTGAATTAGTCTTGCGTTATTACATTCCCTTCTACTAGAGAAAATATCATTAAACCTGGAATGATATAAGTAAAACTAGGAGAACAAAGAAGCTCATTTTTAAAAGCTCATTTTAAAAAAAACGAATATGTGTACTCCTGAGCTTTAGCCACTGCCTTTAGACAGACCCCCCATTCTTTTTATCAAGTATTTTTGACTTTGATGTACAATTAAGCAGCCAATATTTCTTGCTTTAGTCACACAAAAATGATTTATCCATCCAGATTTCTGAACTAAGGTGCACAAAGTCTAATCATCATTTGTGAACTCCTAGGAGCAAAACCATGTTTTAAGGGCCATAAATACCTCCAGAAGCCTATTAGTCATTATTGGCAATGATCTTCACAGAAGGCATTGAAATTTTAACTAAAATCCACTTCATTTTTTTCAGAACTTAAAAAGTTATCACATTAATTTCCCTCAAAATATTTCAGCAAACATGTAAATACTAATAGGGCAACAGTTTGTCTGAATTGTGTTCTGAAAAACTTTTCTTTGGAAATGTCTTTGTGCCTGGGATATATTTGCTGCCTGAAAACATCAAAGAGTCTGGTCAGAGATTCAGAAGAAGAGCAGTCACATGGTGTAGGCTGCTACAACTGGGGCACTTGAAGTACACTAGAGATAGAAGGTAACATTGCTAAAGTAGAAAAAAAAGGGTAGGAAATCTGTTAGTGTCTCCAAAGATTTTTTTTCTTTGGTGTCATGCTTGTGAGGCATGCATGCATGTAAGTACAGTAGTCCTGTGAGTAGGCCCAAAAATAATTTTTGCAAACTTACGTAGTCCTCATGTTCTGGTGTCAGAGTTTGTTGCTCATCAAGGCAAAGGTTTTAAGGGATAAAATGAAACATTTTCCTCTTTAAGGAACACTTGAAAAATATACTTTTAGGGTTTATAACTATAGGAAATTCAGCTAATGCCATAGACCGTACACAGGCAGAATATGACATGTCCAGATTGGGTATTATAAACAACTCTATTGGTCCCAGTACTGCAGTTTCTTTTCAGAAAAATACATCCTCATGGAAATTAACACTTGAGAAAGGAATGCAGAAGCGAAATCATCATCTGAAATATTAAGCACAGAGAGAGTTGGGTTGGTGAGCTGGTTAGCACACTTCAGTCCAGTCCTCTTATAAAAATTTCTTTTTAAAAAATTATTTTCTTTGAAAAAATTGTCTGCATGCCAAGTAGTTCTCAGTCATGAGATGGTTGATCACCTCAGGAAGATTTGTTATTACATATGAATTGGATGCATGAATACGATTATAAATCCAAACACTGGTGTAAAACTTTTAGACAGAATTTCTGCAGGCAAACCCTTTCTTCAACATCAGTTTTGAAATTACAGCTCTGAAAATGAAATCTCTCTGTAGATATCTGATGACTCCTCATTCTCTTGGGAAAGTTTTCCAAAACTGAACAGGGAAAGTGCAGCCAGCAGCACTCTTCCTTCCCCCAGAGCAGGTGTCTGTCTTCTGGATACACCAGGCAGACTTAGAGCTTTAGCCTTGCATTCTCTTGCCTCTTACTATGTCCATATCTCTTAAAGGCCACAAACTACAAGGGAAAAAGGAAGGCTCAATGAAATAATCAATTATTGTATTTGGAAAAACTTCATTTGTGTGCACAGACATTATTAGGAAATATCAGAAAGACAAGTCAGTAAAAAGAAAGATGTCAAGTTTTCTTCTATTTCAGTAAAATTAATATGTATGTAAAACATAATTTTTATTATTCAGACATTTTTATCCATTTCAATAATTTGAAACAGTGAAAAGGTTTGATGAAGAAAGTTGCATTATATTCTGCCCCACTCTTATGAATTCAGTCATGTATTCTGTGAATCCCGGTGTGTGTACTCCACAATGTGTCACAAAACTAGTGCATGTATATTTTAATTAATTATTTTTACATACATTTGGTTCTGCTCTGAACTATCAGCATTCCCCCTATGGGCAATTTCACTCAGTCAAAATCTGGCCCGTTGTTCCTTTGTTCTTTTAGAGGTCTGTGTGTATCTGCATGCTGAACTTGCTTTATGCACCCCATTAATAGGGGTAACAGAGAAAATCAAATGTCTGACAAATTCACTAAAAAGATATTCATTTAACATCTACACGAACTTTAAAACTGCTGAAATCAACTGATTTCCAAATAAAATGCAAGATACGCAAGTGAACTGTTTTATTCTCTTCTAGAAGCAAAAAATAGCATGGGCATTTTTATATTTCATCTCAGAATGGGATCTGACCTAGATTTAAACTCTTATCTCCGGAGATGAAAGATCTCCACATTAATCTACTGTTGCTTGAACATGTGGCTTTACATATATCAAGAGGGGGGCAGCTCATGAAGTTGAACTTCAGCTGCTTATCTTTTGTTCTTCACTAGAGCAGGGAAGTGAAATGATCCCTCTCCTTTCTCATCCCCTCCCCCAAAACAGGAAAAGAAAAGAAAGAAGCTTTAATCCTCTCTGGTACAAATTTCCCTAATATTCAATAATCACTCCCTGTCTCCTTCCCTGTGGGAGATGTCTGGTAGCATCTGTGCCAGCATATGTTAGACATCTCTGAGTGGGTCACTACCTCATTTTGTCACCGACTCCTCTATCACCTAGAGAGACAGCAACATCCCTCCACAACACAGTGCTCCACAAGACACAGCACTGTCATGTCTCTCTCAATAAACTTGGTTCAGTACACTTTAGCCCATTCTCTGTACACTTTAACCCACTAACTGTGGTTAACCCACTCTTAACTGAAACCTTTTTGTAGTGGCATTAATATGAGTGAAAGGAACATTATCATGTGTATTGCTTTAAAATAAACCCTCCGATGCTAATTTCAGACCTGTACCTGAGAGCACAGGAAGGAAAAAAATAGGTCCTTATAGGTCACTTAATATGCTTTAAATGCTTTGAATAATACACATGTAATTTGCAAATAGGTGATATTTCAAATCTCACTTGTGATTCATTTCTATGGCAATAGATTTTATTAATGGCTGTGATAAAGTCTGCTTTTTCTTTCCTTAATTCAACAAAATTAGACTGAAACATCTGTCTGCATTAGCTCTCAGAAGTTGCCTGAGAGTTGCTTTTCTTTTTCAGTTTGTGGTGCAAAGATGTATTGTAGGACTGTTTTCAGCAGAGGTGCCATTTCTGAAGTGTGCACCGAGGTTTTTCCAAGCTAATGACTCTTACATCTGCTCTTCATTTCAGGCTTGACTCTATTTTTTCCGTAATCATGACTGATTCTCAGAAAGTTTCTAAGATAATTTTCTGGAATCTAATCTAAAAATAATACACAAACCCATTTTTAAAACCTCAAAATAGTCAACATGTTATTAGGCTTAATTTCTCATTATTTCTGGTATTTAACTGAAGCAGGGTAGGAAAACCTGAAGTATGTTTTCTAATGATATGGTATGTTAGAAAGGTTTTTATTCCACTGATTTCCTTTTCAAAGGCCTAAAAACTACTAAGTGAAGAACCTGTTAAACTTCATGAAAGTCAGTTTAATTTTCTGTGCACTTAAACTATAACTAAAACAAAACGAAATAAATGTTAAAGTGTTATCCTCCAGTTTAGATCCTGATTCAGAGTGAAGTGAGATAAATAGGTGTATCTTGATCCTGTTCTTTTTAAGCAGCACTAAGCTAATGTAAAATTTTACTTTTCACATTAGTCAGAAAAAATGTCACATAACTGAATAAGGGATTCAACACTCAGTTCAGCTTTATCACGCATGATATTGAAAAGGCTTTCTCTAGGTTGGTTTACCTAGAACTGTAATATAATCTAAAATGGGGGTTTCTAGACCTTGAACTATAATTTCATAATTAGAAAAATGAAACTAAATACACTCCTCTGAAACCATACCATGTGTTGCTTAAGTTCCATCCACTTCATATATCATCAGTGCCTCTGCACAAGAGCTAGCCCTTCACTGTCATTTGCGCAAATTATCTGGAAGATAAAGAAGTGGTGATCCAGTGAAATTAATTCTCTTCTATATGATGATGCAGCATGAAATGCCTATCAAATTTTTTGTGTCATAAAAACTCCTCTGGTGTACTTACAGACATGATAATGATCACATTTTTGAAGTGCATTATGTTTATCCTATTGGTTTAAACATAATCAATCATTATTACAATAAGGGGCATTGTAACACTTTCTTTCTCTCTGACATCTCCAGATTACTAAATCCATATTAGGAGATTAGAAATGGCAATTTCATGCATTATTTTTTAACAGAATCACTCCTTTAAGATGGAAAAAAGTGGAATGGAAAGATTGTGCTTGGGTACTATGGTAAGAGTTCAGAGGAGGATATTTGTGAACAGAATATGGACCCAAGTGTTTTAAATATATAATCCTTGTTAAGATTCAGACACTGAAGGAGAGCTGAGCTCATGAGTGCCAGACTACTGCTGATTTTAGAAACGTGTGACAATAGGGGTTAACATTGGAAAACCTGATAGACCTGTACCTGTAGTAGCAGCATGAACAGTGCTGCTGTAATTGCATTTTCTGTCTTTCCTGTTAGATAGAAAATAAACAATATCAAAGGAGGAGCTGAATAAGAAATTTTCAATGATTTGTAGTGCTGTTCAACAGGGATATGATTTTTTTGACTCTTAAGTCAATTGTCTTATTCAAAATTATTTCTGAACTATTTTGTAAAGTGTGCATTAAAATTTGTGTGGGAAGGTATTCTTAAGCAAAGGATATTTCATAGTGTTTTCAGGAGCATGTTTGAATAAACATGCTGAATTTCTTTTTGCTACTGAGTACCTTAATAAAGAATCAATACTGCAGCAGGTCTCAGAGGAGTGAATCTCCACACAGTCTTTTGCTTGGTTCAGCTGACGCTAAGAATATCATGTAAAGATGTGCACAAGGATTTCAGCTGACTTGTCCTCTTACTGATTAGACCTAGGCATATATTTGATTACAGAATAGATGGCCAACATGCTTTGCCACCCCTTCTCAATATAATTTTCTATTTTGCTACACCATAAAATGTGACTGACAAGTTATTAGGGTTTTGCATTTGAAGGATAAAGTATGAGGTGAAATAAAATAAAAAATTAAAGAAGAATGAAATGCCAGAGAATAATATCCTCTTATCTTTACGATTGTAGAGTACTTTGGTTGCAATCATATCTGATGAGAAGAGGTTTTGAGTGAAGACATGTTCTGACTTGTTATAAATAGATTGGAATTGCCATTTATCTACAAGATTTTGTTTATGTCTATGCCCTGCCCTTGCATAAGTCCATTAAAACTCCTCAACTGGAGCACTTGAGGATAAATTATTGAAAATTAATGTATATAGTTTTAGCTGTACCTTGTCTGCTCTGCCTTTGCAAGCCCTAAATTGAATATTTGTCGACACATATTGTTGTTTATAGCCTAAGAGTGTTTTGTGATCTAAAGGACTAATCAGATAGCAGATGGTGACGTATTAGTATATGAAATAAAATAGAAAAAATTTTTATTCTACTACTCTTTAAAACATCCTCCTTTTTTCCCGAGATTGGACATACAGGAGAACACAGGTCACAACAGGGAAAACAATTTGTGAACAATATCTCCTCAACATGGACATAAAATGAATAATCTCACAGAACTTTTCTGTGTCGAATTGCAGAATTGTGTAAACGCTCATGTAGGAGTACATAAGCCTGCATGCACCTAAAAAGATATTCAGATCCTTTATTGAATTTTCCATGAGTAGCAGATCACATAAATATTCCAATTTTACCTAATAGAGAAGTTTCTTTTTCTCCTTTGTTAGAAAACTCTGGATCATGAACATTTCTTTTTTTGTCTCGTCTTTCAGTGTTTTCTTCAAAAATAAAATCACTTTCCACATATGAAGGAAAAAATGTTACTGTGTTTCCATGTTAAATTTCTGTTGAAAATAGCAGTATTCTCCTGGTCACAAATATATTTTCATGATCTATCTGGGCCTTCCAAACTATATATTCTTCACCTTAAGCACAAGTTAGCTCATAAAAATCAATTGTTTAGTTTAGGTTAAAGAAAGGGATGACTGTCATGAGTGCTTCCTTTAATGATACTGTGGTTGTAGATTTCTACACAATATCTATGCAATGTGCTCCATTTTCAAGATGCTGCTTTAGAACTATATTGTTCACCAAGTAACTGCAAATATCTGAGAAGTAGAAAATCAAGAACCTTCTCATTCCTCACAAGTTTCTTATTGAATAACGCACCAACTAAAGAAATATACTAAGAGTTACACTGATTTGTAATCAAAGTACAAAGAGGCAAAGTCACTACTTCCTCTGTATGATGGTATTACAGAAGGCACCACCCTCACAAAGCATCACTTTAGAATTGAGGCCTGGACCAGAAAGATCACATTAAAAAAAAAAAAAAAAGAGAAAAGATTTTGTTAATTTAGAACATAATTTTCTAAAGAAGACTAATACTTACACTAAAATATAAGTTTTTATAGCACGTTAGTCATAATATTGGACAACTGCATGATATTTCTATAATGTAAGTCAAACTTTAAATGTTTTTGTCATAAAAGGAAAATGTAAAGAAAATATGAAGGTCACAGTATTTAAAAACATGGTCCCAAATGTCATCAGAAGGGGGTGTCTTCCCACTGAAATCAGTAAGAAGGGTCACCTGAATTCAGAGTTAGATGATGTCTAAAATGCACAGCATACAACTAAGAGATAAATGGTTGACGTGGACTGGAGGCAGTAAAAGGTGGCTGTGCAGAAGTGAAGTCTTCTGACAGTGCTTGCCACCTCCTGCTTTCCCAGGAATCTCACTGCCAGGTCATCCTTGTACCCTCTCTATTTCACATCCTACAGCCCACTGCTGTTCACATCCTCACCGGCTTTCCTTCAGCTCCCACACCCCCCACTCTAGCCAAAGGCTGGCTGTTACTGCTCTCTCTACAAACAGACAGCAGGTGAGAACATCCCCATGCCACATCCCTGTGGCCTCCTTTAAAGCACCGAAACATTGGCAAATGCAGAACCCTGCTGTTTTCGTGGCAGGGTCAGCAGAGCTTTACACCACCTGCATGTTTCCTGCTGTGGCTAGTACTCTGCTTACGGTAACTACAGGGCATTGCAAGACTCCATCTCATAAAGGGCCATAAATCTCTGTAGAGTCCTAGGACTGAGGCTAATAGTAATTAAAAAGATATGTCCATGTGCAGAAGAAGGTTCAGCTTTTAGAGGTTTGAGGTCTGGCTTGATTTTAAGACTATTTGAAAGCTGAAATTTGAGTGGAAGATCCCCAACACTTGGGTGTAGCCATTTTTGATTACCTGTAAATTCCAACCATGAAACAATAAGGCTTTCAGCTTAGCAAATACTGAAAATTTACACTCTACTCATCACCTTGGAAATGCATCATATTTTTCTCATTAAGGCCATGCTGTTTTGTCAGAGGTGGTTTTCCATATCTTCTGTCACTTAAAACTTCACTGCAATGCCACACTGTGATTCAAGATGACCAATCTGAGAACTAAGAGCAGACCTTGTTACCAAAAAATTACTTCCAATAAATACTGATTTACCCTAAAACTCCCACAGTAAGAGGAAGATACTTTTCAGAAGCCATATAACTCAGGAAAGAAAGAAATCTTCTTCCATATTACATCAGTGAATTCAGAGATTATGGATATTATTTTCCAGCCAAGTTTGTGGCATTGCTTTCTTATGTTCCCTGTAGATAAAATATGTCAAAGTTTGTAACTGTGTATAAGTGTATACATATATATATGTGTACATGTACAGTTCTGGGTGTTACACGTTTTTTTCTTCTGCATTATCATGTTAGTTTTTTCACCTAAGCAGCTTTAATTTCTCCATTTGGGGCTGAAACAAAGAGGTTTCTCAGGACTTCAGTCTTGTCCAAAATGCAGAAGGGTGACAAGAATGTTTTGTTTGCTTGCTTTCAGTAAGTGATAGCAAGTTTATTATCATGTGCAGTTTCTACTTGGGTGCATGCAGAACTTGCAAGCAAAGTGAAAGGTAATGTGCAACACTAAAGCCATGCTAACTCTCAGTATGCATCCTGTAATGGTATATCGTAAACCAGGATCATAACCTGGTTAACAGAAATACCACGAAGATTGAGAAATACTCAACAGAAATTGTCACTTCTGCCTACAGTTAGAATAATTTTTGTTTCCTCAAATATGAAACACCACAAAACAAAACAAAACAAGCCTAATTCTGCAAACTCACCATCCAAGATCTTCCTGGTTAAATGGTTCAATATGACACAGCTTCACTTCAGTGTTATTGACAAAACAGTGCATTCATCAATAAATATGTCATCTCCTGTGCTCTGTGATTCTACTTTGTCTGTAAACTTTCAGTCTCCGGGATGAATATACCTACTGAGGGACTGCATTAATGTTCTACATTCAGAAGATAATCATTTATCATAGGCTGTAAACTTTGCTTAGAAATGCATAATCTCTTAAGACTAATACTAAGGGAAGCTTAAAAGTTAGGTTGACTGATGTCATTAAATCATACACATTAAAATTATACTGCAATTATTTGTTTAATTTCTTTATTTATAATTAATGTCACAAAATACAAGCAAAAAGAGCCACCATTTTTTCTACCAGATCTTCCCAGTCTGAAAAAAGTCCAAATGTGAACAAGGTGGAGGGGCAAAATACTTGTAATAATGCACTGCAAGTGTTTTCCTTGTTTTTCTTCAGTTTCACACAGGTTCTGCAGCGGGATGTGAAGTACTGATATTTCACCAAATTTCTTCATCAGCAGAACCAGGTTTGAAGGAAGAAGCTGAGAAATGAGAGGTTTGCAGTGTGAGGGAGGCTTGTCAAGGGTATTGTTTTTATGGGAGACACTTGAAATACGGAGCTGACACTGGTGACAAAGCAAAGCTTAAGAATTAAGTTGAAACTGGACCTTGTATTTCATATGCGAACTTCAGATAATTCTTATTTTTGGTTCAGTCTCATTGATGGCAGAACAGAGAATTTGGGAACTTCATTTTTCCAGTTAGTAGCTCCAATTACATAATAATATAACTCCCTCTCAAAGCCAGAACCGATATTTTCCTCATTTCTGTGTAGCTAAGTTATAGTCATATATTGGAAATCATGTACGTAGTGAAGTTTATGTGGACTAAAGTTAATTTTCACAAACATGTCTGACTCTTATATAGCCCATATTCATTAATTTAAAGCATGTACATCACTTTCCTATATAAAAATAAACTGACATTGATAAATATCTCAGATTTGGCTTATCTTTTCAGAAACACACAAACTATAATTTTGTTAATTTTTGAGGATGGGTATTATAATTATAGTTGCCTAATGTCTGGAATTTTCTCCCTCAGTTATATACATGTGTATGCAAACACAAAGAAGTAGAAGAGAGAGAGACAGGGAGGGAGGGACAGACGAAGAGAGAACATATCTTACTCTCTTGATCAACATGTAGAAACTCGCTGCTACACAGTACTAAGTGAGCACAAGTCTGACCTTGTCTCTAATGTCAAAATTTGTCCCATCATTTTTCATAGCAAAGGATTGGATTGACTAATGCACTTGTTTCTGGGACAACACTCTTTATTTCTTTTGAAAGTATTCATAATGGTGATGGAAGATGACATTGAGGATGAATTTGAACTTCCTGGAAAAGGTGGATAAGAGCTGATCAGGGACATTTCATAAAATTACGTTGTCCAAGTCACAGAGAATGGGTGAAAAATCTATTTTACCTTGCAGAGAAATTCTATTTTTGATATGACAGATTTGAAGTCTGAGTAACTAGCAATTAGTAAAATCAAAGGTTCCCTTTAAAAAAAAAAGAAGGTTGAATTATGAAAGAGGGAGACCATAATTATCTGCTAATAATTCCCAGACTTAAAAGTTTAGCTGGTGATTTAAGGTCGAATAGTCATATTTTGATATAGGTTTTAATTGGAGACAATTTAAAAAAACTCAAACTATCATGTCATTATGTTTTGAAAGTTTGATTTTTCTGTACTTTAAAACTCCTTTTCCTTCTCAGAAAACATGACAATTTTAAAATGTGCATTGTCTGGACGGAATACAAAAGACTTAGAACAAAAGCCAACCAGGCTCTTCTCTCAGACGTACATTACTAACCAGATGATAGTAATGAAGGAGACTAGGGATTCAGTCATGATTCTACTTACACATTTTCACAGGTAGATTAAAGATATAAAGAGCATCTTTTTCACAAGTTACTAACATTTGTTGAGCACCTATGTAACTTGCAGTCAAAAACCAGCTGCCACAGAGTTACACCTCCTCTGACTATGCAACATGGTGGAAAGTACAGAAAGGCTGGGGAAAGACAATCCTGGCATTGTTAGGCTAAATACAGGTGCAAGAATTAGGCAATCACCATTTCATTCCCTTCAGACCTCAGAGAAGAGGCAGGTGGTATTGTTGGCATTGTGGTGACTAAGCATTGCTAAGACAGCCATTCCACACCTTGGTCATTCAGTGCTGCCACTGGCAGTGGAGCTGGAGAATAGGGAATTGTGTGTGAGCCATGCAAAACGTGATGAAGAAGCTGCATGCATGGGCTTATCCAGACATGGGGGGATGTGGGCAGGTGTGTGGCAAAGCGAGGAAGCAGACGAGCTGGAAAGATGTTTACTCTTTGTGGCATGTCACTCAATGTTCATTTGTGCATTTTCATGAGGAAAGAAGTAGTGACCACCCACTTTTCAAAATACAGGTAGTTGTTTCACAGCCAGCCTGTATTTCGAATCCTGTATTTCTGTTTTTCCTCAAACTTCTCTTCTGCTTTCCCTTTTGTGGCAAAAGGCCTAGTTTTGTGTAGTAATAAAGATTCTTTTTGAATAGCTCCCTGACTTCTTTTTTGAGGAAGATTTGAACATATAAGACTGGTGTGATTTTGGAAGTAAAATTGCCAGGAACTTCATGAGATAAAGTAAGCAATATCAATAAAAGAGATGAAAGAAAGCAGAATAATTTTCATCTGGGGTAGAAGCACAAGCCTGAGGCTGGGAGTGAAGAGAAAGAGTTTTCATTGCTGTCATCTTCCAGGATTGGGCCCAAACTTAGCCTACAGCAAAATCTTGTCGAAAAACTGACTTTGTAAGAGGAGTTTGTTATTCTACTATTTCCAGAAATTGCCTTAGGGTAATTTGAGCATTTCAGCTTCTGTAAAAATAGCTAACATGATATAATATGTATTTATTAGCAGACAAACATTGTAAATTGTTGATATTTCCACGTTTCAAGACAATCGTTAAAAGTGAAACAACAAGGCAGTCTTGTCTTACATGTGACAGTTTCAGCTCCTGGCACACTAAGCTCTTGTTTGATAATCTACGTTCATTCCATATTTGTGTAATACCCTGGAAGAAATTAGGTTGCAATGAAGTCCATTTTTGTCACTGCATGTAGCAATGAATATCACACCCAGCAGGGTACAGTGGCACCTGGCTGTCCAGACCCAGTGTAGCACAAAGCCATCTGGGGGTAATTACAACAAGGTATTCTTTAAAGACCAGATGGGACCAAGGAACAGAAGCCCCTACCCCTCCCAGTCATTTACAACATAATTCCTTTCAATGATATACTTAATCCTCCCACCAGCTACGCTTTTCAGCTTGCTGTTGTCACTGTTCCTTTATGTTAATTCACTTGAGAGACACAGAAAGGGAGAGAGAGCGGAGAGCGGCGAGCGAGCCACCGGTGCCTCAAGGGGGTAAAAGAAATTATTCATCCCTAAATTGTTTCCACTACACCAAGTACAGTAACAGTTGTTTTTTTTTTTTTTTTAAGAGGGCTGAAATTATCCTAAAGAAGGTCAATGCTATAGCCCTGTGCAACACCAGCTGAGTTTTATTCAGCCACCTGTTAGCTAGGAGTGTTCTGCACATGCTCATGATGCATTTAAACAGTTTAAAGGGTCTTTTTATTGACTGGCAGCCTCCCTACATTCAGAGTGCTCAAGACATGGCCCTGCTTTGTGATCATATGTGGCACACAGGACTTAATTCAATTATGTTGTAAGCCTATCCAGTTTGTATCAGTGCCCTTTCACTTTTGTGTCATTTGTCTTGTATCTTGTAAAGAGTTGGGTGGGTTTTTTGTGGGGGAGGGGTTTGTTTTGTTTTGGTTTTTTTTGGAAATTTTTTTTAGGAAAAGGCATGCACTAGAAGAAAATTGCCTTTATTTCATCATTCAGATTTGCAGTGCAGATGTACAGGCTACACTTTAAGAAAACCACAAAAAAAGTATTTTTATTAATACAAAAGTAGTAAAACAAAAGAAGTTTTTTACAATTTTAAAATCAAAGATATACCCATACATTTAATTTTGAAAGAAGGTCAGGCAGACAGCCCAGACATATTTCAAACAAGAAACAAATAGAGAGATGAGTAAAGAGAGAAAAATAAGCAAATATATTTAATAGTTTTAAAATTACAAACCTTGAAGGCCTGGATATTGCTGTCCTTTCTTTGGAAGTGGTTTCTTTGTTTTAAAGAAATTGTACATCAAGTGACTTCTCAATTGGAGTAAGCTTGAATATATTTCAGCCTTGCTAATGTTGCTTTATAGCCCTGAATTCGTGATCAATGCACAAGTAAACTGCAAATTTTCAAATAAAGTGTTTTTAAAATTATACAGCAAGTTGTTGCTACTATTTAGTAAATCTGTATGAATTATAAAAATGAGATAACAAGATGTCTTTTGATCTTGAGTTACTTAAATGAGATGGTCCTGAAGTTCAACGTGGTGTTATCATCTCCTTTGCTTTCAGTCACTGTTCCAAAATTCTCACCAAACATTTAAGGAAGTATCAATCCTGACTTTTCAACAAGCCACCACCCATGTAATTGAAAATAGATTCAGATGCATAAAAATCTGTGTCTCATGGAAAAAGCCGTAAAGGAGCAAGCTTTCTGCATACAGAGACAACAAATGCAAACTGAAATCACATTGTGAATACAGGTTCAAGAAGAGTGGTACAGGCAGAAGGGATATTGAGCTGTTTTTAAAATTTGATTTATAAAGACTAAATTAGCTTTTGCTGGAAGCTGAAATCAATAAAAATATAATGTGCTATGGTGAAATGTACGTTTTACGTTTTTATAATGCCCTTTTACATCAAACATTGATGGTGTGAAATCACAGTTATAAAATCCTATCTGTGTTCAAGATGTGTGTGTGGATTCCATCACAGTAATAGATAAACATATCTTTGTTAGACTGGGATAAATATTCATTGATATCTCTTCCCTCTCCTTTTTCCACAGAACAAAAGTCAGAGAAAGGGCAGTAGTGCCAAGTTACTTACTAGTCTGCATGGCAAATAGGTATCAGTTGCTGATGTATCAGCCTCAGCACTGAAACACCCTGACCATGAAAGACCTTCATAATATCTTCCCTCCAGTCATTAAAAGACCTTGTCATGACTGTGAACAATTTATACCTTGAATCTGATACTTTTCTGACTAATTTTTCCCACAAATGGATTGTTGTTTTGGTCATTTTCTCTCACTAGTCTTAAAGGTTTGAGGAAGACTTTGAGAAGATTGCTGAAAAGCTAACTGAGTTAGGAAGAGGGATAAATAGTCTGGAGAATATCACCCACACGTTTTCACTTGGGATCTCTTAGTAGCATGTGAATACCACAGACACAGATTGCATAGCAGTGTTTCTAGTCCCTCATCAAATAATGTAACCTTTACTATGGAAAAGAGCTCCTGCAGGAAGAGCTGGGGTGTTTAATTTTTTGCAAAGAATGAAGAGATAATTGCAGGGAAGGAACTACAGCAAAGTATTTAAAATCTAATTTTACATGTGTGAAGAATCACATGGATCTCAATATTAAAATGAAGCTGATCCTTCCTCTTCAAAGATTACTGCCACGAAGCTTTCAGATTCTGATTTCAGTGTCCCCACCAAGAATATGCATATACTTACTTTATTAATTCTTAAATTATATATAGATAAGCTGGGTAATCAAACTGTACAGAAAGCAACTGAGCATTACTCAAATACCAATACTTGAGGCTTTAACCCAGGTCTTCAGGGAAGTCAGTGAAAAACAAGGACTGCGCTGATAACTTCCCACCTTGTTTCCATTCTACTGTATCACTTCTCAAATTATAGGTGACTGATTAGGTTATTACAGACATTTATGCAGATAATTCCCCAATACCTCTGAACCAGACAGTTCATGTATATGAGTATATTTTTTTTCACATAAAAATCACGTGTTCTTGATCACAGTGAACTGCTATATCTCACAAATGTGACTTTCTAACAAATTGCAAACAATTACAATACACCTTATGTCAAAAATCACAGATAGATATGAAGGATGGACTAATGCAAAAAGCTTCTATCATATTTCCAGTCCCTAAAGACTCACAGTAATTACTTGTGCTTATTTACTTAGATATAAGGATGTGCCAATTGATTTAATCCAAATAAGACTTATCTAGTCTTATCTAGTCTACAGCACAATTCAGTCTACTTTAAAATGCAAACTATTCCAGTGCAATCTCTCAATTCTACATCTAACCTGACATTCACTTCCTTGTTTTGCACATCTCGATTGTTTCAGTTTAATTTCCTATGAGCTTTGATTTGCCTAGAAGTGCCTTTGTAAACCACAGTGTTGGTGGAAACCTCTAAATCATGTGGCATCTGGAATTTCCACTGTTGTGGTACTATAAAATCAGGTGCTTTCTGAGATATGCTGCCCTGGCATCATAGGGTGCTAGAAAGGTCCTTTTTCACACATCATAGGAAAACTTATTGGCAAAACAGTCATAAAATAATGAAGTGAAAAAATAAGAGAGTCCAGAACTATTGAGAAAGTTCAGTTCCATGAAGAAATCCCCACTCTTTATCTTTTGCATTTAGTGAAATTGCACCTAAGTAAAATCCCTGAAGGTGACTTTAGAACGGTGTCTTACCCTCTTGGTATTGACAAAAAGCTTTTCTCTCCTTTCTTTTGAGAAGATATCCAGATGAAAGAAGCTGTGAATACCTTTTCCTCCATCATCCCATCCTTCTCTTCTAAGGGAGTGCTGGTTGTTTCTCAACCCCACAAAGTAATGAAATGAAGATTCACTCATTAATTTCACCAAAGCTGTAGCCCCGTCATAGAAGACCACCAAATTTGTCAGGCATGGTTTGCCCTTAGTAAAGCCATGTTGGTTGTCACCAATCAGCTCTTTGTTTTCTATGTGCTTTAGCGTAGTTTCCAGGAGAATCTGCTCCATGATCTTGCCTGGCACAGAGGAGAGACAGACAGGTGTGTAGTTCCTCGAGTCTTCTGCATCCCCCTTTTTCACAATGGGGGTTATATTTTCCTTTTTGCACTCACCAAGGACTTTACCTGATTGCCATGATTTTTAAAAGATGGAGAGTGGCTTAGCAGCTTCATTTGCCAGCTCCCTCAGGATCCACAGATGAATCGTATCGGTTCCCATGGACTTGTGCACATTCAGGTTCCCTAAACCACCTTGGACCTGATTGTCTCCTACAGTGGGCTTAGGGTCTTCATTCTCCCAGTCCCTGCTTTTTCCTTTCTTGACTTGTGTGACATGGTTGGAGTACTTTTTGGAAACAGAGGCCCAGAAGCTGTTAAGAACCTCAGCCCTGTCTTTGTAGAGTCACCAGGTCTTCAGTTTCCTTCCAGAGCAGGCTGCATTTTCCGTAGTCTTTCTTCTGCTTGCAACATATCTACAGAAGCTTTTCATATAATTCTTAATATCTCTGTCCAGACTCAATTTTAACTGAGAATGTGACATGCACAAGAAGACATGCCTGGTGGTTAAAAGTTGATTAAAGCATGAAGCTATTGGGAAATTATGTATAAAAATAAATAAATAAAAATTGTTGTTAAATACATCATTACTAAAGACAGCACCAGTGCCTCAGGAAGTCTGTGAGACAAGTCTTTGGAAAGGCATTCTATGCAAATAATAAGACGCACACTTTGTAGTATTTTCTTATTGGAGGTTCTTACTGCCCATGTTGCCTGATGGTCATTTGCTCTTCTGCTAAGGCAATCAGCTGCAGCAGCTGCAGTATCTATAAGCCCTCTCTTAGCAGGGAGGTAATTAGGACTAAAAAAAGAAGGGAAAAAGGAAGAGGTGGAAGAGTTGTAATCAAGAACAGGCAATGGCAGGAAGATTCTGAGCAGGGCAACCCTGGGAGCACCCACCACTCCCTGATAAAATGCAGTCAGACTATTCCTACATCGGGTATTCTGAAGTCATCACAGAACATGGAGACAACCCCTACTTACCTGGGTTGACTCTGACTGCTATTCATATGAATGTTTGCACATTTTAAAAGACAAATATGTGATATAGATATTCTAATGATGATGTTACACAGGAAGTAAAGAGAAAAGTGGCTGATAGCTCTTTTCCACATGATTCTTTGCAGAAATATTTTGTCTGGGTTCAAGACTGGGGGATATATCCTTAGGTTAATATGGAGAAAATTGGGGTTTTTTTCAGTGACTAGACATGTCAGTTTAGGAATTGTCAGAATACCTCAATGTCTCTAGATGGTTTTTTTATTTTTTTTCAGTTTTTTTAGACAGTAGAAATGTCTAGGTTTGAAGATGTTAAGCTCAGTATAAAGAAATCCTTTTAGTGTGGGAATTATTGAGATATTAACATGTCATGAAGAAAAACTGAGAACTCACAAAGACAGCAGTTTGTTACAGAATTGGATTTAACTTGGAGATGGAGTTAACCTGTTAGATAACCTGGAGATAAAAGGCAAACCTGTTCATCTGGGTAGAGGGAAAAACACATAAAAAGGGAAAACCAAGGAAAAGTAAGTCAATAGTTTCTTTGCCGATTTGATTGGGGCTTTTTGTTTAACATTGCCTAGTGCCTTGAATTGAATTTAGTATTGGTTTTGCTTGGTTAGGTAGATCCTGGTCTTGGTGAATCCATCCACATTTTTAGCTCACTTAGTAGTTAAGCTCAATCAAAACTCTAGAAAAAGAGAGGGGATTATCAAGAACAGGTGAAAAATAGTGAAATGATAGCAGACTTCAGAATATTTCTTTGAAGATTAAAAAAAATATTTCCGTACATCTCATTGTTGCTATATATTATGTTAGAACACAAAGAGGTTTAGTATCTGATTTCACAGTAATGTCTTTCAGTTTGAAATTAAGGTTTTTCTATGAAAAATATGTAAATGGAAAAAATGAGGGATGGCCTGTAGATTTAATCAATTTATTTCATAAATGTTTCCCCAAAAGCCTACTACTTACATATTTTGACCTTTTTTTCATTCTGTTTTACAGTTCCAGAACTCAGACATGCCTTAATGTAAGATACCTGCTTGGTATCCAGAAGCTGATATGTTAAAGATACACATCTCCACTTGGAAAAAATGAGCAAGCCTGAAAGTTCTCAGTGAGTAACACCAAGTCCATTGCTTTGGATGGTAGTTAATTCAGATGAAAATCTAATGTAAAATATAAGTATGTCTAATGATGATGAGGAAAAATCTACAGTGATCTTTTCTAATCCTATCATGAATAAAATGGGGTTTAAGAAAAATGCAAGGTTCCCAATTTTTGGCTATGGATTTAGCAAGCTAAACAAATTTCTTCTAAAACTACTAGATGACCATTCACATTGCTGTTGCAGAATGACATTAAAGGGATTAGATTAAGTTTCTTAAGAAATGCTGAAGCTGGGTGCTATTCATGTAATATGTAATCCATCAGAAGAAACACTACATATTAAGTCAAAAAAGGGATTCGTAATGACTGACTTTACCTTCATTGATAACAAGACCAGTAGAATAACAGTCTTTCCCTCTTCTAGCCCATAACTTCTCTTGTGTGACATCTTATTCTGTATCAAAACCTTTGCTCTTAATTCAGATGGCAAAGCAAACTGTTTTGAGTCTCTTTTATTCTAGATTTCGGGCACTGCTAAGAACACTATCAAGTATCTAGGGTAGAAAGAGTGCAGCAATTTCAGTAAATTAAACAGTCCCAGGAAATGTTTTCAGATGCTAGAAAATTATAACTTAACACTGCTGAATCACTGGAGAAGCCACTGGTTTCATTTGTCCTGTGATTAATGCTCTAAATATTATCTCATCAAATGCACAACACTAGGATCCAAAGTACCACATTTTGTGTATACAAGCTCTTGACTGTGTACTCTCCCTTAAACAGAATACTTAGTACTCCTTTTAGTGAAAAGATTCTTTCAGAAGAAAAGTATGTCTCCTTTATTGAGATGTCTAGCTATCTATTGCAACTGGAAATAATTTTCATAATCCTGGTAGTCTAGATAGGGAAAATTTACCTCCCCTCACTACTATCAGGGTAAATTGTGCTTACAGCTACCTGTATGCAGACTTAAATGAAAAGCAACAAAATATATTGGAATTGTGCAAAAGTTTCAGAATTAGAAGGATGAGGTTTGAACTAAATACTAGGAAGTGAATACTTCCTAAGCATACTTAGGAAACAGAGAACATGTTTAAGAAAAAATCATGTAACTAAATGATGGGATTAGGGTTTGGTATTCCACCATAAAAATTAAAATAAAAATCAACGGAACTGTAAAGAAAAAATGCTGACTTTTGATATATATAAACTACTACCTAATAATAATAAATATCATCTTGGCAAGGGTTGTGTCTGTGAGCCTTCTAGAGCAGTAAATCTTTGGGAAAAATGTGAAGACCAGAGAAGCAGAGCACTCGCTCTGTGGACAACAGACACAGACACACTGGGAGGGGGAAGACAGGCAGATAAGGACAATAGAAAATAAGGTTATAACCATATTGATAATTTTCCTTTTTCTGTGAGTTATACAGTTAGTAGAATTACAAAAATAAAAGGAAAAATTGCCCAAGAAAACCTGAGAAAACCTGCATTTTTCTCTACATCTGCATATAAATTGCTTATAGTAGTTGCATTCTGAAACGTCTGGCTATGCCAAGAGATAGGAAAAAACCTTGCCAGTGAGGGAAGAGCTATCAAAATATCAAAAAGTGGTAGCAACTGCCATCCCAGTCTTTGCTGTGGCCATGTTTATAGTTTTCTAGGGAGTTCCCAAGGCCTTAGAGTTCGTCATATTGATGATATTGATACAACACTCCACAATCTGCATGCCTCTGTTCCCCTCTCAGCTGGCGCTGAATCAACACTAGGGCATGGAAATAAAATAGCCAGGCTTTTTGCAGTTTTGCAAAGACTTTCCTGGCATCTTGTTGCTGCTACAGGACTCCAAGCGGTGCTTGTAGAAGTCACCTCATGCTCAAGCAGCCCTGACCAATGGTTTGGTATCTCTGCTGTTTGCAACGTACTTCTTGCCCTGGAGCAGTGGGATTTCGATCCATAAGTAACACCTCTGAGTCGAATTCCACTGTTTCCACACGAGTTTAAGTCAGAATCCATAGGGTAATTTTGTCTTTGAACCAATTTAAATGAGACCAAAACAGGCCAAAATATATTGTTACTCTGAAAGGACCTGCCAAAAATAACAAAAATAACTCAAGGCAAAAACTTCCCTTAAATTGTATGGGCTCTTTGTGAAATCACACTGTTTTCTTTCAGAATGTTAAAAGCAATGAAATACCATAACCTCTAGCAGCAAAATTTACATTTCCTGGTGTATTTAAACTCCTCAAGTCATTAACTTTCCTCTAGGGTGTTCCTACATACCACATAGGAGGCCTAAACTTGCAGGCCCTTTTGTTGATCAATACTCTGTTTTCATATTTATTTCTATAGCATGTTTGTATAAAAATAACAAGAAGAAAATCCCCTTTAATATCTGGTATCACTGATGTCCTGGAATCAAATTAATTTTGCTTCCCTGAGAATCTGTATGAGTGTCTTATCTCTAGTGTGCAGCCATCTCTACAAACCTCCCAAGGTGATCTGTTTGCTCACATTTCTTTTAATTGCTTATTCATCATTGTATTAGAGAACCTGCTACAAGATAGCTCAAGAGAGCATGGCCGTGTTTCTGAGCAATGTGCCACAGAGACAGCAAAGTTGGCATTTGAAGAGCTGTCCTGCATCCTGTAATGTAGAGCATGACTAATTCACACTGCTTTTTGTCTGAGGAATTTAAAGTATCCCTGAGCTCCCCTCTGCTTCATGCAGATTGCTTGCATTTTGTTCTCTAATTCTCTTAAAGCACTGAGTATCCTTGTGTTCTATCAATTGTGGGTTGCAATTTAGAAAAATAAGTGTGTGAACCAATATACACAAATAAATACAATGGCATCAAAGGCCACAGAAACCAGCTCTTCAAAGCGTAGAGCAGGCCCTTTTCAACTTCAATGGCAGTATAAGATGCCCTGAACTTCCCAAACACTTCTAGGGACTAATCCGTTCTTTTCATTGACTTTAGCTAAAGAATCCATCTCTCCTCTGTTTACCAAAATTAGGCTTCTTTAGTTGTTGATGCGGGTCTTTACTGAAAATTCACTACTAATGTTTATGTATGTATAATAAAAATGTGGTTTTGCTTTACTGTTTTCTCCATGACACACTTTGTTTCTTGTCTTTCTCCAACATTCTTTATACTTCATTTGGAACTAGATGAAAATTACGCTTTCAAGTAGTTATAAAATTAATTAAAATAAGAAGACTTTTAAATGACACTGTTTACAGAATCCCTAAATACATGGTAAGGGGAGAGCTCAAAATGTTCCTTTAAGTGATAAATGTATAAATCTCTTTTAGGCTTCAAAAAATAATGCTTTTTGATAGGTATCTTACTATGCAGTTTTTCAATTGCTGCAGGATTGGGTTTTATTTTTGTTTCAAGTACCTGCCCCATAAATTTTAAGCACATCTTGCCTTAAAGGGAAAAAAAGGAAAAGTGCAATCTGGGTGCTAGGACACTAGAAAGAAGCAATAAATTATTGCTGTAATGACATGCTAATTAAAATTTTGCTTGTAACTCATGTAAGTGTTTGAAACCCAGCAAATTTCTCTTTTCATTTGTGAAGTGTGAAGGTAAATTGCCCAGTGACAGTGGGACATCACTAACAAGTACAAATTGAATAACATGCTATCTTGCTCTATTAGTCCTGACTAGCATGTCTGAATTAGATATTCAGCACACTCCCCATTGTAGGCCTGATTGATAAATGCTAAGGAGAATTTGTCAAAACAACAGGGGCTACACCCAGTGGGACATCAATATGCTCCATTTAGTCACCCACCCGGCACTTCCTACATAGGATTGTCACATAAAATTAAGACTAGCCGCTAACCAGCCATCAAGCTTGCAGCAGACACTAGGCAGCCTGTGTTCTGTATGCATATTAGTCACATGCTTAACAATTTGGGCTGTCATGACTGAAGCATGCAGTGACCTCTGGAGCAGAGGCTGAATTTTGCAACTACACTGAGACATCATGCTCAGCTGTTCAAGATTTTAGGCCATTTCCTGCCTTATCTGTGCACAGATGCACTGCCCTAAGCTATAATCTGTGGCCTAGTCCAAATGACAAATGGCACAGCATAGATTATTGCATTATATATTAAGTACTACAAGTCTGTAAATTATAAGTAAACTACTGTTCAGCCTGAATGTCTCCTCCAGCTTTTAGAACACTTTCCTTCATAAAGCCTCTCATGTGCAGTACAAATAAATATTTGGAAAACAAAGACATCAAATTTTAAAGACTGAAATAAATTGTTTTCCCTGCAATTATCTGCTTGAATATGAAAGAGTTTTGTTCCAGCTGCAATTCAATAAGTTAAAGCTGGACTTGCTCCTCCCCTATTCCTCCCCTTTTCACTGAGAATTATTAGCAAATTAAGGTTTTCTGTGGGGTCTATATGTCGATCAATTTTTACCAGATAAATGGTGGAGGCCAGCCACTTTACATAGTTCTTTCAGTATGGATTAGACATGCAATATTCAACGCTAATAAAAATGAATAAGAAAAATAAACATCATCAGTTCTGAGGGATCTAATTTGTCATTCTATTATGCCTAGTCTCTGTTTATGTACTGAAGTTCTTGTTTATAAGTGGAACAGCTGTAAAGAGTATAAAAAACAAAGCTGGAACGAAAGCCATTCACTCTGTTTCTTATTATTGAGCTGCAATGTTTCATTGGTCTAAACTGGGTTTTTGCTAGAATATGGTTGTGAGTTTCCTATGTGTATTTAGGACTCCAATACATCAGTAATGTAATGTCAACAATCAAATTCTTTGTGTCAGGATGGAAAGAAGGAAGAATTAAAGGGAGAAAGAAAGAAAAAGAGAAAAAGAGAAAGAGAGAAAGAGAAAGACAAAGAAAGAGCAAGAGAGAAAGAGAAAGAGAAAGAGAAAGAGAAAGAGAAAGAGAAAGAGAGAGAAAGAGAAAGAGAAAGAGAAAGAGAAAGAGAAAGAGAAAGAGAAAGAGAAAGAGAAAGAGAAAGAGAGAAAGAGAAAGAGAGAGAAAGAGAAAGAGAGAAAGAAAGCAAGTGAGAGAGGAAGGAAGGAAGGAAGGAAGGAAGGAAGGAAGGAAGGAAGGAAGGAAATTTATCTCTTGTTGCCCAGCTGTTGCAACTGAACTGAATATGAGGTTCCAACAGACTTCAGCAACTTTTCTTTTTATTATATATAAAATTTAAAAGTTTTGTACCCTCCCTCCCATTTTAATTTGTGTTTTCACAAGTGAAAAAATGCTCATACATCTTTCTGGTATTTAGACTAACACTTTATATCCACGTTATAATAACACTGTATTTTGGAACATAACAATGGTCCCAACTAAAGTGAATTTTATTGTATCTTCTAGGTTAACCTTACTGTGGCTCTAAAACCAGTTTTGATATGCATATGGAATGAACCTTCTTACACTAATTAAGTAGGTGGAATCAAGACCCTCGAGTTTGGTAACTGGGAAGCATCTTGTTTCTTTTTTCTCAGTGTAATAGCCTACAGGTTAATCAATCTCCACGACCTGACGTTCATTGTTCCAGATTAACTGGCAACTTGTCATCCTAATGTCTGTCTTCATGCCATTTTAAAAGTTCTTTAGTTTGAACAGAAATCATGTCAAAAAAAATTTGGGTCTTTTTTTCAGTGTCAAATAATGTGAAACATTATTTGACTTTGGATCATTTAACTGGTGGCAGAAGACACAAAGGTGACAAACACACATTTAAATATTTTTCTCGAGGATTACATCATATACCAATAATATACACCAAAAGATATAAATTAGATAAATGCACCTAGAACATATTCACTTTTCTATAATTATTAAAGCAAAAGAAAAATTTAGAAAATGCATTTAAAAAATATTAATTTCATCTAGCATGGTACTAAGAGTGCTGACTCCATTCCCTATCACCTGACAGCTTTCCTGTCTTTGGGCATCAATTTTTCAGAATTGAAAGTCAGTGGGTATTTAGCTCAAATATTGCCTTTTCCTGGTGTGATTAGACACAGAATTGGGAGAAGCTGTCAAATCCCTCAAGAGCAGAGAATCCCTGCAGAGAGACCTCAATAAATTAGGCAGTTGGGTAACCACCAATCATATGAAGTTTAACAAGGGAAAGTGCCAGATTCTGCACCTGGGATGGGGCAGCCCTGGCTGTACGGACAGACTGGGGAATGAGAGGCTGGAGAGCAGGGCCATGGAAAGGGCCCTGGGGGTCCTGGTCGATGGCAAGCTGAACATGAGCCAGCAGTGCCCTGGCAGCCAGGAGGGCCAAGCGTATCCTGGGGGGCATCAGGCACAGCATGGCCAGCCGGGCAAGGGAGGGGATTGTCCCCTCTGCTCTGCACTGGGGCGGCCTCACCTCGAGTGCTGGGGGCAGCTTTGGGTGCTGCAATATATGGAAGACATTGAACTGTTAGAGAGTGTCCAAAGGAGGCTCATGAGGATGGTGAAGGACCCTGATGGGAAGCCAGATGAGGAGCAACTGAGATCACTTGGTCTGTTCAGCCTGGAGGAGACTGAGGGGAGACCTCACTGCAACTGCAACTTCTTTGTGAGGGGAAGAGGAAGGGCAGGCACTCTGTGGTGACTCAGGGTCAGCACCCAAGGGAATGGCCTGAAGTTGTGTCAGGAGATGTTTAGGTTGGCAATTATAAAAAGGTTCTTCACTCAGAGGATGGTTGGGCACTGGAACAGTCTCCTCAGGGAAGTTGTCACAGCACCAAGCCTGGTAAAGTTCAGGAAGGATTTGAACAATGCTCTCAGGCACATGGTGTGACTCTTGGGGTGTCCTGTGCAGGGCCAGGAGTCGCAATGGTCTTTATGGGTCCCTGCCAGCTCATCAAATTCTATGATTCTATTGTAAAAAAGAAGTTTATGCAGGCGTTCTCTTTCTCTTTTGGCGAACTTAAAGTGGAAGATGAGTAAGAGAACTGGTTTTAGGGTAGATGTACCATCTAGAACTAAGAAAGAAATACAAAAGGGTAGTGTAAATCTAAGGTATTTAATTCCAGTGGGGTTCCTTGAGATTTACAATATTGTAAGGAATAAAATTACCTTTCCTTGTCAGAAAGGTAATTTCTGTTTGTCTTTTGGTGGTAATCTTTTATTAGAAGACATACTGATCCCTTAGCATACACCAGTCTTCTGACAATCAGCTATATTAAAGTTAAGTTGAATGCTTTTACCTTTAAGGAACGCAGTTTTGGCCTCTGATAATCTCACAATTCTAATGCTATCTAATCTAAGTGAATTAGTAAGTGAATTCTCCAGTGATACCAGACACTGCACAGTGGAGGTGGTGGCTGATAACCTTTCGAGCTAGTATTTAGCTAATGAACTGAAAAGCCCTACACAGACTGTGAAAATGAGGTTTGTAAAACTTCTGCAATCTAGGTATTCAAATACATTTAAGAATAATTCACACTATGGTCACATGCCAACTGATTCTCTAGTTAAAACGCATTTACAAATTTGTGACAGACCCATGTACAGACTAACAAAAATGAAGTTCTACTGTCTCCCACAAAGATTCCACAGCAAAAAACTGGGATCTGAATTAGTGGTTGAATTTTTTTTTGCCTGGAATACACAAGAATCTGCTTATATTTGTTGGTGCAAAGGTGAAGAGAATGTATAGGAACCAAATGACCTCAGCTAGACGCTATGAATGGGTGAAAGATCTTCTGAAGCAAAGAAGGAAGGGACTATAAGCATGCAAAGTCATCAGGAGAAAAGAATGATTGGGATTTTCTTCTGGGAAATGAGAATTGGGAGTATAAAATGAGGTGTATGTGCAGTCTTACCTAGCATGATCTAGTTCAGCAAACTGTGTGCATTATTGCAACTCACATGGACAATACCTTTACAACCAAATGAATAAGGTTTGAGTCCCAGCTATAAATAAATTCTGTAGTGTAGGCAATAATTCAAAGAAAATACTCCTGGATTCTGGTTCTGGCCCTTGAGTATTAGAGGAAAATAATACTAAAAGGGAATTTCCTACTGAACCTGAAACTAACATTCTCCTACAGTGATGATGTAAAAATATGTGACATGAGCTCTGTACCCAGCATTACACGTGTGTGCATGCAATAAGTGATGTATCTATAAATATTGTCTGCAATGAACAAAGTGTGTTACTTTTTCTGGAGACCTGTACATGGGCATTAAAATGGGAACTGGTGGCTCATGATGATAAAAAGCTGAAATATAGGAGAATGAGAATTTTTCCAGACTAACAGGTAAAAAGATACCTCTATAACATGTTAAGCAAATGATGCAACTACTCACTGAAAAACCCCCAAATGTAAAGCCAAAGTTCTGTTATGAAAGTGACATCCTTACAGTGGGGAAACAGATAAGCTTGTTTTTAAGTGTTTATCATCTTTGTGCTTGAAGTATGTTAGGAATTAAACCTTTTTGTTTGTTTGTTTTAATTGACACTTTGAATTTATCACAGTTTAGCACTGACTTATATGAAATGTACTTTTATACGAAAGTATAACTCTACAAATTAGCTTACTGATCTACCTGCACGGATATTCTGTCATAGTCTGAGAAACACATAAAGCAAAAAAATTATTTTTCCAAGCCCTATCGGAAAAAGTTACTGAAGCGCTTTTGCCCCACGGGAAGGCTAAAACTGGTCCACAGTAATGGCACCTCCACTGAAAACAGCAGCCTGCTCACGTTGCCTGGGGCAACACAGAGATGATGGATAGTGTAACAGATGAATCTTCTTCTCATCTCCATTCTAATCGCTCTCCACTAATTGTCACCAATATCATCAGTGTCAGTAGCCTAAGCTACTGCTCCGAGCCTATGAGCTCCTCCAGAAACTCTGGCCCTTTGTTGCTCCTGGGGTTTGCCCCTCTGCCTGTGCAATCTGTGGTAGTACCCCATGCCAGCACCCTGCTGCCAGGGCATGGGGAAGAGAGGATGGAGATGGAAGCTGGGTCTGGGCCCTGGGCTCTGGAGGGTGGCCCGCATCTGGTTGATGCATTTGTTGCAGTGTGGTGGGAAGGTTGCTGCAGCTGCTGTGCTATGAAACATGTTTTAAATAAGTGATGAATAATATGTCAATATTATTTAGTGCTTGCCATGTCCCATTTACACTATAGATTATTGTGATTGTAAAAGTCCAGCATTCAAAACTTAGGAAATGAAAAAAACTAAAGTTCTGCAATCTAAACACAAGCTTGTGTATGATACCAATGTTTATTGCTGAAACAGGCAGTTTTCATAAAACACAAACTTTGGGCAGCTCTGATATGGGCAGGAGGCCCTGTCTGTAGTGTCGGAATTATCCCCACCATCCAGCACATTGTACCATTTACTGTTCACCATGCAGCTAGCTCAGAATGGGTGTTCCCTCTTAGGTTTCTCTTCGATGATCAGAATTTGGCAGGAAGTATCCACAGACATTAATGAATAATTATTCAAAATCACTTTAAAGTGAAACGATTACATATCTTTTCTCAAAGGAGGGAGAAACTGAGACAGAAAAATGTTAATGTCACATCACATAATTTTACCATATCTAGTATAAAAAAATTAGGGTCTGTACTTTCAGAATGTTTCATATATTTTTGTCACATAAGTGTTTCCATCTCAACAATTACAAGGTATTAAGTAGTGAGTTAGTAGAAGGTGTAGTTAATACAGTTCATCACATCAGAAGTAGGTGGTAATGTAGCCACATATACAAAATAAATCCCTTTAAAATATTATTGTTAGTGTAGGTGTTTTCAAAGTGGATGCTATTTTCTTTATGGTCTAGAAAACGGATAAAGATTCAGGCTGGTTTGTACACATGGATTCCTTCTGAAGTCCACAGGAACTGTCTCCTTACATCAGAATTAAATAAACCAAGACACTATCTGTGTTGCAAGCAGAGGTAAATGCACAGATCTGCTTGTGACTTTCTCAGTGCACATACAGACAAGGTTGGAGACACTGATATTTCTTTATGCCCTAGCCTACAGTTTCTACTTTAGGGACCATCTTCTCGGTTTCCTTCTTACCACAGGCTAATTGAATTCACAGAATCCTCCTCCTGTAGGCTGCCAGGGGCCAGCCCTGCCACTGGCAGGATCAGCATTTTCTCTGCTGTCTTCCTCTCATGGCCCTATACTCTTCAGGCTGTACCTTGAATGCCAGCGTGGAGCAGAAATCACATGGACAGGAATTTACTCTGGGCTCTGCACCACGTCACTGCTAATGTTTATTCTGGACAGGACTGATGCCTCTAGAGATTGCTTTTCAATTCACCAAGTGAGGCATCTACCACCTGGACCTTAAAATAATGCAAAACCGATAAGGGTGTGTTCACTGAATTCTGAAAAAAAGGCAAGCGTCAAGATCAACATATTCAGAAAGGAAAGAGTCATATCAACATAATTATTTTGATAGGAATATATTAAAATTTCCTTTGGAAAGATAACACTAAACTGTCATTCCAAACTAGAAAAAGTAGGGTAAAAAAATCTCTCTTTTAGAGATGATAAGGTGCTGTCTAAACCTGGAGGAAAGTGAGTAGAGGGAGCCAGGAAGGATGCGTTTAGCTTCCAGGCATGCCTGTGGAATAAAGAAGCTAAGGAGTAGGAGTGGATAGAGAGACTGGTGGCTGCTGGTGCAAGTGGTGCAACAGGCCTCTTGTATATAAGGGCAGAGGAGGTCGGCCAGAGAGACAGCGAGGATGGACTGGGAGCCTTCCTCTGGGGACAAGTGGCCTAAAAGCTAGGGACAGAGGGAATAAGGGCAGTGAAGATGGATGGGGAAGTGGGAGGGGGAAAGTTATCAGGTACAGCTGGGGATTGTGATGAACTCTAGTGTTGCATTTAACTTCAGAAATTTGGTGTTAAAAGAGATAAAATGCTGCAAGATGTTAATGGCCCCCAGGGAAAGAAGGGGGTGTGGGCATGTGAGGAGGAGAATAAATTACCTGTAGATTAGTTTATTAGTAAGAAACATTTCATCTGCCATTTATAGAATCATGGGTTGTTTTTTTCCATACAAGGGTTAAAATTTACATCACTACTGGAGATCTGTTTAAGAGTGTGTGCAGGTTAAATACACTGAATCCTCATCCCATACACAGTAAGGCAGCTACAAGTCAAACATAATGACAGTGCTGATTAATTAGGTACTCCTACCCCCAGCACTTGAGAGTGATTTATTGAGACACATCTCTAACCTGATCCATTGTGGTGGCTGGATTAATGGAGTGAGCTAGAGAAATTCACTGGCAGTGTTAGATACAGAGCAGGAAAGCATTAACCCTTGGAGCTTTCTTATCTAGCCTATTGACAGAATATTAATTATGACGAAACATACATGTCTCACCTAATTATCTTTTGATAACTAAGCATATATTTTTAATCATGCATGATGAAGTTACTGGAGTGAAAATCATTTGCACATAAACATTTTAGAAAAATATGGAGATAATGCTGAATTTACAGGGTCGACTATAAACAGGACACTATAAATGTCTTCCTTTAATTTTCAACCATTTACTTTAGATTATTAGAACAATTAATGGAGCAAGCAAAAATAACTTATTTTGGAATATAAATTGGAGCATCATTGGGTTGCATATATACAAACACTCATGATGCATTATAAATGATGTGTTTTTCCTGGACTTGTCTCTAGCAGGCTTATCCTCTCAAACTTGGGCCCATTTCATGCAGTTAAATGACATTCCCTAAAACACTTTATGTTCCAGGTTACAGGTTTGCTCCGAACTTCAGGCATCAGCTCTTTGTGATTATAAGTCATATTGTCTGAGATATTTTTAATATCTCAGGTATTTTAAACAAGGCAGGTGCATCCCATAAAGTGGGAAGCATGAATACAGTCTCCAGGTGGGAGACTCATGGGCTTCAGAGATTTCAGTCACATCTTCCTGGGGGAGCAGGATGACCACATCTCACACCAGCAGTGTCTGCTTTCAGCAGTGAACATGGCTGAGCGTAGCTTATTCATCTAGTGTTGCATATGCTACTTCATACTTGCAAGATGGTATTCTTCAGTCATCACAAATAAATATTAGTGATTCCAGCTTCAGTGGACTCTTCACAAGTTTGAGGGATAAGTCTGTGCAAAAAAAACCCCATAGAGGCAAGAACAAGGAAGAGAGAAATTTCCTAACCATTTTGTTTCAAGATTTTTCAAAATTAATAACTGCTGGTTTTAATTTTGATTTGACAAACAGAGTGACGGGAAAAAAAGTAAATATTTTTTTTCATTTTTTGCCAAACAAATATTAAAACCACACAAAGTTTAAAGTTTAAGGATTGAATTAACAAAAGAAAAACTGAAAAAAAAGGAATGGAAATTATGCTTGTTAAATGCAGAAAGCTACTTCTTGCATAGCTCCGATCACTCTATAAATTTTGGCTGAACTTTGTCTAGACTTGGAGGCAGCTACCCTCTAATGTTGCATTTTACAGTCTGAGTTCCCCAGGTTTGGTTTGTCCTTGTGGGGACTCTGGCTGGGATCCCTTCTGGCTTGCACATGGTAACTTGCAGCAGTAGAAGAAAGGAATAGATCTTGTGAGACATTGTCCATACAAAGAATGGGAACTTGATGAAAGCCCAGAACTGGGAACTGGGAGGCATTCTTCCTTCCTGCTCTTTGCACAGAGACAAGGATGAGTGCCTCTGTGTTGTTGCTAGCCATTTCATTCACAGACAAACAGAAAGATCAAGCATATCCCTCCAACTTATCCTCCACTGTGTGCCCTCACTGAATTTGTGACTCAGCCCCATCAGAAAGAGTCAGTTTGCAGTCCTGCTTGCAATTATTTTTGTGTTGTTTTCTCAACACAGTCTCTGTAGTTACACAGAAGAGCTACTAAGTTTACCCAAGGTATAGCCTCAGATTCCTCCTGTAACATTAGCATCAACAAGAAAATGGGTCATGAGATGTAGTGGGGAGATCATCTGTCTTTTCAGGGACAGTTTGTAGATACATTCTTAGCCTCCCAATGCAATAAGCACAGACACACCCTGTTACATATATTTTGCTTACACCGTGGGAAACGTAGATCAGCACCACAAAGCCATGCATTTCTGTTTGTAATTAAGCTGCTGCTGGCAGAAGGATACAGGACGTGGGGGTATAAAAACCAGAATCATAGAGTAGGATCGTGGAATGTTTTGGGTTGGAAGCAATCTTTAAAGGCCATCTAGTCCAACTCCCTTCTAATTAGCACCCAGAGCAAGTTGGTCAGAGCCTTGTCCAGCTTGATCTCAAATGCTTCCACAGATGAGGTATCTACACCCTCTCTGGGCAATGTGTCCTGGTGTTTCACCACCATCCTCATTAAAAAATTATTCTTTATATCTAAGTGGAATCTGCCCTCCTCTAGTTTAAAATCATTCCTCCTTTTCTTGTCTCTAGAGGCCCCACTAATAGGTCTGTCCCCATCCTATAAACCTCCTTCAAGTACTACAAGTTTGCAATAAAGTTTCCCCAGAGCCTTTTCTCCTCCAGGCTGAACAAAACCAACTTTCACCCATAGGAGAGATTTTCCAGCCCTCTGATCATTTTTGGGACCCTCCTCCAGATTTGCTCCAAGAGATCCACGACTTTTAACATCTCTCCTCCTATTCCCTGACTTTCTTACCTCTTTTATTCCAAGCATCCACAATGCAATTACTTTGTCTCAGAGGAATAAATTATTCCATCACAAAGTCTGTGGGGTTTTTTGCACCAAGATTTGTGTCTCAGGTAAATTGTTTGAGTATAATTTGATCATCTCTACTTCATTCAATATGAATTTTTGTGAAAACAGTGGGGACTTATTCTGGTCATCAAACCAGATGACCTAGCTCTGTATAATGTCACAGGCTGTGTCATATTTGACCACAGACTGTTCTCGATATAACTTGAGGTTTCTCTCTCCAGGAATTTTCTACTATGACCACAATGAAGGAGAACAGAAGTCCACCCAGAATACTGTAAATACTTGCTGTTTTCTGAGCTGGGAGAAAATAATTCCATTCCTCCCCATGTCTTCTCTATATAAATATTTCACTTGAAGTCAGGGCTACAATGTCTTAATTAATACTTTTATTATATATTTTTATACTTTTTAAACTGACCATTTTGTGGGGTTTTTATAGGCATATGGACCAAGGACAACTTGTCATCAGAATTATAGATTTAATTATCTCTTAGAAATGCAAGACCTTCCCAAGACAGATGAAATTCTGTTAAAGTGACTAGGACCTCACCATTGTTTTAGCCTTTTGCCCTCAGGAAACTGCAGAGAATGAAGAAAAGTTTTCCAGACTGGGATATCACCTTTGTCACCCCATGACTGAACCATCTGCCAGGCAGAGGAAGGGGACTGTGAGATACAGGAGCAATCTCTGCAGAAACGGCCTTGCCCTGACATCTGGCAGGGCAGACTGGATTTCTCTTGATGCAAAACTCTTAAAACATCTAGTGACCAGGTGTGAGGCAAAAGATGGATGTTCAGTAAGAAGTGCTTAATTAGAATGCAAAGGTTTAGTAACAAAAGTGATTTATTTTCCTTTTTGTCAGTCTCTGTTCTCTGGACAGCATGACAATAAGGGACATTCAAGGAAGCTGAGCATCAGGACACTTTTTAATTTAAAGTAGTCACTGGGATTTATAATTTAGGTGCCTGAGACAAATCTGTGCTGCAAGCAGTCATATCAGTCAGAGAATATCAAACAGCTACAGGAAAAATAGAACATAGGGAAATATATATCAGTTTTAACTACAAAGAGAAGATGCAGATTAGGCATTTGAGGCTGGTACAGGGGAACGGTTAAATCATCTCACAGGGTCCCTTTTTACAATTTTATTTTAATTTTTTCAACGAATATTGTTTATATTTGCTAGTATGCTTTTGTTGAGGGTTTGTTTGTTTGTTTTAAGTTTTTTTTTCTGTTGTCATTGTTTGTTTAGTATTTTAATCTTTTTTTCCCCACAGTAAAAAGTATAGATTTGGAAGTGAGGGATGGAGAAAGATAAAAATTCCTTGTTTAAATTATTTTCTCTGCTCAAAATCAATCTTGAATTATTCATAATAAGAATGGGAAAGGAAGAAACATAGAAGACCAAAAAACATCAAGGTTCAAGCTGTGTCATTGTATACAAAATACTCTCTCACAATAATGCTAAAGATAGAAATAATGTTGGTGGGAATGCTGCAAGGAGAAGGGTTGCTTGCTCTGTGTCATACACTAATTCCCTAAGCAGTGTTAGAATTCAGACTGAAGTGGAATACAGGTGGGTTCTACTATAGCAATACTTACAGACCAAAAGTAAAAATAATTTCAGAATATCTATGGTCTAATATATATGCATGTGTGTGTGTGCGTATGCATACTTATAAATGTTATCTGTATAGGTACAGATATAGTATAGTGTATAAATCACACACATAACTAAGTAGGATGCAAAGTTTGCATTCTGAGTCAGCACTTTTCATTTGGTGCCTACATTCAGTTCCCCTCACTCACAAGTAATTGATCTCTTTAGAATATTTTATGCCAGTAAAATTCAGTTTGCAAGAAAAAAAATTGTATTTTCTGTTTCTGTAAATCCCAGACCCTTTCAATTTACCCTCCTAACAACCAGTTTTACCTTTGGACAATCTTGCTTCTACATCCTATTGGCACACAGCCTAAAATACTCTCTACAGGCCCAATGTGCACAGCCACATCAGATTTCTTCTTGAAACTCCACTTGTGCATCCTCTCTACTTTTGGGTGTCCCTTTGACAGCCATGGACCCTATTTGATGCTTTTAAAATACTTTTGATTAAGTATATCTTTTTTGTTCCTTATCTCACAGTTGTACATTTTATTGTGGTTACATTAGCTAGTAACTGGTGTGATTTTTGGCCCAGACAGAGGTACGAGAGATAGGGATCTTCAGCCTGAGTGAGTTGTGCAGTCACATGTGACAGGGGCTAATTGGTGACCAGCTGCATAGGGCAGGGAAGCAGAAAGTCAATAGATGGAAGGGATAGAGCACATATATCCCCTCTGTGATTGCATTTAGGATGGGAGTTAGCATCAGAAACATAGAAGCAAGGGCCATTCAATTATTTAGGGCATCAGAGATGTCTGCAGAAAGTGGGATATCTGACACAGGACATAGTGGAGATGATGTTCATATGGAATGGCACCCAGAGACCAGGCAGCTCATGCCAAGAGTTCCAAGAGAGACTAGAAGCCTGAACTAAGTGACTGAATTGACCCTTTAAGGTCACTTACTGACACCATACATATGTATGTATACACACATATATCTATATAGCCAGTACACGTATGTGTATGTATTACACGCGTATGTGTGTGTATATACATAAATGCACATGAGTAGAAGTTGGCAAAAACTCAAGATACTGTTGAAGGACTTCGCACGGGTGTTGGGGCAGGGTTTCACATTTGTGTAACTCATACTGCAGGCTGGCAGATGGGAAACATACAACAAGAATGCTTTTGCTTGTTTGCACTGTTCCTACCTGAAGGAGATTGCAATCATAATGCATTTCTGAACCACGATAAGAGTTCTGACACAGTAAAAATAAAGCACTTCAGAGAAAATAAAAGCTAAGATGAACTCAGGGCCAATTTTCTGTAGAGAGAAGAGAACACTTTGACTGAAAAGGCAGCGCATAGGCACAAACCCAGGTATTTTTATCTTGCTACACATCAATTATTTTATGTTAACTGTACATGTGCACACATTTTCCCCACAGAAAATGATTTGTAGGTTGCCCTTTTCCCGTGGACTGAGAAACTATTCCTCATAACTTCAGTTTACTGCATTAAAAGACTACGCGCACAGGTGATATTGCAGAGTAATGAAAAAGTACCACCTATGCCTGACTGTAATGGTTAAGCATGGAGAATGTGCAACTGAGATTGTCCTGAGACATCTTGACTGACCCAAAATCTCAGTTTGCTGGAAACCAGTGGTATATAAACCCAAACTAATAATATTTCCCATGGAAGAAACATTTCCAAGGAATGAAAGTCCATTTTCTGTAATTGGTTGATATTCCTGTACTCTGCAAAGAGTGATCTCTCACTATTTTTGCTGACTTCCTGCATTTCAGTTATTTCTACAAATAAAAATTCCATGTAATAAGTTTTCTTATGCTGCAAAAAATTTGCTACATCCCTTTAGAAAATTGAAGCAACTGGTGTATTTTTCTAAGCAGTTAATACCACGCTTAGGTTTGAACACATGCTACAATTTGCTTTATTGCTTTTAGAAAAGTACTTAAGTTTTCCTGAATTGAATAGGATTTGGGCTCTTATGCTGTTTCCTGAATTGGACGCTTTTTGAGATTTATTTAATCAAATGCAAAATCTTTATTCATGCCTCTATAAAACACATCAATTTTAAAGCCGAAATGAGCCATAGAGCACACAGTCCTACCTGCTCTGTAATAAACCAAAGAACTCACCCAGATATGCCAATGTAAGGAAAAACATATTATATAAACTGCTAGATTAAAAGAAGTAAAGCACTTAAGCAGCTGAGGAAGCAGAATCCCATTTTAACATGATACATTAGGGCAATATGATATTGATATAAAACACAAACCATACATGTAGCTCTTACTCAAGTAGCAAGGCATTTTTGAGCAGTGGATAGTAATAATTCCTGGCTAAATGGAATCTCTTTGCACTTTTTAAGCATTAGGGAAGGAAAGAACAGAGAATGATGTAGCCTAAAAGTCTTTAGTGGAGAGATTTCCTTCCAGATGCTCCTGCAACTTGCTTTGGGGATCAAAAAATTCCCAACTGGTGCAACATTATTTGATGAACACTTCTTTCTTCCTCAGATTCTTCTTAAGTACTCTGTATGCATTGCTACAGGATGAGATCAGCTTCCAGTTGTGCAATTACGAATGTGAATAGCATCTGCCACATTTGGTTTTTTCACTCATGTGAACACCCAAGGGAGTGAAATACATAGAGGACTGCTTTGTTTGAAGAAGGGGCAAGGTAACATATTTTATAGTTTTATCTCTCCACTAGCTGAGGTTGTATGCTTATATTAGGGAAGGCAGGATGAACAAACATACTTTGAACCTGGTAAGAAAAAACAACTTATGAGAATCTCTGTTCTTGAAGGTTTTTTGTGAATCAACCTCAGATCAGTCCCCTTCATCACCATTTCATCAGAATAAATGAGAAAATTTTTGAACGGGTAGGCAATTTGTCCTAGTGCCAGTACCACCTGTTTGGTGCATATTGGTTTTTTTTTTTGTTGTTCTATGCTGTAAAAGCCTTGTGGTTCCATAAAGAGATAAAAATGAGAGGGGTAATGAGTTGAAGTTATAGACCAGAAATTCAGAACTATTAGCAATTATTGGCACTCTATGCCCTTTCCACAGAGTCAGTAAATAGGTTAAAGGCAAGATGCATTCCATCAGGATCCATAGCTTTTCAATTAGTGCCAGACCTTCCATTGTTTCAGGAAAGCTTCAAGAGGCAAACAGGATTACTCTACTGGAATATGCATCCTTCATACTCATTAATTAATGGAGAAGAAAAATGAAGAAGGGGAAGGTACTCCCACATGAGGCTAGATGAACATTAGTTTATACTTTCTTCTTTTTATACTTTTTCTGACCAGTAAGAGTGTTTGAGCTTCTAATAACTTTTTCTCTATACACACTTATATTGTTACTACAAAACTTTAATCGAGTAAGTCCTAAATTTTTACTGGAAAATCTTTTCAACACTTCATCTCATTTCCAGTTATATGGACTCAGTTACGAAAGCACAATACTTTGATGTAAGCAAGGATACCAACCTCGGACAAGAAGCGAAACTCCTAGTACTAGCTTTTCTGCTTGACCAATGCAGCTACACCTCTAAGAGGTCCATCCCCCAGTACAGGACACAGTGAAACTTGAAGGCTACATGCACTTCTTCACAGGATGGAATATGATGTGCAAATATGATTCCATAATAAAATAAAAAATGTTTGTGTGAGTTCTAATTGTTGTCTGCCATTTTCATGACAGTGCCCTCTGTGCAGTTAGAATTTAAATGCCTTTGTTTCAAGGGTTTTTTTTAATATGTATTTCTAATACTTCAGATAATGATATGTTTCTAATACTTCAGTTAATAATATCATGAAAGGTTTCCCCAGCAATAGTATTTTATTCCACAATGCTGAGGTCTACCTTTTAGTTTTAGGCTACTTGATTTCACTGGATGTGCTCTCTAGCCTTTCAAGTTTATTTGTATTGGGCAAGAAGCCAATGGTGTTAATGCATGGAAACCAGGTAGCTGTCAGGACTATTGCAGCAGCATATCTAATTTTGTTGTATTAAAGCTGTCACAAAACATTAAGTGAGAGATTATATAAAGTATGTCTAGGGCAAATAGTTTATAATGTAATAAACTAATAAAATTTTGAACGAGTTAAAACATGATCCCTTTTACGTTTTTTTTTCTCCCTGTTTTTCCTGCTCTGCTCATGTTATTCCCCATTCTTTTCTAAAGCATTGCTGAAAATTCAAATGGAGCTGTGAACACATGTCTGTCTGTCTATCTATTTATACATATTTAAAGTTTTTTTCCAGTAATGCCACAAAGATCCTTTATGCATTTGTGCTCCCCTGGTTATCTTTTTAATGCTCCTGGGGAAGAAAATAACTCTGACAACCTCAGTGTTCTTTGCCAATGGTGAAGTTTTAATCCTGCTTAGGTCTTCCAGATGTTACAGCAAAACAATAAAATCACAAATGGAGATACTTCTTTGGCCCTAGAGTGGCACAAATACATTTTTAGCTCCATTTTATGAATAAAATATTCATCAGTAATAGAGTGTTATGCCATGTCCATTTCAGAAAATAGAAGCTGCAGGAAACAGCGCATTCTGTCTGAAGAGATGTGGAAATGGAAAATGCTGACTTGATAGCAAAGATGGCATTGCTGTACAGAGTCCCTAAGATGTCTCCAGAGGTAACGATTCTCCATGGAGAAAAAAAAAATCAAGATTCAGAATAAGTAATTCCAGAAGTACCTATATGAGAGAATAAAGCAAGTAATCAATAAATTTACCTACACTATTGAATTGCTTTTACCATGGTTTTAATATGGATCCTACTGCTTGGTCATTCATGTCTCCCATATATTCTCTTATCTGCAAGAGGTCTGGAGTGAAGGTTAAAGAAAAACACATCAAGATGCCACACATTTGCACATCAGGGTCTGGCCTAGTGCTCCACCATTAAAAACAAAGATACTCTTCGTGCAGAAGGTGGTTCACAACATTCATCTCTCTCCTGATTGCTATTCTCTCCATCTTAATGAACTAAGTCAGGCCTTTAGACAGTGTGAATACTTTCTTTCCCCTCACAAAAGCTAAATGAAATAAGGACTGTGATAAAGCAATGTTGTGTTTTGCTTGAGTTTAATTTGTCGCTTTAACCTGGTTAACCATGATGTTAGGTCAAAGACATATGGTAGAACGTGAAAGGACAGCTGTCTATACAGTTTGAGGGGGACAATGTTTGCATGAAAGACCCCAAGTGAGGTAGTATTGCAGATCTTTCAAGGGAGTTTCTACTCCTCACTGTTCTCTGAAAAGCTTTCTCTGCAAATTTCTCTTAAATCTCACAGTTATTTTAATGAAAACAGTATTGTTCTTTCCCTGATTCACTGGCACTTTCTTTCCTGGTTCTCTCATACTTAATTTCAAAAAGGAGGGAAGGTTTTGCTGTTCAGTCTTACAATAAGGGGGTGGGAATGTTTTTTTTTTTCCTGTCATGTAAACTGTGATTAATAGATAATAATTTTAAAAAAAATTCTAGCTACCACTTGCTTTTTGTCTGAACATTGAATCTGACAATGTCTGTTGCATGTGCTGTAAAAGAGTGGAGACTTAAACTATGCCGAAACATAAGCTAAAGAATAACTTGTTTTGAGTCAGACTCTCTTCATCGAAAGGATTCTGGAAACCAGGAAAGAGAGCAGGGGAAGGGGGGAGGGCAGGAGGTGGATTTTCTCTCCTTCATCCTTCCTTCAGTTCCCTGATAACAGTATTGACTGAGAGGCAGCAGCTCACAACAGAGGATTGGTGATCAGCTCTAATTTGCCCTAATTCTTCCCGTCTCAAGGAAGTGAGACAACCCAGGCTGCCAAAATGTGGCCCTAGAGTTCTCCAGAAAAAGTCAAACTGGAAACCTTGTAACGTAAATTTGGGCTTTAAAAGTGCGAAGGAGATGCAGGATGAGACTCGGGTGGAGATTCCTGATGTGTAGCTAGTGCACTGTAATTTCAGTCCCATTAGACTTGGCACAACTGTGGCTCCCAGCTGCTCATACAGATTGTCAGTAATGTAAAGGTACAAAACCAAATAATCAGAAAAGAGATAGGTATCTGCAGAAATTTAGTCACCTGTCGCATTTTTAAACAAGACTCAGATCATTTTTACTAGCCTAATGTAGTTTAATTCAGCCTGTGCACAACGACCTATTAGAAGTGCAGAATTTAAAGCATTCATGGCTAGAATTAGATTCTCTTGTAGAATTTCTGGGGAAACCCAGACCTCTAAGTCACTTTGATTTACCCACTTAGTTCCAGTAATAGTCTCCCCATGGTGTTATCTAGGCAAAAATTAATCACATGTAAATATTCATTTTTAACTATTTTTACCCAAACGCTTAATAAATACTAGATATCTGGAAATTGTATCTGTAGGCTTGAGAAACATACTCTACTGTACTAATTTAGTTGAATTGTTGGCTTTTGAACTGAATTCAGTAACAGAAAGCTGCTTCTGATAATGTAGGTTTCAGAAATTAGAGGCATGAAAGTGTCTAACAAAGCTACCACAAGCTTAGTATAAGGAATCATCGTATCCTGCTGCTGAAACAGTTAACAAGTAATTTGGCATACCACTGGGAAGCAATTTCACCTATTTGAGTGGGGCTAGAGCTGGCATTCAACCTTGAAAAAATATTTCATTCAAAATACTGCTCATAGACTTTTTTTATTTAAAGGAATTCATAAACCGTAACAAAGCTACTTCAGCAGAAATATTGCAATGGAAAAAGGGACTTTTCATCCTGCATTCCCCGCCATTGTTGAGAATCTTTATGTTTTACTATCAAGAAAACTACATAAGTACTGGCCTTGTTTAAAAGAAGAGGACTCAGTGAGTATTATACAAGACTCTTGACAGTTTGTTTCCTTCAGGTACCATGATTTTACATTTGAATTTGACCCAAGTGATGTGCTGAGAAGTGTTCAGATGATAAAAAAGAGTCTTCTGTTAAACTGTCATATTTTTGGCTCATTTTAATAGGCAGTGGTTTCATGTCAAAGAGACACTTCACATTTGTTACAATTGGCAGCATTGTTATTTTTTTTAGGAAGCTATAAAGCCCTGATTGGAGCTGCAGCAAGCTTGTCACCAGAGACTCAGACTCAAGCTCTTTCAGTCGTACGAGCCCTCTGCAATTTGCTTGGCAGGAAACTGGCATGAAAATTGTGCCACTGAACTAACAAGAAAGAAAAACTCCTTGAAGCTGGTCGAATTTTGGACACCCTCATGTTAACTTTTCAGACTGAGACCACTGCCTGACCTTCATTACTGCATGTGCGGTTTTTAGTTTGAACGTGGAAATCTGCGTTATGCAACTGTGCTGTTTGCCTCCTGGTTGCCCTATTACAGTACTTTTTCCTTTGTTAGCGGCTATATTCAAGCAAATTCAAAAGGCGGGAGTAGCAGAAAAATATGTGTCTGTAAATTTTATGAAAATCGATGTAAACAGAGGAAAGTGCTCCTATTGAGGGGCAGCCCGTGCTTGGCAGCAGGTTGTTTGCCAAACGTCACAGCAGCGCTGGCCGGATAATCAGCCAGCACAAGGCTTGGGAACCGGCTGCAGCACTGCTGCCTGTGGGTGAAGGCGTGAGAGGGGCTGGGGAGCAGAAAGGAGCTGCTGTGGTTTGAGGATAGAACTGAAGGGCTTTGTGGGACAAACGGTAAGAATCAGGCTTTGTTAATTGCATTGCTCCCCAACAACATCAACAAGTCTTAGATGCATTATAGCAGAAGGAAGCAATACACTGTAATAAAAGGAACACGAAAACAGAAATATTTTGGATACAGCAGAAATAACGGGGGGAGAAAACTACCCAAATCTCTCTCTGTTTCTAGGATAGTGTTCTCAATTAAAAGGAAAAGAGAAACAAAAGGTACTGAAGGTTATTATTTTCTTTTGAAGATTGGCGACTTCATGCCATATTTTGATTTGTTGGATGAGCAGTGAGCAATAAGAGATATAATTATATTAAGAGAAAAATATTCATTTGTGTAACAAATAATTCCTATACACAGATATTATTTCTAAAAGTGTGTTTCAAAACCTCATAGGCAAAATTCAAACTGAACCTATCGCTACTAAGATAATAGCTCATCAGAACAGTGCAAGGCTTAGAAGTATTTTAAATATAAAATATAAAAGAATATAAAATAGAAAAAAAATGATACTACTATGAAGCCAAAAAGGGTTTCCTTTATAAAAAGATGAGGGAATGAAATGCACTGAGAGGACAGAGATAAAAACCTGCACAGGCAACACACTTGAATAGTCTGATATTAGCAACTATTCCTTGCAAAGCCTTTTCCTGCAGAGTCATTGCCTCCCATGGAGGCTGTTTGGGCACATCACTCAGGCAGAATCATTGCAGTTCACTGACACTTGGCAAGACAGGAGGGACTACTTGGATGGCAGGAATTTACCTCCACTATAGCATTTGGAAAGGACATGCCTGCAGTCTTCTTGAATGCTTAACTAAGATGCTTGGCAGCTCATTAGTAAACAAAACTATGTCCCCAACAATCTTTCCACCATTCTCTCTGAAGACTGAGGTAAAACCTCACTAATCTCAGAAGTTTTAGCCGTGAACTTCAAGACATGAATGTAAACATTTGCCAAAACTCTGAAGCAGATATTTCTGTGCATAAATTGCTACCATACACTCTGTGATGGCAATCCATTACAAAAATTTTTCCTCTTCTTTAAAAAAAAAAAAAAAAAGGACGTTTTAATGTTAATAGAAACCATAGACTTTATTAACATTTAAAGTTAAATGCTGTTATTAGGTTGTTAGAATCACATACACATCTGCATGAAATCAGTAGGAGTCTTTTCATTATCTTCCAGGATGAGATGATGAACTGCTGAAAGAGGAGGAAAGAGTTGTTATGGATCTCAAATTTCACACGCACAAAAAAAAAAAAAAAAAAAAAAAAAAAAAAAGAAAAAAAAACTCACCATCAAATATGTAAAAAACCCAATGAAAATTCAGTAGGTTGGCTGATCTTCTGGTCTCATAATACTTCTATAAGCTTTATTGTGAGCTTCAATGTAATTGATTTCAAGATTTGCAGGATACAAACCATAAACTGTCAGTGACAAACTGAGAATTTTCCTTTTGTTATTTAAACATCACTTGACTTAGTTTTCAATAGTCAGATAGCTGTTTCACTTTAAAAGTCCTAAACACTGCAAATGGGTGTTTTAATCTTATTCAAATGTTTTGAAAATCCTAATTCTCACTAATTGCTAAGCAAATAGTATGCAGTGAAATGAAGAATGGGTGCTAAAATAAAATGGTTTATAATACCTGGCACAATTCCCAGAAATCAAGCCACTTCACATCCTTGATGCACTGACAAATATGTTTTTGTTTTTTTCCTCAGTCAGTGTAAACAAACATCCTGATGGTGGCTGGGGGGAAGGCGGAAGGTCTTAGGGTCGGACTGGCTTTGTCCTCGTCTACAGCACATCTCCACCCCCTTGCTACTTCCAAACGCTTCTGCAGATCTCATTTCCCACATTACTGCAGCATAAAGGAAGTTTAAAAGAGCTGCGTGTATACTTCATAGGAAGGTAATAATGCATTGCAAGGCTAACTTCACACTTCGCTCGTCTGTCAAGGGGGTCTCCCCTTCCCAACAATACCCCAATGTTTTGGTAGGCAGGCTCCAGCCCACTTAGCCAGCGAGGAGGCACGGGTGGAATGCCAGGTATGTCTACAGAGCAAAGTAGTGCAGGCAGCCTGACGCCAGGAGAGAATAGGCAGGTACCTATTGAGTTACAGGATTTCTACAAATCTAATCCACGTGTAATGTGAGACTTATTACAGAGTCAGCCTCTGCCAGGGCTGTGAAAAGTCTAGGGATATGAACAGCCCCAGAAACAATGATCCCAGTTAACTCATTGCAACCCAACATTGGTTGACCAAATCTAGTGTCTCTAGCCTTTGTAATTAATTTCTTGAACAGTGATTACAAGCTGTATCTTATCAACTATTTAATAGCAAAGGCAAGAAATTACTGATAAAGCTGTGGGTGACATTGTGTCTACTGCAATACTGCGTATTACTAAGGAAGTTTATATTTATTGACCAAAACGTGTAATATATGCAAATCAAACAGGAGCATTTAACATGAGAAGCATTTTAATACACCTGAAACAATAAAACCATTCTCAACAGATAATAATACAAAAAGAAGGGAAAAATCAAATGTTGTTACAATTAAGACTCCTTGCTGAGTTTTTTTGCATATTGGGAATAAGCTGCATCAATTAAAAATGACTGTATGGTACAAATTTGCAAAGTTCTTCAGTCACTGTTACTTTAAATGAGAACTCTGATAACCCATTTGTCTACTCATCAGCATCTTTTTAGTCATGCACCTCTGATATTCTTAGCTAATAATCTTTCTCTCACATGATATCTTACCTGACTTTGACAAATAATGAAGCAGAGCTGCTCTCAATCAATTAATATTTAATTTGAATACCTTTGGCCATAAGAAAATAAAACTATTTTATATTGCTAAAGATTAAGGTCAGGGAATGCTTGCATTTCTAGAAATGTTCTGCAGTTGTTCAGATTATATTTGCAAGCAAGAAAGTCAGAAATGGTAATAAACAGTGTTGAGTCCACACTCAGAGTTGCACCTTGTAACAGACTAGTGATTTTGTTCCTTCCCTCAGGCTGTTTAATGGCTACATGACACCCTTAGAGAAGGTCAACTGCTATGGGGTTTGATATTATCAGTTCATCACTGATACCCATCTGGCTATTTATTGACATATATATTTTACTCTAGCAACCAAAAGCAAACAAGACTTTGGAAGAATAGTGGCCCAGTCATCATAGAAGTTTAAAACTGTTTCAGGCTATATTAAAAATTCTTATTTTTCCCAGCTAGTAACCATTTTGTGATTTTATAAAATTAGAACTTTTGAGGTAATTTGTAATTGTAAACAAAGTTTCTCCTTGATAGTAGAAGTGCAATGTAGAACCACTTGCTGTTTTTTATGAACATGGAGAATACATTTTATATTTTATATATTTGACCCAGGTGATATGGATAGATTGTGTCTCTTATTTTTAATGTCTTACATAATTTGAGAATATCCTGTATCTAAAATCGAAAGAAGTGGACAGAAAATAACGATTTAATGATGTCTAGTGATAAAATATGAAGTATAAAAATTGCTTGAACTACCTGGGTGCCTTAGGAGGACACTGTCTTGGGCCAGAGCAAAAAGAGCTTAAAAGAGATTAAAATCTGCAGAAGCAAACATTGCAGTGTCATGTTTTGAGCACTAGATCCCAGTATGTATGCAATCAATACTCACACTTTGAAGCCTGAGGAAGGCAAACTATCTCCTAACAGGTTTCATGGGAGCTGCCGTTCTGCGGAGGATGCCATGTAAACCAGCCAGTAGGAAAATATTAAAGATGTGAGGTTACACACAGCTTGGAACAAAAGTTTTACAACAATCTTCCCACCTTTTTAAAAAGATGGAAGCTCTCCATTCAGCTTCTTGGACCTGCCATGAAAACTAAGGATTTTAAAACCATCCCTCACAAGTAGAAGCTTCTTTTTACAGACCTTTGACTGTAAGTAGTGACAACCGAAAACCTGAACAGAATATGACATTTTGGAACATCATATCCCCTGCTTATATACAATTTCAGTATTTCACCTATCTCACCCAGCAAAAAAAAAATAGTAATGAAAGTTCAAAAAATTGCTTCTTGATTTTACATGGTAGCTGCAAATGCTTATATATCCACTCTATTAAAATTTACTACACCATACGTCAGCAGAAAGTTTTAACCTCATTTTCTGAAGATCTGGACAAAAATTTGATGCTTAACATTTAGGTTGTTACATGAGGTCTCAGCTTGGTTCTAGTGTTCTTTACTCCTCCTTTCAAGTAGTCTTGTCCATGCTTCGCCTCTGTGGTAGGTAAAGAGACATTGTTAATCAATGCTTACATTGTGTAGTACCCTTAGAAATAGCATTCAAAATCTGAAAAAGTAAGACTGTACAGGGTAATTTACAATAACCTTCTCAGTACTATGGACACTTTTGATAGGAATGATATGCATCTGAAAAGGTGGCAACTTTTAAGACAGTCTTCCTGAAGCTATAAGCACATTAAATCAATGAGATTATAAGTTGCCTTAAAAAAAAAAAAAAACTTAGCAGTAAGATGTACTCTTTCAGTGACCATCATAGGTTCCATCAAATATTGCAAAATGCTATTACATGTGTTGGATTTATAGCAACTTTACCTTTCTCTTATTTGATGGGTGGTATTTTGGGGTTTGTTTTGGGGTTGGGGTGTGTTGGTGTGGTTTTTCTGTTGGAGACCGACCTTATAACATTTTCATATTGATTTAGCATCAGGCTTTTAAATTTAGATACAGTTACACTAACATGTGAGTTAATATATTAGGATAGCCAGCTTCCTTCCTTCCTCCCCATTAGTCACATGTGCATCTGCTCATAAAGTGTCCATGCTAATCATTCAAATTATTATCCCAAAAGATCTGCAAAATGGAATTAAAATTCAGAAAAATTTGTCCTTTTTAGGTCACACTCCTGAAAATACTGGTAACATTGTTTTCATGTCTACATTTGAATTATTCTAGTTCTGTTCTAAATTTAATTCATGTGTGAGATTATTTCTTTTTTCTTTAATAGCTCTAGAAGAGTTTTAAAATCTTGGTTTTATATCTCTAAGCCTCTCGCACAAGCATAAATGATAGATCTCTTGCACGTTAATTTCCAACCCACAACATTCTCTTTTCTGAAATCTCTGAAAACTTTCTCATATGTACAAGATAGTCCATAAATAGCTCATTTAAATATTATTTAAAACACACATGAGAAATTTGTCTCGGTGACTATATTATATACCATTAATGGTGTATGTAAATGCTTTCCTCAGAAGAGGTGCATGATTGTCAGGTCACTGAAGCTCTGGTGAAGACAAGAGAAGGCCAAGCATCTCCGTGCTGGTGAGCTGAAGTAGCTGACTAACTACAAAGTAGAACTGCTGAAAGTGAAAGCTATGTTAGTTACCAGAGGTGTTTGATAGCTGATCATTTTTTTTTTGTGCTTTCCAGAAAATGCAATTAATATATCCATGTAAAAATATTCAAACTGAACACTTAATGTACTGGTAAGAAGCTAAGAATTTTGCTGCAGGATTTCTACTCATTAATCTTTAGAGGTCTTTGAAAGATAGCTAAGAAACATGAGCCATTTGTATGGTCATTGACAACATTTTGCAGAAATATGTGCACTTCACTAGAAGATACTTATGTGTCTGAAATACAGAAGACTGAAAGACTTTAAAAGTCAAATATGTTTCTTATTTCCCCTAGTCACACTGTATTTATAAATGTAAGGGATGAGCTAATTAATTTGCAAAGCTGACAGCTACCTGGAAAATATTTTCCCAACAGTTTCCTCAATTCCTCACCAGCATTCCTCAAGGCCAAACCTCAAGCCCTACTGTGGACACTATTTGAAAGCCATCTAGTCCTGCAGTCATCTCTGCTACCACATCTCTATGGCTGGGCTCAGGCTTGGAAGAACGGAGCTCTGGTCACCTGTGACACAGCTGACGCTCAGCTGGAGTTGGAGGCAGAGACACCTTTGGAAACTCTTCCAGGTCAGCTGGCAGATTCTGTTGCCTCCAGCTCCTCATTTTGGTGTTCATATTCATATTCATATGGCCTCTTCATGGAAGCCTGGTGGAATATGTGAGTGGAAAGCTAGTTCATTTTTGTGAGAAGTCTTCGGCCTACCTGGCTTTAACCATGCAGCCAAACACAGTAGCTAATCTTTAATGTCCTGATTTACAAGTCTGTTGCTAATGATTTTTTCTGCATTACTCTTGGCAGAAGTTTAGGCTCTCTGGGAGTCTCTCTCCCAGCAGTGAAACTAAAGACTGAGGACTGGTGCCAATGTTCACAAAAGTAAGTTGTTCTGTTTTGTGTGATTCTATGAAGTTGCTTCCAAAATGCCTGGGAAATGTGTGTTTTCTGCAATATGCTACTCATGGCTTTAATTAAAAAACAAAACCCACTATCCTGAAAAGCTATTTCCAGTGGCACAATGTGCTAGAGCTGGCTATGAATTTCTTTAAAATGGATTTTTTATAGCTTCAGTAAAGCTGTGTTGCTTGGAGTCTGTGCTGGTCTTTGGCCATGTTATACTGCGAACAGGTTCTATGACCAAGAAGGAAAACAAGGCACTGCCTCTTGCTTTGGAAAGTCTGTCAAAGCTCTTCACTGGTTTGGACATGTGTGATGGTTTGACTGGGGTAAAGTTAATTCTCTTCACAGTAGCTGGTGTGGGGCTGTGTTATGGATTTGTGCTGAACACAGTGTTGGTCACACAGGGACGTTTTAGTAACTGCTGGGCAGTGCTCACACAGTGTCAAGGCCCTTTCCTCTCCTCACATCACACCAGAAGCAAGAAGGATGGGACTGCATGGGAAGCTGGGACAGGGCACAGCCAGGACAACTTACTCCAACAGGCATCAGGGATATTTCATCTCAGTCAGTATATAAATCTGGGGGAAGAAGCAGAAAGGGAAGGAGGATGTTTGGAGTGATGGTGTTTGTCTTCCTTAGTCGCCCTTATGCATGATGGAGTCCTGAGTTCCTGGAGATGACTGAACACCTGGCTGCTGATGGCAAGTGGTGAATGAATTCCTTGCTTTGCTTTGCTTGCATGTGTGTGCTTTCCCTATTTAACTGTCTGTATCTCAACCCGTGAGTTTTCTCATTTTTGCTCTTCTCGACCTCACTGGTGGGCGAATGACTGAATGGCTATGTGGTGCTTAGTTACCCGCTGGTAACATGATAACTTCTTAGAACTCAAAAATGGTCTCCACATGGTCTGAGCAATGCTCTGATAGGTCCGTCTTCTTCAGCTCATCCCACGGGACAACAACCCAGTCTTCTTCTATCCCAGACACAAGCTGGGCCTCCTGCAGTTGTGGGCTCTCTCCAGGAGCACAGCAGGGCCTACACCACATGTCCATCATGTGTCTTGCTTGCAGGATGATGCCAGTATCCAGTTTCAGCTCTCTTGAGCACCAATATGTGCCAGGTGTACTCTTGTATACAAACAAATGCCTAATCCATCCTTTTGCATGCACTGGGCTGCCTGCACACTCAGGCATTGCCTGCTGCTGCTACATATATTCTGACTACTTTTTCCCAGCTTTGCTTTGCAATTGTTGTCGCTCAGCTTTCTTGCAGGCAGAGATTATGGCAGGATCAAATGATTCAAGGAACTGGGGAGCTCAGCAGAATGCCTTTCACTCAATCTAGTTGTGCCATCTCTTAAAGCTGGCCATTTTGCACAGATCCCAAGTCAGCTAATGCTCAGCTGTTGTGTCAGGAGTGCTGCCACCTGCCCAACCCTGGCATCCTGATCTGATGAATGTCACCATTGCCTCTGGCATAAATGAATGGGCCATCTCCCAAATGATTAGCCTGCAAAACAGCTTATGTATCTTAACAGAATCCTAAAGATGGGCATCTTAAATTAGATCTCCAAACTCAGCCTGGTCAGGAATAATATTTGCAAATATTTAAGTGAAGACCCATCACTATCCACTCCTGAATATAAGAAAAGGCAGAATAACTCTTAACACCTTTATCATTGCCCAGCATTTAGAAGGGTGGCATTTCTACTGCTCAGCCAACAGGAAAGCTTATTTCAGGGAAGTTGCGATCACCAGTCAGGAAACCTGCTCTAGAAGGGTGTGAAGGTATTGGCAGTCTCCCAGAATACTTTCAGCAAGTGTTAAGAGCAGCTACTCACTACAGAGAGGCAGCTGGAAAAAGCTAACATAAAGCAATATCAGCACATGAACTGTGAGAAGGAAGTCTCTTGTTTATAACGGTTAGTTGCAGTCATCTTTCCAGGAGTGCAAAGGCTGCAGAAAGTCTAAGAGCTCAAAACCTGAAATGTTTTGTTCACTTATTTACTTGTTCATACATACAGCTGAATTTGGCTAGAGCCTGATTTGCAGCTAGAGGGAAAGGCTGTGAGTGAAATAGATGTCCTTTTTCATTGGAAATAATGAAAACTGTTAGGAAACTGTGGAAATAATGCTACAGGCAGCACCGAGATCTGCTTTTATATTTAACTAAATAATTAATTTTGACTCATAAAGATTGCTTCATTTCCAGACACAATTTAAAACTGTAAAGCAGTATGACTTGCAAGCATTTGCAAATTAGTGCTCCCATTTTTAATCTACATGTACAATGTGAAAAAATACACCAGATATGTCCTTTGCCTTGCTTCTTCTGTTCAGCCTTTCCCTAACCTAAAGAGAACAGTTCCTGCCCATGAGAGAAAATAAATTTTCAGTCAGTTTTGATGTCATGTCTGTTCTTAAGCATACGACATACTTTCTTTGGGTGACAGGAACTATTTTGAAAGATAAAGCTACATTCTTTAGTGGAAACTAAACCAACACTCTCTGTTTCACTGGGAAATACACTAATAAATTTATTATTTCCTGTGATTATTAATTTCATTAATATTGTTACCAGGTTTTTAACATTTTGGTAACTAGTAGAACTTTTATTTGTGATACAGAAATATTTGAATTAATTTGCACAATGATATTCACAGTGAAAGCAACCCTGATACTCTTAGAACTTCTCTTACCATTATATTTTCCCCTGATAAAACTTGCTCTGAATAAAATACATACCTGGAGAGGTCTATGTTATTTCCAAAAGGCTGATTTTTGTCTTGGGTTACTTTTTTATGCTTTCAAATGGAGGAAAAGCAAACAGATAAATACAGAAAAAAAAGTGGTTTTTAATGATGAATTTGCATTAAGGGAAAAAGTTTATCCTATTATGCATACAGCTGATCGGTGACATCATCTAAAAGTCTGTATGTGATATGGACTTTTTTCTTTGCAATGTCTGTTGCAAACAAGACTTTTGAAGAACTTAGCATTTGACCTGAATTAATGCAAAGGAACTTTGTTTTCTAACTGGAAACAATCAGAATTTTTCCTATCTGAGTTTTATTTTTAAAAATATTTGGAGTAGTATAATTATGGGGATGGTGTATAAGGTTCTGGGTTATATGCAGGGCCTTTACACTGATTTGTAGAATTTTACAACTGTAACCCAGATGGGGATGTGGCCCAGCACATTTGTGCTGTTGGCACAAGTGAACAGATGCTTGCTTAGGCTCTGTGGCAGTGGAAAAGCCATTCCTTGGTCTTTCATTTTTCCTGTGTGCTGGAACAGACTGATATCTAGGAAGAGTCGGGACAGCACGGACAGTGGCTTTGCTGGGGTAGGTGGCCCCAACCCATCCCTCCCATACTTCAAGCAAAAGGCCCAGCTGCCCCAGGAGCTCTCTGTCACACCTCCATCTTTGTCTGGCAGCACTGGCTCAACCCCAGTTGAAAAGTTGAAACCCCAGGCTTACTAGCTGGGGAGCTGAATTTAGTTTTTTCTTATAGATCTTTCAGACACCCCTGGAAATCCTACTGGCAGTGGCAAGATCTTCAACCATTGTTTGTTTGGATTGTCTGGTAAGTGCCTGAATTTAAACATTATTATTTCCTAAATAATGGGCTTTAAGACAAATACTTTAAACAAATGTTTGAGTGTTAGCTTCATCTTTCTGTCTCTTGTCGGTGGAAAGAAACAGTTTTTCTGTGTAGCTGACGTTGCATTGTTACATTTAAAAATAGTTATGTTACAAACTGAGGGAGGCACTTTTATTCTGAAACGTCTGGGGTGTATAAAAAAGCAAAACTAGTCTTATGTTTTAGACACATTTATAATTGTACATGCACTTAATTGCTCTTGCGAGTGCTCCATTATTCCCACTTGCACATATTGATGGGCCCATAGGTCTGGCTCTGGCTGCTCAGTGGAGAGAAGAAGGACTAAAATGCATCTGCCCTATATTTTAGAATTTATTCAAAGATGTTTCTTATCAGTGATGTCAGAAAAAGTTGGAACTTAAGAAGGAAGCAGCTTTTGTCTGTCTGCGTGGCTTGCCCAAGGGGATGCTGAAGAACTCATGACATACTCTAAATGAATGGGAGGTACAGTAATCCCAAAATGCTGTCTTAATTTCCCTGGCCTAATAAAGTAAGCTCTCCTACACCTGCTAGCATAATGACTGCTGCACAGATCATAATGAGTCTTTGCATTATTGTTTGATATTTCTGTGTTCCAGTAGTTTGTTAAAACGTCAAAGATTACTTTAGGTTAAAAAATATACTCTTTTAAGGACTAATCTCTTTTACTTTTGCCATTAAATAGAGTTATGTCATACTATATCTTATTGGGTCTCATATGACAGGCTTCATTTTACTCAATTCACAGAGAAAAGAAAATCTACTTCAAGTGTAGATGTAATGCATTTACTTCAAGTGACAGCATGTCATGCTGTTTAATTCTGAAGGTTCTAGTTCAAACCTAATATATTGACTCAGGCAGTCACTGGCCCAGACTGGGGTGATGCCTCTGCCTTCCCAGGACTAGCGATTCTGGGATCAATCTCTAGACCATTTGTGATTCAGATGTGATCAGGAAAGCACAAAGACATTTTCACCATCAACATTTATTTATAGACATGGAGTAAGCACCTCCATAAGGGAAATGCAGCTGCAGCATGTTCACTGGCAATCAGCAGCCAGCCAGACTTCTGGATGGTGCTTTACATTCAATAAGTTTGTCTTCGACAGGCTTATATCGTCATGGAATCATAGAATGATTTGTCTTAGAAGGGACCTTACAGATCAACTTTGACATCCCTGATATAGAAGCACATGCACATACATGTTCCTTTCCTTACTTGTGGGGAAGTAAAGGCAGTCTGAAGTGTTTCAGATGAAGTTTTAATACGTTTGTTTTCCTGTGCCTTAATAGAAAAGCCAACTCTGTTTAACTAATTTCCTATTTCAATATGAACAAAACTCTGTCACTCAGCTGGGGATTTTATTTTTTAATTGTTAAAAATGAATATCTAAATTAGCTTGAGCTTTCCCAAAAGGAGTTCTGTTAGACCATTCTGAAGAATTTTTGAAGAAAACTAGCGTTTCAGGGAGTGTGTAAAGTGGAAGTTACTTATATGTTGTTCCTTCATAGTTTAACTGGTATGAGATGACAGTCCTCTGAATTTAAATCTGTATATTTTTTGATCAGTACATGTCTTTTTTGAATGGAATGTTCTAATATGAAGATATAGGGCTTTTTCTCTTTAGCCAATATCACTTTCAAAAATATTTAACCTAAACAAAGAATACAAAAATGTTCACTTAAGTTTGGAATAAGGGGTCCAATTGAAAAGCCATAAATACACCAATATTACTGACAAAATTCTTCAGAAATACCCAGTCTTTCATGACTTAGAAACATGGATTGAAATAGTAATGGATGATCTTCAAAAGTGTATGTTCCCATGCTGTACAAATCCACTTTTTTTGAAATCTTTTTGGGTTGTACTTTTCTCAGAAATCTACAAAAAATTTGCCATAATTTTCCTTAGAAGTGCAAGTGTTTCAAGATGCACTCAAGAGCAAGAAAACATCTCAGTGCTGAGTTCTCCACATACGTTTCAAGGCCATGTTATTTCATTGCTGGGATCATCTAATAATAGAGCAAGCAGCAACTGAGACACAAGACATGAAACCCAGTCTAAGCTTGTGACAGCCACTGAATCTGAGGCTTCAGTTTTGCATTAGTGGACACCACTGAGTGATCCTGGAAATGCACAGGCCTGAAACTTTCCATTCTTTCTTGAAGAAAATTTTAGATTGTTAGAAGAAACCTCTACTAGAGCATCTTGCTACCTTCAATCTTCACTAATAAGATACCAAACTTCTGTTTTTCTAATTGAATATCATCTTAAATAGGTCACATATAAAAGATGGTATTAACATCATATTCCAAATACTGCTGTCCAACTAGACAGAAACAAAGAATTCCATAACACTTCAAGTGTCAGAAAATAGGTCTCAGTAGCACTGGACAACTTTATAACTGCTGATTTTTATTGAAAATTCTTCCCCAGAAAAACAAGTTAGAAAGAAAACTACAAAATGCATGAACTGTGTGTATACGAGTATTTTCCTTTCTGATTTTCTTGATTGTTTTTCTTGTTTCAAAATAACAGTCTAAACCAGATGAAATTTGTTTTTCCATAGGTTCCTTTTCCTCTCTCCTCTGGTAACAGAGGGAATAAAAATGTCCAGCTCTAGAATTAGTAATACTTAAAACTAATTAAATTACAGTAAATTTATCAACTCTAATTTTTTACCATCGTTGAAAAGATCTTTAAATAAAGATAAGTAGACAGGACTCAGTTTTCACATTTGTGGAAATATGAAAAGTTATTGATTTTTTTGTTTCTTCTATATTAATGAATAATTCTTTCTTCAGACTGTGGCAACCTCTCATTTTGCTGGATGAATGTGGGGGAAAACAAAAGAGGCAGGATAGAATGGATTGAAATGTTTCAGGGAGTTGGGATTTTATAAGTCATCATGGTGAAGATGAATTGGTAGGCAAAGGGCACACAAGATGGTCAAAGGTGGATATAAATAAATGGGATGGTTCCACAATTTATCATGCAGCTATCATCTGTACATACACGATATCTGTCCATCCATCTTGTCCCAGGATCTGGCTAAACTGCTTGTATATCCAGAAAGATAGGATGAATCACAGGAAAAGACATAAGCTTGTAAATATGTGTCTACTCTTTCCTATGCTAATCTCCTGTGTCTCAAATCCCTATCTACTCTAAGTAACAGGATAACCACACAATAACTTTTAGTTACTATCATGCTTAGCAATCACTAAAGCCTGTCAGCTCATTAGTCTGAAATCTTTTAAGACAATAGTTCTGTTAGAAAGACTAGAATTGAAGAATATCTAATTGAATGAGCACAATTATACAGCAGGAGCTAGTACTGAGATGATTTGGGAAAGGTAGTCTTCTCTAAGAGGATTTCTAATACATTGCTGCAGAATAATTTTAAATTTTTATGATCTCTTTCTCATAGTTCGGATTTAAAACGTTATTTATTAACTATCTGTGGACAGTGGGACTAGCTTTAATAATCAAGCTCTACCAGGTTATCAAAATCTCAAAAATTTTCCCAAGTATCTGAAAAATATTTTGTTCTCTTCAATTAAAACCCTCATTTTTAATTAGCTTTAAAGTTAATTACTGGAAGAAACACAGTTTCAAATTAAAAGCTATCTAAAATGAAATTAATTTATTTTTTCACTTTCAAAGTAACAGAATATTTCACCACTACTATTTTTCTTCAATTTCAAAATCAAGGAAACAGCCCACTTTCAGAGAACTTTATATGCAACCTTAGACAAAAGTAAAAAAATTTGGTAAAAAACTCATCCAAACTCTTATAGTTGTGATCCACAACGAAAATATGCTTATTGACTTGCATGAATTTTTAGTAATCTACAGTAGAATCCCGAATCTAAGTATTTATTCTTGGTTTATTTCTTTCTCATTGTGGAGCACGTAGAGCTGTCATGGGTAAACAGAAAAGGAATTAAATAGGTGGACATCTAAAGGGTATGGCAGAGAGAACTAAGAAAGATGATGAAACTGCTGCCAGGAGACTGCTCTTCATTCAGTGCTCTAATAACTCCCAGCTCAATAACTCTTGTATCAGCAACTTTTGCAGGGATTGCACTACATCCTGACCTGGAGAAAAGTTAAAATATTTTTCTTAGAGAATTATAGTTTCATATTCCCCTGTCTACTAATTCCAGGAAATAGAGCTGTTCATAACAGGCTTTTGGTTAGCACTAAGATGTTATAACACTGTTTCTAGGAAAAGCCTCCTTGTAAAATGTATTCTGCTTCCAAAATATTGGGCTAGAATTTTCAAAGACAAGAAGTGACTGGGAGCTGGGTACTAATTCTCACATGTTATAATTACAGAGTTCTGATCTAGGAATACCGGCCTGTCTGCATAACCCATCTGATCCCAAGTCATGTAGGGAGGCTATTGAAAATCTTTATAAAGAGCCCAGGCACCTGTTCTGAACACATTACTGTCAGCCTCCTGGTGCAGCGATGTAGGCAAGGCTGCATCTTCTCTGGAGAAGGTCTAATGCCACATGCAGGCCTGTAAGTCTGTTTAATTATTTAGATAGGCATTGGTACTGAGAACACTGGAACTAAGCACAGGTACCCCTCGTAGGTGAGTCCAGGTGTACACATTCCTTAGAAAAATCTATGCACAGCTGTAGACAAACTTGTGGACACAAGCCTATTTGGGAAACTGGCATGCTCCCACTTACTGGGGTATGAAAGAGGACACATTTTCATTATATTTGTGGAATGATTTCAGTTCAGAAATTGATAAGAGAACATAAAAAATATGGCAGACTACATATGATCTTACATTACAGGAATGTTTTCCTCCTATCAAGTTATACCATTCCATAACAGAAGACAGAAACCCAAGGATCAATTCCTTTATAAGGACCTGCTTCAAACTTAATAGTTGACATGCCCTGACACTGACTGCTAGTTACTCTGAGTTTAACTATGCCCTTAAAGTGGATTCACTTTAGATTGCTTAGCTAATCCCTTTTGTTATTGTGAGAGTATCGTGAGAGGAGGGAGGAGAGGGAAAGAGGGAGATGGTAATTTACGAAGTGATTCGAGCTTGCAAAAGTCTTTCTAGTCCAAAACATCCTAAGGTTTGCTTAATATGACTCTGTGCACATTTAAATACTTAAATTGTCATTTTAAGGTTTTGTGGTTTTTAAACATAGCTGTTTAGTTTCTTATCCTTTTCTTTGGTATGGCTTTAATGAATGGATTATGATGGTCAGTTTGTAATGCCATGAATGAAAGATTTAGGACCGCTAATCTTAAGAACACTGCTTGGCGCCAGTAGACAAACAATGCACTCCCCAACTTGTTATCTCAGCCATACTAAGCTTTCACTTCTTACCTGCTTTCAAAGACTGCCAGTTCACTCACGTAGTCCAGAATGTATTAGGCACAATCTCCTCAAGAAGGTGTTTCGTATTTCCTGATTTTTTGGGAGGGAGTTTATCACTTTATAATATCTTTGTCTATGCTGTATCAAAGTGGAACTCAAATACTTGAATTTACAAAGATTGAGCTGGTTTGAAAAATAAACTCTCAAGGTTTTAAAATAAAATACAACATTGCTCTGGTATGAATTTTAAGAGTTCTGGTTAAATTATTGTATTATGCTTTTGTATTATAATATTAATTCTTTAGAACCTTCATTGTTTGTTTGGAATAATCTCTACCAAAAAGAATTATGCACAGAAATTATAAAAGGAAGTGATATAAAGCTGAATGTGCGTGCTCAGTTACACATTCCTCAATCTCTTATGTACACGGAACAGAACATACACCTTGACACGAACGCATGCCACAAGGAAACGTGCTTTTATCTCTTAATCTGCCACAAGACCCCTTCATGAAACCAAGAGATTTGAAGGTAGAGCAGTGCTTCTCAGACCCTTAAAATTTTGTCCAGGAGATAATGTCTTCAATGGTTTTGTCATAATTCATTGAATAGTCAAAAGTTTTAATGAGATTTCTTGCAGAACTGTACATAGATGGGGGAACAATAACACTGTGCTTCTAAATATTTTACCTTTCTCAGCTGCAGTTGAAGGCACATGGAAGGAAGAGGAGAAGGTATTTAGTAGTGGGAAAAAAAGAAGTGAAAACTGGACTTCTTTGATGGGAACAAGCTACAACTACTTCACTAAATATAAAAAAACTGCTTTTTTGGGTTTTTGCCTTTTTTTTTTTTTTGTATTAATATTTATGTGAAAGGTGTCAGCTGAATAGATAATATTCTACAAATCAATTCAATATTTTGACTTACAAAAATTGAACGCCTCCTTGACCAGGCTCTTGTAATGGTTTCCCTGTTGATTATTGGAAATTATGAGATGCTCAAAAATTGGATAATAAAACTGCCATATGATATTTCTGAAAATTCAGAATGAAAAAACCCAGCAGTTTTACTTTATTCTTTCTGTGAAAAACGGCTACAATTAAAATTCTTAAAATGCTTTACAACCCTATTGTGTCAAAAATGACACAAACTTTACTATATAGAAAAGAAGAGATTAGGGAACTCATTTGGAACGTTCATGTAGGTTACATTATGTATTTTATTCTGAAGTTACTTTTAAATTACATGATTCTGAAAATCACAGGGAAACTACAGACAAGCTGTTCAAATTCATTTATTTAAATACATAGATCATAATTTTTTTATAGTCAGTCAGACGCAATTTAAGTCCCCAGAACTGACAGAAAGGAGAACATAAGGGTTTGGTGGGATCAATAGTGGTATATATACCACTATTGGTGGATCAATTATATAAATATAGATACATCTTAATCTAACTGATACGTTGCTGTGCCCTTCCCACTCTCCTCCATTGCAGAACATGTGACCATGTTCTGCATCCTCTTTTCTTCTCACAGTGAGAAGGTGTTATGATTCAAGGACATCCTCTGGACTGCTACTGACACCTTTTCAGATTTTAAACTAAAAGTTGAGGTATTTATTTCATAGTGATATCTCTGCCACTGTAATACTTGATGTGTGTACAGAAACAGTCTCAAAGTAAACAATATTGCCACAGACGTTTACTAAATTGAAGTAGAAAACTCTCAGAAAATTTTTCTAGAAAAATAAAAAAAAAAAAAGCAAAAAAACAAATCCCAATATGGAAACAAAATTTGATGTGCAGTCTGAAGATAACATTTATTAAATTATATTTGGGATCTCAGAATTTTATTTGGGTTACTGTAAAATTTAGTTATGCCTCAATTTTTATGTTCAAACTGTGGAATAAGTACAGATACTGAATCCTGAAACATGCACAAATGGAGGGTAAATTTTAAATTTTTTTCTAATATTAATTTTTTAATAATTGGCTCAAGACAACCCTGCCTGGGAAGGGAGAGATCAGACTAGATGACCTCCAGAAGTCCCTTCTGACCTCAGCTGTTCTGCAATTCTTAGAGTCTGTGAAATCCTTTGAGAGGTTTTTCTAACAAAGTCAGTTTGATTTTAGAGGACTGAGCTGATATAATTTCTATTAACAACAAACATGATCTGTTTGTGACTACTCTCCAGGTTAAACTAGACCACTTTTGCTTAGAACCTTACTTAAATTTAACAGTTTAGGTTTGCAGATCTTCCATGGAAGTAAATCACAGAAAGACAAACAAAATATTTCTTATTCACCTATTCACCCTGGCAGGTATTCCTCTGGCATGCTTAGCTTGTCAAAGTTTAGAGGGTCCTTAGAAAAGCTTTTAGATTCAGGACTGCCTTAGGGAGTATGTACATTCAAGCCCAAAGTTGAAAAGAGAAGATGACTTTTCAATGAAAAAATGAACAATTATTGAAAAAAAACCAAAATGAGCCCCCAAAAAACAATCAAAAAACCCTTTAATAAGTATCTAAAAATATATTTAAAGACATTCCAATGTAAGTTGCCATTTACTGTTAAATTCATTAATATGGCTTGTCCTCGCTGTCTTTTTCTTTGTATTCCTATTTTAAAGTTTCTTCCTCTCTGTTTTTTATTTTCATACTTTTAAATGCTGTGGGTTTATTTCCCTATTTTGACCTGAGATTTTGTTTTCTGCAATAAACTTTCTATTGTTTGTTCTTAATAATTATATCATGTCTCCTGGTCCCTTAACTAAAAACTTGATCTCTGTTATTCACCATGAGCCAAAGAGAAAGGAAAAGTTTCACAGCAGCAACCGGAACACAAAGTTTTTAAAAAAAAAACACCACTTTTTTTTCTTAACCAAATGAATATTCTTTTGGAATAATAAAAATACTCTGTTTTTTGCACCCTTTGTGTAATTTCTTTTTTGCTTATTGATAGTTGCTAAGCTGAATAACGAAAGTGGAGAGAGACCATTAACTATGCTTCATAAGTGGAACCGTAGTAATATTAGAAGTACCGGAATTTTCAGCGCACCTATTGAAATGAAGGTTTTCAAATGGAAACAAGGTTAAAGCCCTATGGAGAGCCTGAATCAGGAATTGCTATGACAGATAATTTAGAATGAGAGGCAGGGAAGGTGAAAGAAACAGATGTCAAGTGTTTATATTCAGCCTTATTAAAGGCTATGTACCCAAATCACCTTCCCTAGAATTTTACCATTACAAGTTAATGAACCAATATAAGTGTTATTATGAATCTTCTGCAGAAACTATCTGGCATTAATAAAAAAATTATTAATATTGCAACTCTTGCTGAGTGGTATTTAGACATACAAATCCTTAAAAGGATTTCATGAGGAATTAATATAATTTTATTCCATCTGAACAGCTTAAAAAAAACCCTCCAGTAGTTACATCAGTATTTCAATGGTGATGCTACCTCAGTAAACCCTGTGCTGTGGTCTCTGTCAGACAGAAATGTTTTGTCTATGTGAGCTAATGGAAGAATGTGTTGATGGAAGAAAGGGAAACAGACTGGGGACAGAGGGCTGGCTGTCCCAAGGCCATAGTGACAGGCACTCCAGCACTGCTGTAAGATGCACAGTTTCTTAGGGCTAGAGCAGAATTCTTGAAATGTGTGTGTCACGTTTTTCACCTTTGCAGACTGCAGGTAGTAGAGTCTTCTCTCACGCGAGTAATGAGAGACTGCTTCTATTAAAAAACTGCATTTTACAGCACAAAAAGAGAATCAGTACCTGGGAACATGTGCTAAGTAGGTTATAATTTTATTAATTATCAGGGAGCTATTCAACAGTAATATTTCCTGCATATAAAGTCACATCTATCCTGCTTTCCTGAATAATAGCAAGAAAATTAGTTGAGGGAGACAACATTTCTGCAACTGACTATTCTGTTTGTCTCATTTCAAGCTGTTTTGCAATATAAAAGTTTCAATTCTTAAGTATTTAGCAGTGTGAAGCTTACTGCCCAGTTATGGAAGGCTGCCATTGATGCCTTTTCCTGGTCTTAAAATCAAGAGTCAAACACGGTTAGAAGGGAAAAAGGGATTTTACCTTCGTATTTATTTCAAGGATCCTTAGGTGCACCATGTCCAGGTTGAATGCACCTCAGTGTACACTGCAAAAACTCCTCAAAGATCTGGTATAACATAGATTTTACTAATTAGCATATCTATCATAAATTCCCCAATGAGAGGCTAACATGAGCCCCCCTCCCCGAGGAACCTTCCCCTGGATGGTTCTATCTTAGTTTACAAAATGTGTTCTGGAGAGGACCTTGGGGTCTGGGGCATGTTGATCCCTAACTACGAAACCTCTAAAATGTTTAGTCTCCCAGCTTAACAAACAAGTCCAAGAATGTAGGCAAAAAGCACTACGGAATACAGAAGCTGCAAAAAGGCACAAAAAGGGGTTTAAAAGAAAAGGCAAAAAATCATCATGGCATCACCATAGCATAGGAACTGCCATATGGGTTTGGACCAAAAGCAGATCTATCTTCACAGCTGTCTTCAACTGTCAACTTCTTCATAGTCAGCATCCATGACAGAAGTGAAACAAGAGAATATGTTCTGATTGCATCATTCCAGCCTTGGGAGCCAGAAGTTACATCCTTGTATCTAATGTCTTTACCAGACTTTTTAAGTCACTTTGTGTATTTTATTTTACTTGTGTTTAGCTCCTACTAGCTCTATATACAGTTCTTGAGTAGGAAACTATCAGCCAAGTTCCTTCAGTCAGTCAAAGGAAAAAGAGGTGTGGAGACCACGAAAATCTTCTCACTGTTTCTCTGGCACCTCAGCTCAACATTCCAGCTCCTTAGCTGACAGCCCACATGCCTGCATCCAGTTCCAGTTATGATCTCTCTAGAGCTAACACATTGTCCTAGTGAGTCAAAGGGTTCACTTCCAACTTTGACTTTAAGACAGGCTGATTGGAGAATGGACAATCTACTTTGTATCACAAGAAGAGATGCTGGAAGTTCCTTTGTTTAATCTAGGGAAAGAAGGGCCTAGCAGAGAACATGTTCAGATCCTACAAATGCATCAGAAAGTGTCAGAGTGGGACAGAGAGCTGCCTCAGCTACACGATGGTGTGATTGATGGATTAAGATAACAGATTAAGCATAGTTTCTCTCTAATATGACTGCTAAAGAGAAAAAAATCACCATTCAGAAAGGAAATAGTTTTTAAGAACCCTTTGGAATATCTACAAGGTGTGCTAGAGGGACTTTGATTTCATGGCCAGTTAGATTACAGCTAGCTCTTAAACTGGTTCGTAAAACCTTTCCAGTGAATTCTCAGCTCCCTGCACCCTCATCTGGAAATCAAACTGCCATGTCACTTCATCAAGTAGCTCTTCCTTTGCTTTCCTTCACATGTGGTTTGGCTGGGAAGTCCACCTCTTTCGTGGCAGAGTCCCATTGCTGTGTTTGTGCCATGTGTAGCCATGTGTCATTCAACTGATAAAACATGTCTTGTATGTAGAAATTATTAAGCGTCTTTTTGTACAACTTGATGTCAGTCAATCACAAAAACACTTGTTTCTTGAAGTTCAGAGAAGTTTGAAGTCCTAAATGAACTAAGGGACTTTTTCCTACAAAAAGCCACTCCATCTGTGATAGTGATTTGGAATGAAAACACACATGACATAGGTGTAGAAATGCAAATAAACAGGTTTTCACACAGCACTTGGCAAGCAACACTGGTATTTTATTGCATAATCCCAATTTATGGGTTTTCCATCTAGGCTAAAAAATTACAGCCAAGTCCATCTTAATATGCCATAGATGGCTCCCTTCCTGAAGAAAATCCCCATGCAATTTTTGTAAAGAACATTGTCCAGTTTTAAATTCATTATCATACTTTTAAACTCATAGTCAAACTTCTGCTCAGACTTACACACTACAAAACATATTAAATATGTGAAAATCTTGGCCCTCTCTCAGAAAAGCATTTCAGAAGGCACCAAAACAATATTTTCTAACATATGCAATTATTCTCTCATAAAAATGGGCTTATTTTACTGGCTTTTGCTGATGTTATATGAGTACAATCACTGCTAATAAAAGCAGGATTTGAAGAACAGACAAAACCCCCCCAAAACTTGCAGTCATATATTAGTGCTATGACTTGTTCATAATCTGCCTTTTCCCTGAAAGTATACAGGCTTCTAGCAACTAGAACAAAAGCAAATTTTACATGTAGTGCTGAAAGACATTTAATACTACCCAAATTCTTAAAAAGTGATGTTATTCTACCATACAATAGAGATTTATAATCCAGAAGTCACTGAATGCAGCATCTAAAATCTAGCTCCACTCCTAACTGAAATAGTTATATACCTGTCAAGCTGAGACAGAAGCCACTTAAAAGCTTATACTGGCCACTGTGTCCCCCTTTTGCTGAGAAGGAAATAAAAGGATTCAGTCAGTGCGGGAAAGTTCAACTTTGGTGTGAAAAAACCAATTTCTTATACCTCTGAATTTCTCTTCAGATTGAGTTTATAGTTCTGCCAACTGTATATAGCATAGTATGTAAACTGTATAGCTAGGGGTGGGGAGGGGGGAAAGAGAGAGAGTATTGCTTTTTTGGTCTTAAAGTAATACAGATGTATATCTCAGGAGTATACACACTATTCTAAAATACAAAACAGTGAAGAAGAGACAAGGTGAGGGAGGAAAAGAGAGTCCTTACAGAGTGGTAGTTATTGTTTTTTCCAGATTAAATACTTTTTAAAATTAAATTATAGTTGTGACTAGTGATTGTATCCTATTCAAGAGCATTTTTAATTTCATTGCATGAGTATTTTTTAAGCTAAAATTTACAGCCTTATTAGTTTTAATGCCGCACAGTTCTGATTCATCACCAATTGAATGATAATAACATTGACTAGTTAGGACACAATCTATCAAATATTATATATGTAAATTTTTATATATAACAAAGGATTTTCTATTTCAACACAAGTTAGTGTAATTTTGCTGATATAATGGATGACAAGTAATTATAACAGCTGGTATGACCTTTTTGAATATGTACCATTTAATAAAACCAAGAAACCATTATATTGCTTTTAAAAAACTTCATCTGTGTAGACATATTTTTAATATAAGAAACCATGGCCATAGCTACTTCTTATAGGAGGCATACACCTTCTGTCACTATAGCAGAGAAATGGTTAACTATGTATTTGTTGTTCTTGACATGAAACATTCTGACAGAACATCTTTACCTTCAAGACTTTACCTACTTTCTGTCTCCTTTATCTTCTTGCTTCTCTTCTTTTTTGCTGATACATTTCTAATGCAGTGGTTTAAAATCCTACCAGAATGAAGATCTGCCAAGAAAAAAAGCTGGCATAACTGTTTCCCACAAATGCAGTAAACATCTATTGCTTTTGTGTGTGTATGTGCATGTATAATTCACATAAACTTTACAACAGTTTTGTTTTCCATTTTCCTTTTCTTTTCCCATCAGGAAAAATACATATTTAACCAGCTGATCAGTGCCAGATGATGCTTCTTTTCCAATAAAATGATTTTTTCCATCTTTTCTGTTTTTGTTTTCATAGGAAATTGTTAGCTAATATGTGATTTACATTTTGTCAGTTAATCAGTACACAGATCCTTCTTCCTACCTATTTAGTTCTTGGACTGAGCCATGTATATATTAACTTCCTTCCATTTTCTTTATCTTAAGGGACTTAACATAACTAAAATGATAGGTTTCAGACTGCACTCCTACCAAAAAACTCTACTGACTGCCTTTGTAACCCTACCACAACAGTTGGGTAAAAGATTTTATGCCGTGTAATGATTTTCTTGACTGCTTTTGGAGAGTTCACTTTATGAGTAACATGACAATAAAATCTTATAAAAGAAAGTCCCTTATATTTCCTCTCTTAATGAACATTTATAATAATGAAGAAATTTTACCTGTCATGCCATCAAACTACTTCTATATTCTGACATTATTTCTGAGGTTTCTGCTTTGCAAATTGGCTCAGAGCATGATTTGCTCTGTGGATAACAGGATGGATAGTCACTGTCTTGTCAATAAAGTCTTTTCTGTCACATTAAACTCCATCTGAAGTAACCCAAATATCTTCTGAGTATTTACTATATAACTCAGGAACTGTTATTGTTACAATCACTTTATGTTTTATGACCTAATTGACTTATATTCTTGATGGGAAGGCAGGTTTTCAGCAGCTTCCTTTTAGAACTGCCTCTGCTTACTCAGCAAATACAGGTTATGAACAGAGGGCCTAGTACCTGAAATTTTAAAGTGTGTTAGGATCTTGCCATCTCTTCCTTGTTTTCCTTCCCATTTTTTTCTCATCCAACAGGGAAGAAAATAAAAACACTTCTTTTCTCAGCAGTTTAAGCTTCTTGCATGCTTTTTTTTCAGTTTCACAGAGCAAATGTTTGAGATTTGAAAGAGCTCTCTCATTAGGTCTTTGGAAGTTAATTACACTGTTTTAGAAGCTCTGCTCATTCTGAGATCCAAATTGGCTTGCAAAATTTTCTGATAGCTTGGTAGGTAAACAGTATGGGGTTTTTAATGTAACTGTTCATGAGAAAGTGCTTTTCTGCTCGTGACTTTTAAAGCTTACTAAAGTTGCAGACCTCTCCTGAACTGTTCACTGCTGCTCCAGTTACAGTTCTAGAGATATAAAGCTCTAGTTACTACTGTATTTTTGCTTTCTAAAGCATCCTTTAAGTTTTATTAATATCATGTAAATACTTTTACAGTCTTTAAAGCTACCTCTGCTTTATTTTCTGTGTGTTTATTTCTCCTAGATGTAAGGCTAGTTAAAAATGGAATTGTGACTTGGAAAGATAATTCAGTTTTTATTTCTAAATCCCAGTTTTGAATTACTATATTCTTGCATAGAAGCATTTTAAAGTAGAGGAAGAAAAACCATAGTCTGCATGTGGTACTGATGTTGAAAATATTTTAGCAAAAAAAGGAGGGGGAAGGGAGAAAGGGAGGGAAACGGGACTTTAGACCAGGTGTTTTACTTGAGACTGACAACTGTTTTTAAAACACTGCTGACCCTTTAAGCCCGTATCCTAGCATAATACATGTTTATGTGATACATTGCAAATAGAAAAAGAGAAGATTCTCTAAATATTAGACTAAAATGGGAACTAACTTAGACAGAAATATTATAGCGAGATTTACCAAACAATGTCTGAAAAAATTACTGTAACTACTACAATGTCATGACAGAAGTGGAATAGTTTTATTTAGAGGGACATTTTTTCCATATGGACTTGAAGTGAAGCTTACTGAACTCAATGGAGTGACTCAAATTTTAAATAAAGACCCACATGAGGTGCCTCTAGCAACTTAAAATATTCTAAATTAAATAGCTTTGGGTTTTTGTTTTTGCTCTGAGCCACAGCTTGTCTTAACTTTCTGTATGTGCTAATCTAATCACCAAAGTAGCATGATATGTAGGGATTTGAGAAATTTTTAGATGTTATCTCTGTACTCAATGAGGAAAAATAGCATCTAACTTCTTATAACTTGAAAAAGCAGTTTGGAGTAAAAATTAAATATCTGTGGAGTGAAAATAATGGTTCTCACTCTGCAAGATTGATTTACAAGAATTTTTTCACGTATAAAGGCAACTTAAGGGTTAATTCTGACTTCAGTGAACTTAAATTTCAGTGCAGTTATGATGAAGAATGACCATTATTCGAAGAGGGCATTTACAGGAAAGTCTACTTTGGTGTAGAGATTCTGTGTCATGGAAATGGCTTCGCTAACCCTCATGGGCTCAGTCCTGGAATGAAGGATGTTGGTTGTGGTTGTGATGATGACTTTGAAAGAAGCAGAATTTCATGCCCTCTGTGAAAGAGAGGATGGCTAATAGAAACAAGCCTAAGAAGAGAACTATCCATTGCAAGTACTCCATTAATGCAACTTAATGGAAACATAAAAAATTGTTATGATTTTCTTTCTTCAAAACAGTATATATTCAGTCAGTAAAAATTTTTACAGTATTCAGCGAAATTGACTCCAGTGTGTTTTTCTCCAGAACTTTGCTCCTAAAATACACTGTAAACATGCTGGTTCTCTGCCGAGGGTAAAAAGATCCAAGCATGTGACCAAGGCCAAGAAATAGTCAGTCAAGCAGGGAAAAAAATGAACAAGGAATTGCTGGCTTGTGTTTGCTGCATGTTCCACGGACCAAGAGTTTGCCCACTGTAATGTGCACAACCAACTGATCAAATTACTGACAATTAATAATAATTAGTGCTTCAGTAATTCATTGCACGTAAAACAAAAAATTCTATTAATTTTCCCGCAATGTTTCTAACTTGGTGATTTTGCACATGTACAGATACACCCTCACACATATATATATATGGTATTTTAAATATGCCATGTGTGTTTTTCATAGGTCAATAAATAATCCTTTTGTGTACATACATGCACAAATAAAAAAACTAATATGATTCTTGTGGCCAAACTTATACTGCTGTTGAAATTTTAGCTCTTACAGTTCTTAATTTTTGAAGTTTTCAGATTTGTAAGTCTGACAGTGCATAAACACACTTTTGTGGTTTTGTTCCTATGTTTATTTTTTAAGACTGTGGATTAAAAGAGGGGCAAGACAGGGCTTACACTAATTCACTCACAGTCAGTACATTTTGTGTAGGTGGTCCAAAGGATGAAGTGCTGTATTCATTCTGAGCTGATACATCAGGCCAGCATGCATCTGGTATAAGCATTTTTGTCACCAGCAATATAAAAAAGAGTGATCTGGATAGTGCTTATATCCCAAACCCTGGAACACAGAGGGTCATTTGCATCTGGATAAACAGGTGGTACCTCTAGAACAAGTGCCATAACTGTTCACTAGACACTTTGCAGCCAGGTAACTTTATGCATGGAAAGCCAAAGTCAAATGAAAACATACACTTGGATACAGCATAGATACTGAAATGGATTTTTGAACCACTGTATTTATGCATGAATATATTTAAGATGCCGGTCCCTGGGATGAGAGTGTCATTTGCTTCATTAGCTTCAGGCCACAGGTGTTGAGTATACTTCACTTTGCCTCTGAAATGCAGCCCCTTAAATGCAAAAACAACATGCTAAGGTAAGTTTGCCTTGCAGTGTAAATTGACAGAGAAAGGAAACAGATGGTCACTCATTCTGTAACGCACCCCATCTTACGCAGGTACTAAAATTCACACAACACCTCCAGGTCATGCCACAGAAAGCTTACAGATGCCCAAACCTGGTGTACAGATTTAGTGATTGGATTGTGTGTAGGAGGAAGTCTATCTGCCTGAAACACAGAGCCAAGTCCAGAACTACTGACTTGAAATACATGTTAAAGCAGTCCTCAGTGAGTAAGAAAAACAGGGAAAGGATTGGTTTTGCTCAAGTCAGCATTAAATCAAAGGAAATAAGGGAGTAAAAGATGCTTCCCAGAAATAAAGCAAGTGTCAAAAAGAAAAATAGCTACACGCACAAAAAATTCTCAAGCATCACAACTGGCTTCCTCTTTGTTTTCTCATTCCATCCCTTTTGGTAGTACTTCTGGCGAAGCTTAAGGGTTTTCATTCAACATATTTGAGAGTTTATTTGCTCTGATGAATGACTACACATTTTCTAGGGTGCATTATGTCTTTTACAGAAGAAATAAATAAAAATATGTAACAGGAAGTCAGCCGGAAACCTCAGAGGTGAATTTCACTCTGAAAAGGAGGGCTTGCTCAAGGTTTAACCCCCCACAGAAGATTCATATTGTGACCATGGGATCATCTCTGTGAGAGTGGTCTCCATTTTCTAGCAGTGGGACCACATGCTTGCCCCAAGGGGCCAAAGGATGCATATTCGTGCAGATTCAGGCCACAAGTGAAGCGGAAAGGGGCAATTATTTCTCCCACTGGCTTGTTCCATAGTGGGAAAATGGTGAGGGAAAAAGAGACATTAGCCCTGCTCCTCTTCTGCTATTGTTGCTATTTTTTTCCCTGTAGAACTCATCTGCCTCAGTGCTTTATATATTTAAATAACTCAAAATTTATATGGGAGAACTGGATTTAATTATAAATCTTTGGCAATCTAATGTGGTACCTGACAACAAAAAATATTTTAAGATAACTATAGATTTGGTGACTGGATAGTTATGGGTTTTAGATAATTTTTGAGTTGAGAGGGAGGTGAGGTATGAAAATTTTAATGAACTCTGTGAATATTGGGGTGGAATCACACAAAGAGTAAAAAAAGCTGGTTTTCTCCTCCTCACACAATTAACCCCTTTACAATCAAGAGTTAACTAAAGACCTATCCTTTTTCCTTTTAAGACCAGCATTTCAATGTAATATGCTTTTTAAATACAGAGGTTTGTTAATTCCTTAATTGTGTATTGTATACAATTACTGTTAAAATGTAAGCAAACCCAATATACAATGTCCAATTTTGTTCACAAAAGTTTTTGTGATATTTTCAGATGTACTGTTCTGGGTCACTCCAAAATTACTGGAAATTCTCACTTCTGTTGTGCTTTGTCAGAAACAGAAGTATAGGATTTCCACACCTCATCAGACGCATTCGCTTCCAGATTCTCATTACACTTACTTATCAAAATATGAAAGTAGGCTTTTTCCCTTTCCTCTCCAGGCTGTCTAATTACCACACCTCGGTCATCATCATGGGGGTCTTAACAAAAACGACCTAGAGAAATTTAATAGAGTTTTCCTTCTTGTGAAGTAATCCTCCCATTTGTATAGCCAGCTGTGATATTCTGTAAGACGCACAAAGCGATTCTAATAGACAACTGACAGCTCAAGATGTTCCCTTTTGCCACCACATTTTTGCAACTTAAAAACAGAATCAATCTTTTTATTTTAAGAATAAAAGCTTATTCCACCTCGTAATTGACCAGGGAGTCCATGCTGGTATTTCAGGGATGAGAACTCTGGGAAATATTAAGAAAAAATTTTATTTTTTTCAGATCATCTGAGCCACTTCACTGCAGTTCCAGTTTTGGTTGTTTGGAATTTTAATAAGAAACCAATAATTTCCTAGGAATGGAAACTTATTCCATGCAAAATAATGCTGACTCTGATCTCCAGTGAAAGTGTAAGTTCAGTGGTTCTGTAAAAGTTTCATCATAATTTCCATGTTTTGTATTGAAACATTCCTGCTTCTCTACAATGTTTTCCAGGACAGACTTTAAAAATAGACCTGTGTTCCCAGAATATGTTGATTCAGTGTGCATAAGTACCATAAATACTTTATTTCTGCACAAAGGGTTTTATCAATGGAGGTGTCATCTTTCTCATAGGGAATTGGAATGTTGTCACTGGATTTAGTGGAGATCCTGATACATTTTGTGGGAACTGCAAGGTGCTGAATGCCATTTTCTCAAAGAAGCTGAAGAGGACAGAGAAATCATAACACCTCAAGAGATCGGAACTGGATAGAAAATGTAAAATATGTGCAAAAGAGAAAATTTAGTGGTATAAGGATGCAGTCCTGAAATTCTTGTCTACATCATTCTTCCTGTTCCTTTAGCAATTCATAGTGGCAAACACTGGATGCAGAAATAAGTCAGCTGGACTAAGGAAAAAAATAACTTTATATGGTCCATTTATTCCTGCAAGAATGGATTTTAAAATATTGTAATATATACTGTATAACTTTTATAGGCACTACTGAAGAATGTGTGTTTTCTTAGTACCGCATAATTTGTCAAACTTTATTATTTGTGGTTTGTACCACATATTCCTTGTTTCTTTTGGGTGGAGAATACTGAAAACTGAAGGAGGATGTAAACAAGCATATTTTATATTACTTTCAAAATCTAGCACGCAACACTTTTTGTAGGGCCCAGTTTTCAGTTGTAGCAAGTAAGTCATACTAACATTTATTGATCAGCTAACCTTAAAGTGGGCTTCATTAATAAAACTTCTCTGCACTTATCCAAGTACATATCCAAATGTATTTTAGCCTCTCAGTCCCTCTAGATTTTACGATAATGGGCAAAGGAGAAAGCATTAGACGTACCTTACCCAAACAATCAATAATCTACTGCATATGTATAGATTCAGGAAAAAGAGGTACATGGAAGCATCATACATAAAATATGACACTGGGGATGGAAAATAAAAAGGTCCTTTTGCTTTAGATAGTGAAACAAGTAACACCCTTTAAAATATTCAGTGTCCTTTTTTTCCTATTAATCCACTGTTTGCTTCAATTCTACTTCATTCTTGATTGTATGAATGATATGGAATTGCTAGTGTTCTGTAGATTTCCTCTGTGACTGTTCTAGTACATATTCAGGCCTGAGCTACTACTGGAGAAAAAAAAGAAAGAGCTTTCTTAGGACAACAGTGACACAAAAAATAAATCCAGGAAAGTAACAGATTTGAAATAAAAATGTAACACCTGCCAGGCCGCTTACTCACAGTATAAACAAGGATTAACACCAGCAGTGGTGCAGCAAATACTGGTCTTAGCACACATACGTTTAAATATCACTACCTGAATACAAGAAAAATTACTGCACACAGTGGCTATTTCAAATTGCTTTTGGATTCAACTACAACACCTAGAAAAACAACTGCGCTCAAGACAGAGGCAGTGAACAGATTCAGTCTAGACAGCAAATAAGCTAGAAAAGGAATTTTTCTAGTTTGTCCTTAGTTTTAGTGTAGAATATAGTCCTAGACAAGGAGAAACACAAAATGTAAGCAGTTATTTAGAATAAAATGTACAATAATTTGCCTCCATGTAAGCAGATCCCACAGATTTTCCTGAAACAATTACTATCTTTCTCAAGGTATTTATTCTTCCTTAGAAGGAAGAGATTACCAACAAGCATTTTAAAAATCAACTGAAGCTCAGTACCTTGTGATCAAGGATCAGTTGTGACTTGAGGAGTAGATGGTCTCCTTGCTGAGTTAGAGCTCAGGCTTCAGGCATATGGCAACAGATGATCACCATTAGGGGCGTTAATAAAAGGTTAATTGTTTGGGTCAGGCCTCTGCTGGCAGGCGCTGGCTACATACAGCTGTGTATACGATTATCAGCTGAACAGGAGCCGACTGGAACAATCTGTATTCTCTGCTCTGACTACCTGTCCTCCCTAGCACAGAAGGAAAACAAACTGATAAATGATTATTGAATTTGAAAGCACTAAAGCAAAAACCTTTTGGTATTTTTATCCTCAACTGGCAGTGAAAGAACCATTTTTTTTTTACCTTTTGACAACATAGTTTTTAATCTATGATAAGGGTTCTCAAGGCATCGTTGCCATAACTTCTGACTTTTTCTGGACTGAGAGCAATAAGTAGTACCATTTGGGTCATCTTTTCCTCCTTCTCCCACTGGTGAGCAAGTGGGATGGAAAAGTATCTTCTGGATAGATGGATCTGCTGATGACCAAATGATCCCTTTGCGCTGAGAAGTGATAATACAGCTTTAGCCCTCCCTTATGTAGAGAAAACTGGCTTGTGGAAGAGGATTTAAGGTGTAGTATTAAAGTACTAAGTGAATGAATAGCCCTATCAAAAGCCTCCCACAGGTAGTCATGCAGCTGGTGGTAATATATAAGTAAAGAACCCAGATACATACCATTCACATCAGGGGTTTTATCATTATTATTCTTAATTATTATAATTATTAGTTGTTATCATTATTCACAGCTTTCAGGTGTTTTAGTAGAGTTGTTGGCTATTCCAAATACATTCACAAATTGCTTTTCTTCCCATATCTCTGGAACACTCATGAGGGCATAAATGAACAAAGGAGCAGAATAATCACCTTAAGTATTACAAGACCCCCAGCATGGCTGGTCCAAAGAAATTTTTATCCTGAACACAATATCCTGAAAGGAAGCATGGAGAGAGAAGTCTGCAGTACTACAGACAAAATTTGTTTGACATCATCAGTGAACGTAAGAAAGATAACTTAAAAGCACAGAAATCACAGTAACGTTTTTCAAAAATCGTAGAAAAGTAGGAATGCTCTTTGCTACATAGGTAAAAGGTACTCAGCCCAAAGGGTAAGTAGAATATTTTACTCCAGCTCAAAGAAGATGCAAGGTGAAAAAGCCTTGTTAGAACAAGAAAAGTAAACAAAGATAATAATTAACAATGCTTCCTTTTCCTGAAAAAAAAAGTCTTGGGGATAAGTTAATTTTGTCGTTAATTTATCAAAGTCAATAGAGTTTTATCAAAATGTATTCTGGCTCACCATGTACACAGAGTGAATGCTACCATTCAGGAAGAAATAAAGATGCTTTGAAGGCTACTCACATAGCTTCTGCATTCAAAGTCTATCTTTGTTACATGCTGAGAGTTCTTTAGTACAGGTTATGTTATTGCTTCAAGATTTTAGACTTTCAGCTAAATAGAATTATATTGATTTACTCAGTACAGTGTGGCAGCTACACTTCAGTTGTGGACTCAATTTTATGTATATCTAGTCAGTCCACGCCAACAAAGAGATCAAGTTTAAGGGGAAAATAACTGTGATACTTTATTTTTCTTTTCTTTATCTTCAAATATTTTTGACCCAAACGTTAGCCTCTTTATGTCTACCTCTTTATAAAATCTTTGATCTCTCCATGGTGTAGACAGAGTATTGACTTTTTTGCTCCATGCAAATCTGAGTAGTGTTGCTAAACATTTTAGTCATGCTTACATAAAATCTCCCAGAAAGTCTAACCTGAGCCCCTCGAGTTCAGGTGATGCCTCTTCTCCCTGACCTCTTCTGCCAAACAAAGAAGAAGGGGGAGGGATCCTTTAAAGGAGTAATAGCCACTTTCTTTTAGCCTAACAAGGAAACATACCTGGTGTTTTAGCCAGTGAAATATGCACTGGCAACTAAGTCTAAGGGTGGGGAAGAAAGGGGAGTACTTTTTAAAAAGATCTTGCACATGCACATACAAACAGTGTGTGCAATAAAGAAAATTGAACATCATCCAGTGAGGAAACATTTATTAGGATCTGGGTGTAAATGAAACACAGTAATGGGAGTGAAACAAACAGAGAAAGGAGGAGAGAGGGACAGTAATAACAAGATGAATGTCCAATTGCACATCTTGGGCAAGCACTCATTTGCTGTTAGGTGAAAGATTTAAGTGATTTCGGTAAACCCTTGAAGATACCATTATGGACTGACAATTTGCTAAAGGTACCACAGAAGTCTGAGTAGTTAAAGAGCTCCAAAACTAGCAAAATCCATCAAATTCCCCAAGGAGCATAATATTGTTCTTCTCTGTAAACAGTCCTCTTATTCCTTAGGTTATGGGCCAGGTTATAACTCTCATTAAGTCAATCATCATCGGCTGGGCATGACCAGCAACTAAAAAGGAGAAGGCAATCTGACATTATGTAGGCATTAGTCTAGAGTGAACTATTATCTTCAACACCCTGTAGCTCAAAACATAACTACTTAGATTGCTCAGATAATAACTGTGGCCAGACAGCCATTTGCAGTTACTATAGCTGCTGGCTTCAGAAGGCAGATAAATATATTAAATCTCTATTAGAGCGTTCCATCATAAAGTGCACTCAGCCGCAATACCCTGTCTTTTCTCTTAACACCTCTAAAGAGATACATGAATGCCAGACAGTGCTGTGGCATGGATGGTATTGTCATTTCATTATTTGCGGTTGGACTATAATGGTATGTAATTTATATCCACTACCGAAAAAAGAATAATACAAATAAAGATAATCAGTAAATGCATAGGAATCACACAGCTTGTAGAACTGCTGTTGAGGGTAATTGTATATTTCATTGCTCTCTAACACCCTGGGATGCTTAATACTGTGTCTTCTGCAAGGTGACCTCCCTTTCTTTAGTACAACTAATTTCAACTGGACAGAAGAACAAGGCTATGTTGACCCAGCAATGGAACATATGACATTCATATCTGCAGTACTTCAGGGCAGTTCTGTCTTATGTTATCAGAAATGGATGTGTTTTGCTTATCCAAGTGTCTACAAAAGAGTTAATAACTGCTGTTTTTAAGGCAAACTGTTTTTCTTGAGGCGAGCAGAAGTGAACAGCTATTTTGCATAAAATTGCAGAGATTTATACTTTCAAAAATCAGTTTTGTTTCTGATACCAATGCATAGAAAACCTCCCCCTCTTTGTTCAATCAGATACTCTTTTGTTAGATAAAATACATACATTATCTCATTTAATTCCCCAAAACCCAAACTCAGATACAAATATTTATTTGGCTTCACCCTCATGAAGATAACTCATTCTTAAGTGAAAGTTGTATTTGAAAATATCTTTTACAGAGAATTTCTCCTTGCATAAGGAAACATTTATACAGCAAAATGTGGTGTGACCTGCTTTTGTTCATGTCTTTTTTTTTTTCTTTGTATGATTCTTGATCTCCCACAAGGAAATATTATAACCAGGTAGATTGTTTTTCATAACTTTCTTCCCAGATGGAGGGGGCTAATAGGAAATATAGAAACAGTGAAACTCCAATTCATTCTGTTTGAAGGAATTTTTTTCTCATAGTAAAATTGCTTTTTATTCTAATTGACACATTTCCCTAGTTCCCTAAAAGAAATAAAACCAGAGAAGGATGAATTAATCTAGTTTAAAAGAATGTATATCAAGGCTCAAATTATTGGGTGGCTCTGCTTTGGCACCATGACACCAAAGCAATGGATATTTGAGATATGTAGGTAGACAACTAGATAGATAGGATTAGAGAGAAGCAGTTCAAAGTCTTCTTGCTATATTTATTTCTTCTGGCAAAATCATGCTCCTGGTGCTGAGTCCTTATAAGCAGACAGCAGGTGGGCACAGCTTGACCTTCCAGATCAGTCAGATTGAGAACATAATATTTTCTACACAGTTAATGCTGAGATGATGTTAATTACTTAGCAGATCCTAAATCGCACAACTGATTTTTTATCATTCTGACAGAACAAGGGAATGATACGTCCAGTATAGAAGAGCTGGCAGGAAGCTCTCTGGCAAGTTCTCAAGATAGTACGCAATTAAAGGGGGGGGGCGAGAAGTAAAGAATAAAATCAGAATGTTCTTTGGGCTTGTTTTCTAACCAGACCACTCTTGAAGTGTCAACCAGTAGAGAAACTGAGTATTAATAAAATAAAGTGTGTATTGCTCATTTGTAAATGTTGATGAAGACTTGAAAGACCCTGAAGTGCTCCTAATGGATTTAGTGAAAGCAAGGAAATTTGGATCAAGAATTGCAGATCTGGAGTTCAAAAATAAAGCCCCTCAGTGGTCTGACATTCAAAAATACTGAGTAGCTCTCCTAGCTGCCCATGTATTGGTATGGATGTGTGATATTTTTAGAAACCAGAGCACTAATATTGGATCTCAGAAGAAAGCAGAGTTTGGAAAAACTGAACATTAATGACTGAATAACCATCTCCTATGTGTAGAAATGGTCTACAGAAAGTGCAGTTCAGTTAGTTAAATGATGCCAATAGAAACTAAATTGGCATCTTCCCTTGCATTACTTCCTGCAGTCTTCCAGGCCTCACATTGCCTTAATAGACGTTTCTGAATCTAATTCTTCCTGAACATGCAGCACTCCAAGACTGATAATAATATACAGTCACCCCTTCACTATGTACTAAGGTATTAACTTATCACTAGGGTAAAAAAATTGCTGCTTTGATTTTATTGCTGTCAAGCACCAAACTCTCTAAAAAATTATATCCCAAGTAAAACAATCTCAAAGATGAGAAAAAAATGGGAGCAAAAATATTACACTGATTACCAAAAAAAGAGGCCTGTGTGACCTAGGGTATATGTGAAAGCTCTCACTGCAATAGTTGATACAAGTAGATATTCCAAGATTTTCTGAATCATATTCTCACATTAAAATGTAAGTGGCTCATTGTTCGTAATAAACAACCTGCCTGTTCATGCCCAGCCCAGCAGATTTTCAGATAGGTTAATGAACATGAGAAAAATGTTCAGGTGGTGACTTTTAGCTCTTTTGGACGTAGTTTTAGGCTGTCATTCTGTGCTGAGAACTTGTCTAGCCTCTGAGTGTTTCTGGAATTTAAGGAAATTAGAAAAATATGCCCCAAAAATGTTAGGGTGGATATATTCAGGGAATAAGTCAGCTTACACCCGAGCAAACCACAGTACTGCGTGAACATTACTTGTAAAACACTATGAATGGAGGGCAATATAATGTCAATTCATGATCCAAAACAAAACAGCTTCAAGTCTTCAACAGATCTACTTTATAGCAGAAATATACTGAACCTTGGTAGCAGAGGGTTAACCTGCAGAAATTGTTTTATTTTAAGCCTTGCAAATTTTTGTGGGATTTCTGTCTTCTTTTCTGGGCTTACATTAGTCTCAGTGTTTATTGCTTTTAATAAGCATGAATTCCTACACTTGTAGGGAGGTTATAGAAAAGCTTGAAAATGTAACCTGAGTGCACTATACTAATTTAGAAAGTTTAAAGAATGAACAAAACTAACTAAAAGATAATATTTTTGAACATCTCATGATTTCAAGAACCTTACTGAGTTTTCGATCCCTGAGGATAGCAACATTAGCATAGTAATGTTTTACAATGTACTACATGTCAAATACTTCCAGAAAAGGAAAGTGATTTTAAAAGACTCAAAAATAATTATTTTTATCATACCAATATAATTTAGGAATCATATGGAGTAGGAAGTCAAATAATGCTATATGGAAAAACAATATTTCTTGAGCACCTAGGCAGTTCTTCCATCTTACCCATTAAAAAGATATGATGCCCAACAGAAAATGTAATACAGATAAATAAATGAACACCCATAACAGGAAGCTGAAATGCTAATCCTCAAACGCTGATGATTGGAAATAGCAGAAATTGTTTTCCCACCTCAGAAAATATTCCTTATAATTAGTTACATTATATATACTCACAAACTTGAGACTGGGAGGAAAGGAAGACAGAAATATCTGTGGGAACAAAACTGTAGAGAGGTTATCCCACAGCACCCAAGAGCAGTTAAATAAGAACAGACCTGAATGGAGCAAAAGGCCTTCAACCTGAGTTTCGCCCCATTACAGCTAGATGCTCTGATCACCAGCTGTGTTTATCTGTGGCAGAAAAGGTCATGGATTCTTTAAATAATTGAACAGAGACACTGGGCCAGAAAATTAGAGAAGGTGATTCATGGGTCCAATGATTAGGACATTCAGCTTGGGTACATACGACCTAGTTTGTATTATGACTCAGGCAGTCAATGAAGCCACTGAACCACTAGCTTCAAATGAAGCACATGAGGCAGAGGATAGCAAAGGCTTCTGGATGCCCCAGGAGGTGAGCAGTATTCACCATAGCAAATTGGAGAAGCCAAGGCTGAAAAGACAGCAGTGGAATGACTCAGGCATAGTGCTCGGACATGCAAGACCAAGGTTTAAATATCCAGTTTGAATCCAAATTTACAAGGGAGACTTACCCATTTTCTTAGAAGGTGTCATTTTCCCCCAGGTTACTATAGGGTGTGGTTAGCTATATTAATTCTGTCATAAAGAATGTCTGACTTTGTACCACAAAAAGCTTAGAGTTTAATGGCTTCATATTTTCATACTTTGGGAGAACATTCTTTTCAGGGTGTAATGCAAGAAGTTCCATTAAAATCAGAAGCTTCTGGAAATTCTAGGGAAGACATCAAACGTTGATGCAACATTGAATTGGGTTTTTCTCATATTTGAATGAATAATAATTTAAAAAATCATGAATTTTTGTAAAAGAGGTAAAAAAACCCCTGTTCATTTCCTGAAAGGAGAGGGTTTTGGTATGTAAGTTTAAGGGTAAATACAAGCATCCGAGAAAGAAAGAAGGAAAATAATCATACCACTTAATCAAAAAAAGCGCCTATGCAAGCACATCCAGACTATAATGATAGTCTGCACTTTGAGGCTAGTCATGGAAATGTCCAGATCACATTACTGTCAAAATCAATAGTACAGCTGTGGATAGATCTAAACATAATATAACACAACAATCCAATAGACTTTTAAAAATGAATAAAGGCATAGCTATAAGATGCTCATATCTTGTTACTCCAGATCTCTTAAAACTACATTATGGCATAAAAATTGGATAAACTAAGAAATGTTCCTATAGTTAGTCCATTTTCCCAGTTATAAGCCTCTTCCTAAGTGCTAATGCAAAAATTCAGAAGCATGAGTGGCATCTTGCAGCAGATAAATGTAGGAAAAGAGAAAAAATGAGGCCCTTCTGCTGAAAGCAGCACCTTTCTGTTGGTTTCAGCAGGAAAAAAAAAAAAAGAAATAAAAAACATATTTATAGATAAATAGGAAGTGTAATATATGTATAGATATGTATATCTCTATGTGTGTACATATACATACATATGTTGAATTTTTTAGTGACAGAGACCAGAGCCAAACACTGAGAGGCTCAAAACAGCATTGGAGAGTTTGGAGCTCAGAGCAACTGGATTCAACTGGTGAGGCCAGAGCAACTCAGCAGCAGCAAGGGCAAGTGTTCATAAAAATCAAAACCCAGCCCTTAGCAATACTCGGAATAAGAAAACACCAGTGACCATGGGGAAGACCTCTTCTTTCCTTGCCTGGACAGGGTCTTTATTAATATTAACTTGGAAGAGAACATTAATCTGTTTATTTAGGCTTGGGAACCAGAAAGTAGAACAATGAATTGGGTCAGAGAGCGTGAATCTGTTTATCTAATTGTAAACATGTACTACTACTGGAGGATATGTATGGTATTATTATTGATGAAAAAAAGTGAAGGTTTATGCATTCAAATAGTATGATGACAAGCACAGTGGCAATTCCTGTGCTACCTCCTGCTGCTCAAAAAAATATTTAGCATAGACTTGTCTAGGGATCTTTATCCAACTGTATGGTTCTGTCACCTCACAGTATGTTTTCTGCCTCTAGTTCTGATGCTTCTCTCAATTTTTTCACGCAAATGGAAAAGAAAGATAATTGCAGTGTTAATTACAGCTTTGTAGATTAATGGCAAAATAACAAATCATGGAGCCATAATGATATAATCTGGGTAAGAGAGTTGAAAGCAAGCCAGAATGATTTAAAAGGGGATGCTTCATTTCTTCTGGTCTAGAGGTTATTTCATTCTCCTTAGAAAAAAGGAAGCCAAAATCAATTCTAAGGAAAACTTTTATATTTCATTCAGTGGTTATTTGATGGAAAATATGTAAGTGGCTGCTGGAGTATAGGCTAAGGCCAAGTTTTCCTTAGCTATTACAGAGGAATTGTGTTCACAGACAGGTTTTCACAGCTCAGATAAATGTTTTGCTCTTGTATTTGGTTTTTTTCTTTGTCTAAAATTAGAGAAGAACATTTTCAACAGAAGAGGCAGAGAATTCCTTTATTCTTTATCATTACAACCTGCAGTTATAGAGGTGATTTTTTCTGGAGATTGAAGATATAGACTTGAATTTCCTGAGACAGAGGAAATAACAGAATACAGGTCTCCTCAGTCAGTGCTTTATCCACTGAACTATTGTAACAATGAGTAGGAATGATTTCCACTTGCAGTGTAACTTAGAGGGAACATGATAGACAGCCTTGTATTTTGTACAGACCCAAGTGATGGAGAAGGTTGCAGCACAGACTGAGACCCTCTGAGCCCCCAGGGTTCTCAAGGAAAACACTAAGTTGTTCATCAGTTCTGAAGAAACATAGCACGAAATAAGAAGTAAACTTCCCAGTGTTATTACTTTGACTGGTGTATCTAACGCAGTTTGATATAGAAACTAACAAGAGCTATATACAATGTTAGATAGAACTGTTGGCAGACTCAGTGCAGCCATTTTCTACTTATCTCTGAGTTGGAAATTTAAATATGCCAGAAAATTACCATAAATAGTACTAAATCATGATAAACATTGTCATAATGCTACAAATCAATGTTTGAAGAGATGGATGCCAAAAGGCAGAAGTTAGAAACTGGGTAGTGTGGTGAACTACTGTAAGACCTTTCTGAGCAGCTCTTTGATGGCTGCTGGGCTATTTTTAGTCACAAATAAAAAGCTTGCTCTTTGTTGGAAACCCAAAAAGGAACTGTATTTTGTCTCTGCTATCCTTAGTTGGAAATGAAACTCAGTGTCATTCTTCCAATCAGTGGTAAACAGCTTTTTTTATATCGCTTCTTTGTTGAAGAGGTTGACCTTGTTCCTACGTGCAAACTTTAAGCAGTTATAAAGAAGGTATTTTAACTGCATATTGTTAATTTATACTTTATAAGGGATTAGTGACAAAAGGACTTCGAGATTCACATTGACACATTGTCAATCCAGAGACTGGACTGAGATTTTTTTTTCTTGAGATCAAGACGCCCAGGAATCTTGTCGCAGGTTGTCTGCAGATGTAAATAGGTAACAGGTCATTCTGGTTGGGAAATCAAAGATGTACCAAAATGAATATCAGTCACACAATTTGTTTGTGTGTCAGTGGTTACATAAGTTCTCATGCTGCAACCAAGCTGGTTAAATAAGCCTTCCATTTTAAGGCTGAGTGGACCCGAATTTTCTACCTCAGTAATGCACAGGTACCCAAGTGGTGCACTTAGAGCCAGTTATACAAGTTTATAACAAAAAGATGGCTCATGCACCAAGTATTAATAACTCAGTACAAATACGAGACATCAGTTAGATACAGGTGTATGAGAATAAAAATATAAAAGAGGAAAAGCTTGTGAGAATCATAAAGTGACACATACTTTTTACCCATCTCTTGCCAAGATTTAGAAATTGCATCCCAGTTACACAACAAAAGCAAAATCTACTTCACGTCTCCCCTGGCAAGTAATCTACCAAGCAGCAAATTTTAAAAGAATGATCCTTATTTAAGGATTTACAGAGGAGAATAAAATTATCCTCCGATTGTTTCTGAACTAACTGCCTGAAATCATTTTGTTAAAAAAAAATATTGTTTCTCAAGGATGCACACTTAGATTTATTGAAGCGCTTTTCAGAAGGTATTAATATCAATTCTCTTGTTCTTGCAAAAATTGAACTAACAGAAGTGTAATGAAGCATCAAATTGTTCCTTGGTGATCACTTTTTCTTTTGTTTTACATTATTGTCAGTCTCTGCAAGAATTGTTTATTATTACTTATCACTGAAGCCTTGAGAGTCGGAATAGCTCTGAAAACTAAGCAAGTACATGGTCTCTGGGTTAATTACAGAGTAACTTCTTTTAATATGATTAATAGATATTTTACTCAAAAGTATAGCATATAGTATGGATATATGAATGTTGTTGATGGTGTTGATGAATGTTTCATATGCTTGTCGAAAGACTGTGGTTTTAAATTAAAAAATTTATTCAATGAATATATTTTTATGGAGACTAAAGGAATATAATTTCTCAGAATAAATATTGAATAGACAAATATATAATTTCATGAGCAGCAAAAAAGAAAGCTACATATCCTTAGGTGAGAGAGATGTGGCATGGCCATTCCTATAGCCCAGAAGATCAGGATTGTCTCTCTCTGAACAGATGCACTGAGCATGTCTGTACACACGTGACACTAAAAAGTTGTCTAAATACTTTGTATTAGGTGCAAAAGACAGGTGCAGGGGAGACATTCTATTTCTCTAACACCTCTCTTTTGAAATCATCAGATCCTATGAATTCATTAAGGATTTAAAGAGTCCTCAGTAGACTAGAAAGGAAATATTATCTAGTTGTACTATATTTTTATTTGAACTCAGTTACTCAACTGTCACTGAGGTCAAGACCTGTTTTTAAAACAGCTAGATTCCAAGTGTTCATGTTTCTTCTACTGACTTCTCAGATCTTCAGAAACATCTCTAGAGAAAAAGCATTATAATGCTCACATGATTTCTACTAAACTTCCAATTTCCTGAAATTTTATCAGTAGCAGTAGAAACCTTTAAACTCCTGGACTTCACAAATATATTCCTGTTGTTGCATTGCCTCACATTTTTTTACATTAAACTGTGAAGCCACAAAAGAGGTCAAGGTAAACTCAATTAAAATAATATTGTATTGACGTATGTTTGCAAGTAGATGTTTGTAACAAATGGCCTGCTGAGTGGTCCCCTGTTGCTTATGAAGTTAGAAAGGCATTCCCTATGGCTGCATAATTTCTTTCAAGCCTCTTATAGAATAGTACACATCTCCAGTTTAATATAAACACAGCCGTTCAACAGCAACATATAAAATACCTAGCTCTCTGTTTGTTGAAATAATGGATAAGGTGAATCCAAATGTTTTGGCAAGATTTCTAGGTTCAAAGACAGAAATGTATTTCCCCATAAAATAAGTTGTCTGCAACAATTAACCCCCCAAAAATGTAAAAGAAATAGAATACGTCTTCAAAAGATAGATTTTATTGCTGACTACTCAACAGGTTTAAGATGTAATAATAATATTTAAGAATTTTGAATTTCCTTTTTCTATCTGAATTCATTTTTAGATGCTTCTAAACAAATATACTGTCTTCAGCTTTACCACCCTGACTTCTCACGTAGGTGTCTTGATGACTGGTATATTTAAAAGAGATGAGAAACTGAAACCCTCAGTCACAGTCAGAGGTAACTTTCTCTCACTGTGGGAAGTCCAGCCTTAGATGTTGCCGCGGCCCCCTGGCGCAGCTCCACCTCCGATGTAGGAGGCTCCTCCCTGGGGGAGGACTCAGCAGGCGGGACCAGGGTCTGAGATCCGCCTTTTCGACTGGAAAGAAGGCGTGCCCAGGGCTCTGGGCCGGCCCACTATTCCAGAAGGTTCTGTGACATTCGATGGTTCATTGGTTACTGTTTGTTGTACCCGCCCCTCAAGTGTTTTAACTGGATCCTGCACCCCTGTACCCTCTCCTTGCCCTGAGTCCCACTGGTTGTTTCCTTCAGCTCCTCCCAGTTCTGCCCTCCCTTTTAACCAGCTGCACACCCTTCTCTCTTCGGAGTGCTCCCTCTGCCAGTTTGTCTCCGGGATCTCTTCTCCTATCCCTTCAATAAAGGAGACCGCGGGGGAGACCCCCTCCTGCAGCCCTTTGTCTCTGAGCCTCGGTTTCACCAGCGTCGCGTGTGCTTCTTGCCTCGGGCAGCCCCAGCTCTGCGTGAGCCAGTCACGCCGGGCTCCGAAGCGGCTCTGTTGGGCTTTCGGGCACTCAGGGGCTGGCACCTTGGTCGAGGGCGACCAGGAAGCCAGGCTCAATTACAACATGTCACAACCCTACCTTTGGTCCTCAGACTCTTTGAAGATCATTCTACATCTGTTCCTCCACACTCCCCCCACTCCCCTGCAAAAAAAGATTTTAAAAGCTCAGCCAAAACCAAATCCAAGAAAGACTCTTGGGTCCTCAGATATCCATGTCTTAGCGCACAGCCACTAAAATTAAATGTTGCTAATGTGTTTCCGAATAGAAGATGATAATGTTGTCTGAGTAAGCAAAAACAATTTTGAATTCTATCCTGAATTGTATCATGGGATACAATTGACTCACTGATTTTAAAATACCTATTTATACATTTGACTTGTTGCTGAAGCTTTTTATTGGTGAAAACTGCAAATGACCAAACCAAGTCATGCCAAAAGGCAATATTCAAACCTTGACAATTTCTGTGTAAATTGCTTGTGTTTCTATATATGTACAAAACTCTGGGATTTAAGCTTGGATATTCAGGAGTGATACAAAGACTTTTGCAAACTTTGATAAGAGGAAATCTGGCGTTTGAGTGTTTTGAAAATATTTTGTTCATTAGCAATTGTTTCTCAGATTTTGTTTCCGAAAGTCTTGGTAAGCTATAAAGCATTATATTTCTGTTTCTGAAAAATGGTTATGACAGTTCTAAAGTAATCCTTTTAAGGAGTATCTCAATGAAGTTTCATAAAAATAGCATAGATGTGGCTTAATCAGGAAAAGAGAGAACTCCCACTTCCAAGTGATTAACTATACCCCAACCATTGTATACAGGTAGCTAAAGAAAAATACTCTGTGAAAAGACACTAAAACAAATATTCACAGTGCAGAGACCACAATTAATGAAGAACTGTCACAGGTGCCCTTGTCAATTGAAAGAGCAAGAGGGGAACAAGTTATTTAGAATTTAGTTAAGTAAAGCTCTACCAGAGGAAATGATTGAGGTCATAAGGATTTCATTTTCATTGGAGGCTCTTCCTTTCAAAATTTCTCTTAGCTTTATGAAACAGAAGCCCTCAGGCCTCAGTCCTGGGGCCAGTACTGTCCCACACCTCTGTCAGTGACACGGACAGTGGGATCGAGGGCACCCTCAGCAAGTTTGCTGATGACACTGAGCTGTGTGGGGCACACTGCAGGGAAGGGATGGCATCCACAGGGACCTGGACAGGCCTGAGAGGTGGGACCATGCAAACCTCATGGAATTCAGCAAGGCCAAGTGCGAGTCCTACACCTGCATTGGGGCAATCCCAGACACACCCACAGGCTGGGCAGAGAAGTGATGGAGAGCAGCCCTGTGGGGAAGGACTTGGGGGTGATGGCTGATGAAAAACTCACCATGAGCCAGCAGTGAGTGCTCACAGCCCAGAAAGCCAAGGGAGTCCTGGGCTGCATCCAAAGGAGAGTGGCCAGCAGGGCAAGGAAGGGGATTCTGACACTCTGCTCTGCTCTGCTCTGCTCTGCTCTGCTCTGCTCTGCTGAGACCCCACCTGGAGCACTGCATCCAGCTCTGGGGTCCCCAGCATAAGAGGGACATGGAACTGCTGGAGCAAGTTCAGAGGAGGCCACAACGTTGATAGGAGGACTGGAACATATCCCCTAAAAAGACAGACTCAGAAAGTTGGGGCTGTTCAGTCTGGAGAGAGAAGGTTGTGTGGAGACCCCATAGCAACCTGACAGTATCTGAAGGGGCCTACAGGGAAGCTGGAGAGGGACTCTTTGTCAGGAACTATAGTGATAGGGCAAGGAATACAGGGTTCAAAGGGAAAGAAGAAAAATTTAGGTTAGATATTTGGAAGAAGTTCTTTACTGCAAGGGTGGTGAGGCACTGGAAGAGGTTGCCCAGAAAAATTGTGGATGTCCCAACCCTGGAAGTGTTCAAGGTCAGGTTGGATGGGGAATTGAGCAACCTGGTCAACCGGGGGATGTCCCTGCATCTGGCAGGGGGGTTGGGGTGAGATGATCTTTATGGTCACTTCCAACTCAACCTGTCTTATGATTCTGTGATTCTATAAAGCAACCACAATCCTCAGCCTCTGAGGTCGTTGAGACTGTGATTGGCATCTGATATCTCTCTCTGTTTTTCTACTTTTAAAAAGTCTCTGCACCTTTTAAAAATTCTCTGACCTTCTCTTGACCTACAGTGCTATGTACTGCAAAACCTAAGTGAAAACTCAAATCAAATAGGACTGAAAATGTGGTGAAAGCTAATCTCCAACTGATGAACCATTGCTTTCTGTAAATCTTATCTAGCAGTAATTATCTGTTTCTCCTTTTGTTCCTCATTACATTCTATATGAAAAAAAAATTGTTTCACAAGAAACTGAGTGTGTGGCATGGCAACACCTCAAAGTGGTTGTAGATCTAATCTATCTTCATTAAACTTCATTCACCGAGATGACATCTTACAGTAAAACTGAGATGAAATCCTTAATTTCAATTCTTGTGTCAACACAGTGACACTGTTTCACAGAGGTAAGGAACTTCCTTACCTCTCACAGATCAGGTGGGGTAATCCTGTTTACTGACCCCTCAGTGGGGTGCAGTGTTCATCCCCTTCAGTGTGAAAAAGGGCATTGTATTCAGACTGCAGCAATACAACAGGAGCTGCTGTGGCAGCTGTGAGCCATAAAAACAGAGTGCAATAGTTAGATCCTGTTTCCAACACTGCCCAACAGCAAGCATTTGGTGAAGATTATGGGGAATCCACACTGGTATAGTGATTATTCTCCAAGATTCCTTTTCCACCTTTAGCAGTTACTGGTTTAGAAAGCTTCTGTCAAAAAAACAATGATGTCCTGACACTTGGAAGGTAATCTGGCTTTTAGCAACAAGCAACACTGAATTATAAATTCATGCATCAACTCTTGACCTTCACTTCACCTCATAAGAAGACAGGGGTGTCCAGATCAAATCCACAGACATTATGTGGGTTCAATGATATTAATTAAAGAATATACGAAAACATCTGATGCCACAAGCATTCTACAGTTTCTGGGCACTTTTTTCTTAGGATTCCTGCTGAATGAAATGTGCATCTGAACGCATTCATTTCCCTAAAGATTTTTGCTGTTCCTTAGAAGGCTATGAATAATTGTGTTACACTTCATTTCTGTCATCAGCTGCTTTGGTGAAAGACTTTCTTTTTATACAGATGAAACAGAGAAAAAAAAATAATAAAAATCCCAACAAACCCCAAACCATAGCAAGAACAAGGGTAACGAATATAAAATACACAAGTGATGGATGATTGTTGTACCTTTGTATATTGGAGTAAAAGGGAATGGAAATAGGGTTTCTATACTCTGCAGCGATATTCCACAGGTGTAACTGCTGTTCTTGTGGTTCTTTTTGCATCAGTAGACACTAGGATCCTGTCTGTGATGTCTACTTTGGAGGTGCTAGTGCACATGTATATGTTAAATGATCATTGAAAGGCTTTATATGCACTCTTTCCCTGACAGTCAGATCCTAGGAACTACTCACATTCATGCACAAGGTGTATCTCGATGCCATGCTACAGTTATGTGAATTCTGGTCCAAAGGCATACAAATGTATGGCATTTAAATCCATTAGGTGATACAAGTGCACTGTGATCAGAGATGAGTAGTAGATTAGGAGATAACCTGACCTTGGTAGCCAGCAAAAGAGCTGCTGGTGTAGCATTAGTGTAGTGTAGTGTACTACAGCTGTTTCAGCACCCACAGCAATTGCATTAGAATGAACACAGATCACATGAGGATACTTTCAAAGAAGGATTAATAATCTATGATAAAAGGACATGTTATTTACAACAGAGGGAAAGTAAAGAACAGGTTCAAGGCAGTTTGGCATGATGTAATTCCAGTTCATCCACAGAAAAGGTTATATATTGAAGAAACTTTCTTTCCTTCAATATGAGATTTCATATTCCTTGACCTATTCGAACTAAATAAACTCAAATTATTCCAAATAAGATATCCAAATCCAGCATGAATAATCCACAATGGACTAAATCAGTATACATTTTGTCATGGGTTAGCATAGTTTGAGTTTTTGAGGAAAGACTCCTTCAGCCTCGGAAGTGATTTTTTTGCGCAGAGGTGCTTACAGTTTCCTCTAGACCTGACCTAACCAATCAACTGGCTAGTTGGAATATTGACAACTTCTTTAAGCCACTTAAGAAGCTTGGTACGCCTCTGTGATACACATTTAAGAACGAACAGAGCCCGGGAAGCTCTGACTTCCTGCTTTCGGACAGGTAACTGGAGGAGGCCCGGGGCACGGCCCAGCGGGGCCGGGCCCTGCTCGGCCCGGCCGGGCCGGCCAGGAGACCACCCTGGAGCGGCCCTGTTCCATCTGCGGCCCGGCCCGGCCCCCCCAGCCCTGCTCCGGCCCTAGCCCTGCTTCGGGCGGGCCAGGCCCCCTCAGCTGCTCCGGACGGGCCATGCCCCCCCTCACCCACTGCTGCTGCCCGGCAAGGAGAGATAAGCGAATTCCAGCTGCAAGGCCGGGTGAGATTAACTCTTTTAGTGCTGTAAGATTTCTCCAGAACAGATGAAGCCTGCAGACATCAATCCTCTCCCGAGTCAGAGGAAAAGGACAGATGAAGGCACGTGAAATAAACAGCACAGAGACACCAAAGTCAGCGAAGAAGGAGGAGCTGAAACCCTGAGAGAGGAGAAAGAGGAGATGCTTCTCCTGGAAGCTGAAATTCTCTTGTAAGGCTGTGGTGATGGACTGTAATATATCAGTGTACCCGTTGTAATTTCATGAAGCATGGTGGGGGGGGGCAGAGCGTTCAAACCGCAACCATGGGTAGAAGTACCTGTGCTGCATTAAGCAACTACTGAAGTAGCTGTGATTTAATGAGAAGTTTTAACAGAGAGAGTTGAAAGTGATGTAGACTCTCTTGCTCCCAGAGGAAGGCCTCTGTGCCTTTTCAGTTGAAGGTGATGAGGACCCTCTTGCTGCCTGAGAAGAAGGGGGCCTCTGTGCCTAGAGATAAAGATGCACCTACAGACAGGTGAAAAGAACTTTTGTTTTGAAGGAGATGAGGACCCTCTCGCTGCTGGAGAAGAGGAGGGCCTCTGTTCCTAGAGATGAATATGCACCCACAGATGGGTAAAGAGAACTTTTGTTTCTGAACAGCTCATCCTTAAAATGGTACCCCATTAGCTAAAGATGAAACCCTCGAGCAGTTGTGGGGAAAGCTGCAAGTCAAGGGAAGGGACTTTCACAGGCAAGCAGAAACCATCCCGGGCAGCTGCCTTGCTGTGACACTGAGCCACAAGAGAACTGTTTAACTGTTTTCGTGTGGAGATGTCTCCATAGCATGAGCAAGAGAGACTCCTCTCCCTAAGTGGACTGAGAAAGGTTATTATAGAGATGGTAAACTGACTCTGGAAAACCTTGAGGGTTGTTTTTTCACGTTGTCAGTGGGAGGAGGGAAGAAGGTGGGGGGAGGAGAAGTGTTGTGAAGGTTTAGTCTAACTTTTTTTTTTTCCTGCCTTTTAGTTCTGTTAATAAACTTCTTTATGCTTTTAAGGTTTAAGTTTTGTGCCTGCTTTGCTTTTCTCCTGGTTCTTATTTCACAGAAGGAAAATAAGTAAGTAATGGGCATTTTGAACCAAACCACTACAATTTCAAACTCTTAAATTTAATTCTATACTAGACTTAATTGGGTTTTGGAATTACGTGCTGGATTTTTTTTTTTGATCTGCAGGAGCAAAGAGTACATCACAGCACTCAAGGAAGGAGAGGTGAGTACTGCTTGAGAGAGGCTAACTGAATTTTTCCTTAAGGCTTTGCAGAGATGTCCCCTTTCCCAGATGTGTCTTTTTCCACTCTCTTTTTGTTTGCTGTGTACTTCTGCAAAAGGAAAAGGCACACAGGTTACTTAAGACGACCCAAAGGGACAGACTGCACCTGAGCCCCTGCCTGCACTTGTGACACAGCAGTACAGCCTCCTGTTTTTCTCTGTGCATGGACAGGCACTCTCAGGGTCCCCACAGCAAAATAGCCGTCTTGTGTCACGAGAAAATATTCTGCATTTTAATAGTTGAAGGGTTGATTTCCAGAGGAGCTCATTATAAGCTTGGGATTCAGGTGTTACTTTAGCGTTCTACTAAATTTTCTCTGTGAATGAGTTACTGAAAACTGTAATTTCTGGTGGGAATCAGCTGGAAAATTTCTTTTTTGTGCGAATAAACCTATATTTTATTCCCAGTTCTTTCTTTCTCCAATTCCTTCCTATACCTGGCTTCTGATGAAATTTTTTAATAATCAAGAACAATTTTAATTCTGCTGCTAGCTGTCTTTTTCCTTCTCCTTCAACTGAAAGGTTTTCCAAGACCTCAACAGTGTGAGAAAAAAAAAAAAATTAGACAAAAATAAAAAGAAAGGTGACAAAAGTTATCAACCAATTAGAGTTTCAGTCTCTGAACTCAAAAGGACCTGATTTATACTTTTCTCTCAGAAGGTACCTCCATTAGTCTCCATAGTTTCAACAGAATAAAGTAAGAATAAAGCCTTTAGAATACAATACACTGAGTTCAACCCTAGGTGATAAATTCTGGCCTCACCTGTCACATGTAGTTCAGTTCTTTTATACAACCTCATCAGAAAATTTTCAAAAAGGTTATCAATGCATCAGCTAACAACTTTGTAGTCCAGCTGAAGGTTCTAGCATGAATTCCAGAAGCAAAGGTTACCCATTTAAAATAAAATCTTAAGGAAACTGAGCTATACCTTTAACTTATTTTGCAAATATTGAATGCACAGCCACACTTTGCTTCAAACCGTACTTTACTTTAGGTCCATAGGTTCCAAATGAACACTGAACCTCCAAACCAGACCTTTTGCTGTCTACTCATTACTTCTGCTATAAAATTCTTCGCAGTTCCTGTCTGTGCAATTTCCTTTTATTAATGTACAAACAAAACGTGATGAATTAAACATGCTATTGCATGTATTTTTTGGCAAGCATGAAAGATGAGGTAATTGAAGATGGTTATTATTTCCAGCTGTACAATGCTAGCACATAGTGACATTTAAATAATAAGAGAGAAAGTAAAATAGGTGTCATGGTTTTAACAATACTGCCCTCTAAACATCCCAACTCACTAATTTCTGCTCATTATTTTGGGTATACCATTGTCACACTGAAGCTGTGTCTCAGCCTATTTAAGTAATTTCTGATATGTAAAGAAAAAGACAAAACCCAATCCTGAAAAAAAGGAAAATGCTGCAGTAACTAGGTATTTTATTATAACTAGATGTTATAACTTAGACAAGTCATGTAGAGATCTCCTAGACATAAAGAATTGCTTCTAGGAAAATTCTTTTTCTTTGTTAAAGAATAGATTAATTGTAAGAAAATGACTCATCTTTATTTTTCAGAAATCTGCAATAAACACATAGGATTTTTCGTGGAATGCTATTTAGTAAAAGAGTTGTCAAGGTTTTCCACACATTCTTCTGATTAACCTTTAGTTCAAGATAATTTTCAATAAGAAACTATTTTTTCTGTCTTGATCTCCTGTCTGGCAATCTGTTGCAAGCTGTATTTTACCTGGTACATTTTTTCTCAGAAATTATGGATTTTATTGTTCAGTCATGCAGACCGTAGCTGAACATAAAGCAGGGAATGGTGCTGTTCCAACTAAGCAGTCCAGTGCTTGAACCATGAGCTGACTGGCTCTGTTGGGAGTGATAGGCTGGTTTAATTTCCATGTTCTTACTGTAATTCTATGGAATTAGCCACCAAACAGAACTCTTTAAAAAATCTATGGTTAATTGAAATGCATACACTAATTTTCCATTTGAAAAATAAAACCAGCAAATACTTGGCTTGTTTGAAGTCAATAGCCATTACACACAACAATGGAGAGTACTGGATTGGGACTGTCAGACCCTTGTCTCAGTAAATTTGGAAAAAACTGCTGCATGTACATGAATTTTTTATCAGTGCTTTGTAGAGGTTCTCTTCATAACATGTGGTCCATGGAAACCACAGTAAGTCATGATTTTCATGTTAGACACAGTTTGTTCTCCCATGTTTGCGTGCCCTTCAATCTACTTTTCCTGGGAGGACAGCACACAACTCTCTTCTTCAGTGCCTTTACAGACATAATGTGCTCAGCAGTGCTCCCCTCTATCCCTCCAGTTCCACGCTTTCCAAAGAATGCTGAAACAAAGGACCAAAGTTCAGCAATTAACTCTAAAATCTTTCGTAAGACCTCATTTCATAAACAGTGAGCAGTGATTCTTAAAGAGTGTGAACATTTCACAGGTAACAGAGATTCATACCAATGTAAATGTAAAGTGATACCATTATGAATTAAATCCTCCTTAAGATATTAAGTGGCATCTCTTTTATTTATGATGTGGAAAAATCTAACATTAAAACAATCTTGCAGTGTAGTGCTGCATTTCTTTTGAATTATGCAGTAAGGGAAAAAACAGAGGATTAAAAAGCAGCAGAATGCAGCAAAAAAAATCAGCTATTGAAGTTCATTAATGGTAGAACATATTCTATTATTTCATTAACTCAGTTAACTCCCCAAATGGTTATTAATATCAAGGAAAATCAAATTGCTCTTTTTGTGTCCCAAAAAGTAAAATATAGCCAAAAAAATACTGAAGACTGGCATATGCCTTCAGTGTTTCTTCTGTAAGAAATTTGGTCATGTACACATAGTTCACGAGTTCAGGACCAGCAACCTATACAGTGCCTCTTCAAACATATCACTAGATCATACATTTCATTCTTTTGGCACTGTGCTGCGTCTCAGTAACTTGGTTTTAGTCAAAGCACATCTTCTAAATGTACATCTGAGGTCATCTTAAGACCTGTGAGATAACCTCATCCATCTAAGAAAGGTATAAGTGGCCGGTTACAATTCACTACTAAAATTATGCCTTATTTTCTATTTAAATTTGTCTGGCCTCAGGTTCTTCAGTTAAACTTTGTCATTCCTTTCTTAAAAGTCTATCTTTATGACTGTATTTTCTCCATATAAAAGCACTTAGATACTGTAAGCAACTCAACAGGAGTTTTCTTTTTGGTGTCCTTAACATACTGAGCTGTTTTAAGCCTCCTGATAAGCTTTCCACACATTCAGTCACACAAAGGCTAATTTCTATGTCCTAATTTTTATTTCAGCATCTTTTTTCAAATGCAAACACTAAAACTATAAACAGCATTTCAGTATCAGCAATTTCTGTAGAACTCTGATATGCATGACTTAGAATATATACCGAGTTCTTCTGAATTAAATGGAACTTTGAAATATTCTTTGGAACTCATAGAGCAAGATTAGCACTTTAAAAACCAAAGGCCACCACTCTGGATTATTATGACTTCATAAACTAATTTTTCAGTTTTATAAAATAATCTGCATTAAAATAATATATGGTGATACCAAATAATTAATTTAAATCAAGGCAACTCTTAGGTACATAGATACGTTAATTTTGAGAACTTGTGAGAGATCTGCTTAAGTTTCGATGAGAAGCATTAGTGGAAAAGTTCGCATGTCTTGCAGTAAACATGTCTCACTTACAGATTCTATGCCAAAACTGCAGCAGGTATCTTTGACATAACTGTATGTTTCACAATTCTTGTATTTGTATAGGTGACAATAGAGGTGAGTCTTGGTCTCTCAAGGCTCATTTATTTTTAAAGCATATTCTCTTACGTGCTATTTTTGTCCTTTTTTGAAAAATCTACTTTCAAACATCCTTGATCTAAAGTAGCTAGCAAGGACTGTAAGTTCTACACTGCAATTGAAACAAAACTAACTAAAAGGACTTTGGTTATCATCTACTTATATATGGTACAAATGTGTGAACTGCTCTAACAAGTTTATTTTCATTGTGATTTAGCCCACCAGGTTTCCCAAACCAAGAAAGTCCTTAAAAACTAAGATGAAAAGCAGCCGTTTTGTACTGACATACCACTGCAAATGTACAATGATTGATTTAGGAGCTGAAATCTTAACTATTTTAAGGATCTTCTGTTTCATTTGGCCAAATTCTGCTTTCTGACTTAAGTCAGTGCTATAGATTTGAACCATCACTTCACTATCACTCATCAGTGTGATATTAATAAGGACTGGTGGATTCATTTCTTCTACTGGATTTTTAGGCGAAAAAAATGCTATACATGAGTGAATATTAAAGTTTATGCCTTGAATTTCACGTGACTAATTTAAAGGTCATACTTGTTAACTGTTGCAAATTTTTGCCTATGGAACCTTTGACATTATAAAATGAAATTTAATATTATAACACTCTAAAATGCCTTCAGCCAATGGATTTTGTTTCATATTATATGGCATTTCACGTCTTGAAAGCATGGCATTCCAAGCCCTATTCTTAAGGAAAAAAGCAGAAGTGTATTTTGATTATGCAGACACCTGTAAAGACTAATTGTAGATGAGTATGTTGTAAGGACTGAAAAGGACATGATACTTCTTTTATCATTATCACTTGGTAGAGTGGGAAGAACGTAACTTACATTACAGAGGGAATACACAGAACATTTTATCTGGTAAAAGATGTACAGCTTGATTGTGAAAAGGTGAACGTCCTACTCTGGTATTCCTAGTTCACAATTATTAAGTAGTGTCTTGCCGTTTTCATTTCTTTCTCTGAAATCTCTCAATTTGATAAGTTTCTCTAGACTTATATGGATCCAAGTTCTTTCAAACCAAAGTTTTGGGTAGGTACACAAGTCATAGCTTCACACTGGTGAGTTGTCAGTCCTGCATGTTTGCAAAAAAAAAATTACCATGTAAAAAAACAAAGTCTGTTAAATGGCGGGCCTAAATTTGCTACAGTTCCTTATTTTCAGTCAAAAGATTTAAAGGAAATTTGAAATGCAAGCATTCGAAGTTACTGTAATGGATGTTTTATCATCACAAAACGTCTGCTTCTCTGAAACAATATTTGGAAAACTTCAGCTTTTTACTACTTGAAAACTATGCTAGTGAGATTATATAGTGAAACATGCAGGATAGAGTGTGACTGGAAGGTTCCACTGTCACTGCTGTGTCAGGAGATTGCAGCCAGTCATGTTTGAAAATCTGGGACATATTCCTTCTGCTCACACCCTTGTATTTTGCATCCTGGCTGGTGTGCTACCAATAATACAGTAATATCTTTTAGATGACATGTTAAATCAAAGTTTTCCAGAGATTAGCAATTACATGGTACATTTTGAAAAAGAGAAGTACAATAAATCTAGTGTCCTGACAAATTTCTTCAGTAGTCTTCATAACCTTTCCCCTAAGGCAAGGGCATGGTCTCTTTGGAAATAAGCATTCATGCTCAAAGAGATGTCCTGCTCAAAAAGCTGCTAAAAGATTAACGGATATCTAATGCTCTAGGACGCTTTGCAGTATGCCGTTTTTGGAATGCCACAGTTTCACGGTTGCATTAAAGTGTAATTTTATTTCTGTGCTCAGCATACAGATTGCAGATGGCTCTATTTTTCACTGGTTTATTGAAACACTGGCAATTTAAAATATAGTCCTAGAGCCACATGTTATATACAAAATGTATAAACTTCATAGGAAGTTATACTTAAGGAAATTAAAATGAGGGTTTTCAGGGATTGAAGGTTGTGAGACTAATATGGGAATTTTAGGAAAACTATTTCCTTTGCTACCCAGTCACTACCTGTAAAAATGTTACTTAAAAAAAAAAATGGAAAAAGGCAACCAACCCAAAAAAACCACAAAAACCCACAAACGAACAGTAACAACAAAGCAGCCCTGGAATTCTCAAGTTCAGTAAATTTATTGATAAGGTCATTTTCATTTTTATATAGTATCAAGTTTTAGCAATTGTATAGTATGTCTTCTAGCTGCACATCTTCAAGGATTAAAAAAAGTTCTGTGACAATATTACCAGAAACAAAGGTCTCATTTTTGCATTTGAAAAGTTATCTGCCTCTATCACATTGGCTTTATCATCAATACATAACTTCTTAAACAGAGGAAGAAAATGTAGATGTTGGCTCTCCTGAGTGTTACCAACCAGCATTTGGACATCTTTTTTTTTAGCTTTTATATGTTTAGGTGTTTATAGCACTTTAGAAGATTTTCTATCAAAGTTTTCTAATAATTTTTAAATAATACAGCATTCCCTTTGACAACAGGCATAGTGTGGACCCTATATGTCATTAAAAATAATGTGGGATTACCTGTATGTGTAGGGAATGAATGATAGCTGAATGGAATAATGGAATTATTCTGTTTAATGTGCTTCATACAGTTCAGAGCTGGTGACAATTTTCAAAGAGTCTTGTTCTAAAGTTAGTTCCCAGAAGACTACCTTCTTCAGATGCTGTCAATGGGGAATGACTCCTAGAATCTAGTGGCTCTATTGCCACTATATAATAGGACTTGAGGATTTTGGTTCTGCTTCAACTTCATCTAGTATTTTCATAGGTCTCTGCAGATGCTGGCAACATTGTCCTTGAGTTCAAAATCTAACTTGAAGTGGTAATGTATGCCTAAACAATCATAAGTATCATGGTGTTAGGCTGTTCAGTGATTTGTCTGAATACATTCTTTGGATCTACACCTCCTCTTCCAAGTGCATAGGCACCCGCCACACAAACCCTTTGCAGACCTAAAAGTGACATTACTCCGCACCCTTCTGAGGAGCCTAAGCTCTGTTCTTCGTGCTCTTCAGAAATCTCAGAAGAAGAAGATTCTGAAACCAAGCAGTAAATCATGACTGAGAGGGAGCCGTGGTGCTCCAGCAGTTGCCAAGTCCAGAGGCAGCACTGCTGCTTGACCCTTAACACACCAGGTACCAGCAGAGGGTTTCAGGCTTCAGGAATACACATCTTGCATATTGCACAGATCAGATACTACATTTTCTCCATCCCAATAGGTAACCATAATCTGTAATTTAACAGAATACATTTTTGTTTGTGTTCCAGGTTGACACATTCGGAGTAATTCAGCAGTGATAATACACAAACTGGTAGTCTACTTCTGGCTATAGTTCTTGACACTTAGGCCCTATGGCTACAGCAAGGAGACCATAAGTACATATACCCCCACCAGTTTCTATGGGTAAATAATAAGTCAGAATGACTAAAATATTTTGAATTGAAGCAGTTTGAGAGACCCACCACCATATGCTCAAGAAACTGCATACCTGAAAGTTAATTACCTAATACATCCCACATGTTCTGAAATATGTCACGTGCATTTAAAAATTTCTAGAAAACTTTGATAGAAAATCTTCTAAAGTGCTGTAAACATGTAAACATATAAAAGCTAAAGAAAGGTGTCCAAATGCTGGTTGGTAACACTCAGGAAAGTCGACATTTACATTTTCTTCCTCTGTTTAGGATAATGGGCACAACGAAATATTTCTTCTTCCCCTCCCTATTGGCCTCAAGTATCTTGAAGTTCCTCACCTGTCTTGAATTTCCCAGGCACTCAGCCTGGTGGTCGTAATGGCCTTGCCAGGAACAGGGAAGTGCAGCAGCCGCCAGAGCACACTCCATAAAGTCCAACAGTTATAAGTCCTAAATGGGGAATCTGGACTAGAACAGCTGATGGACAGTGAGATTCGTGACCTCACAATGGCCAGAGACACCTCTGCTGTCCTGTGCTTTCTCCAAACTCTAAGTAATTTGTATTTTTTCATATAAATTTCAAATCTAGATTATTACTGCTATATAGGCGATAAACCACGTATTAAGATCTGACACAATCTTCAGAGGGTCTAGGTGATTAGAAATCACAAGCTGTGTTATAAAATCTATATTATGCTAGTTATAGATTGTATTATATTGATTCTAGTAGACATCCTGTGCCATTCTGATAAAAAATTCTGTCCTATACTAATCATGAAATCATGTTAAGGAATTAAAGCTTCAATTGTAACTGTGGATTAATGTCGTCATCCTTCTGCTAAGGATCCGTAAAAGAACCCATCTGTCCCCTCAGTGTCAGATGACACTAAAGCTGTGGAATTTCTAGTTGGTAGTACAAGAGCAAAACCAAAGAGCTATTTCCTCATCAAAAGAAAAATTCTGCAGGAGTCACATTTCACAGGAAGAATCCAGAAAACAACACAAAATAGTCATTTCCCTGCAGCAACAGGACTCTGTTCCCTGAAGATTCCTATTATACTTGGTTTTGGATGTGGGGTGGGATATAGGAGCTCATCCCAGACTCTTTCTGACTACAAGCTTGGTGAAAAAGCTCAGACATTAACTTTCTATATACCAAACTGTGTTTCCACACAAAGCACAACTGTTACAAAAGACAATAAGACACTGTGACATGTTTTAACAGCCTCCTTGATTTAATAGCCGGGCCTTCTAGAGAGGTCCTTTTCCTACAACAAATATGACTCACCACCCCTTCCCTGCTCAGGTGATACAGTTCCCCCAAAACACGTATCCAGAGAATGCTACAGTATGACATATAGGGATTAATGATGGTTTTGAAGAAATTGCAAAGCGGGAGAAAACATGACTTGGCCCTTTCTAAAGTTCAAAGAGGGAAACAGGAGATTTGTCAGCTGTACTAAAATTGCTAAAGCAAAATGCATACTTAAATGATTCCCCACTGACTGAGGAGGACAGAGGACCAAAGTAATAAACAGATGACCAGAAACTTTGATGCCGACTGTAAAACTCTTTAGCCTTTAGTGTCCTGTGGAACGTGGATATACTCCCTAAAATAATATACAGTGCTACAGATTTGCTTTTGATCTTGTATGTATTACAGTCACACTGTGAATAGTGTCATCCTTTGGAGGTGCTGTCCTTGAGATGCCAAACCAGTAACCATTTGGTCTGGAAGTACAGTCATCTAATAAGGAATAACTGCTTTTCTCATCCATGATGCCAAGTTAAAAGAAGCAAGAGTACAGTGAGATCAGAATTATCTGCTGAAGCCATGAGTAATTTGGAATAGTCAAAAGAAAGCAGAAAGAGGATTCTTCTGTGGAGCACTCTCTGCCAGTCTTCTGTACCACAAAATGGTGGGTTGATGGCACTGCTCCATGGAGCTGTTGGGAGCATGCCACATTTCTGTGTATTGCAGTATCTTCCTTTTATACATGAGCCATATTATAATAACCTAAATCTGCATACAATTTTTCCTTTTCTAGCCTTGTTTTTGTTTTTTTTTTTCATTTCCAGCACCATGTAAGTGTGAAATTTTATATGAGAAGGTCATAGCATTTATTTATTCTTTAGAAATTTTGTGACCCTAAACCTAGGAAGAGCTTGTTTTAAGAAGAGAAATTAAGTTGAAGTGTAATTTTGCTAATGTCTCAAAACCAAAATCCACAAAAAAATAACAACATAGATCATGTAAATGATGTTGGCTTGACCGGAAAGGCTGGCAAATAAAACATTGAGATGAAAGAGGCAATAAAATATTTCATCTGTTGAAAATCTAAGGAATTTTAGTTTAAAATTAATTAAAATTTCAAATAAATTATTTCATATTATGCAGTCACCAGGGAATATGCAAAATAGAGCTGTTATGGAGGAAGTTAATTTGGTTTAGTTTTGCAAAGCTGCCAACTGTCAAACTTAAGTAAACATTTTTTTAAGGAATTTGCATGCACATAAATGAAAATATACAGCAGCAGAAACAAATACGAGGATGAAACTGGAGTGGCACAGGAAAAGTCATCTCAAATCTACCTATTGTGTCTGGAAGATTGATAGGTTTTGCCTCTGCTGCAGTAAAAAAAAAAAA